>VXBX01005492.1:0-42136 GCA_013400415.1 Scytalopus superciliaris
GAAAGGAGGGTGTAGTGAGGTGGAAGTTGTTCTTTTCTACCATGTCTCAAACAAAAGCATAAGAGAAAATGGCCATTAGTTTGTGAGAGGAAGGTCAGATTAGATATTAGAAAAAAAATTTCACTGAAAAAGGCATTGGAAGGCATTGGTTAGGCATTGGAATAATTTGCCCAGGAAGGGGGTGGAGTCCCCTTCTCTGAAAGTGTTCAAGAGGCATCTTGATGTGGCACTTGAAGGTATGGTTTAGGGGTGATTATGGTGGTGCTGGGTTGATAGTTGGATTAGATAGTTTGACGGTCTCTTCCAGCCTTGATGATTCTGTGATATGCCCTGTAAACCCCTTAACAGCATCAGAACCTCTGGATGTTGCCACAATTGGAATCTGTGAGGGAAGAGACCCCTGCAGCAAGAATATGACAATTCTCCTTTCTTTTCCCTCACAGTATTAATTCTTCAGATCCTTAATTTCTCTTTCTTAGTCAATTCTTTACCTTCTATGCTCTGCAAACCATGTTTCAGGAGACCTGATGTGCTGTTTGTTTTCTCACTGCCATTCCTTTGCTACCCAAAATCCTGTCTTGTGTTTGTCTATGAAATAAATATGCACTTGCCAGTGAAGAAAAGGCATGGGAAAAAATTAGATATTGAAACTTGGGCTCTGAAATTCTTCTGGCTGTAAACAGGTTGGCTGGGGAGCTGGTATCCTCAGCCACCTATGGTGCCATAGAAGTGGGGGCTGACCACTTCTGCAGGTGACCACTTCACTGGACATCATCTGAGTCCCTGCTGTTGTGGGCTGTGCCTGTGGCACTCACTATTCAGTTTCACTCAAAAATAAAAAGGTTGAGAGGTCTGCTCTTTCTCAATCAGTTCTGAAGACTCAGGTCCTGCAGTTAGTAAGCTATCATAAGAGCAGACTCTCTGAGGAAGGGAGCTGGTGGAACATTCAGGATAGTTCAGACTGGGCTTGTCCCCAGGGTCAACTATGGCTGACATGTGTAGGTCATGCAAGGAGCGTCTTGAGAAATGAACTTACCTGCAAAAGCCTGGGGAGGAGACGGTTTTTGTCAATGCCAATGAGGATGTGTAGGATCTCCAATATAGATAACAATTGGCAAAGGCGCATTACAAATCCTATGGAGTAAAACGTGTCAGCCAACGAATCTACAGACAAAGAGAAGAGGAAAATTAGAGGGTGGTTATACAGTAAAGGTCTGGAGCAACTACGGGGTCTGCTCTTGCCCTATCACTGTTGGAGATGTCAAGAAATAAAGTTCACACAGTAACAAACTGTTGGGTAGCAGAAGCAAAGCTTCAGGGAGTGGAGAAGGCAATTCACTCTGTGTTTGTGGCTATGACACAGAGGGAGGGAATTGAAAAAAGAATTAAATTCCCTGTACTTAATGCATGGCCTGACACTGTGCTTGATGTGTTGGTTTAGAGATATCACTTGAGGATGTTTCTGAATAGGAAGAAATGTTGAGGAAATGCATGTGGAATGTCTAAACATAAGGAGATGTGGAGTTCCTGCCTTTATCTGTACCCATGGCACTGCCTAAAACTGTAGACCAGAAAGCAATCATTTTATATGCCTAAAATTGTCCACCATTATAAATAATGTTAAATTTCTAGTCACTAGTTTTCTATTTTTGTGTTTTAACCCCAGGCAACAGAAAGAGAAATATGTTGTAATGTTTTTTTGGAGATAGGCAGTCATGTGCAATAACCACGAAGATATTCCCTCCTGCTGGCTTCAGTAAGATTAATATTCACCATAATGACTGGAACGAGTCACATTTAGATCTATGTCTAAGTCAAACATTACTTGCATGCTGCTGAATATTAGAGCTCATTAGCAAAACCAGCTTCATTCCTGATGTGACAGGGGCAGAATGTAGGTGCCAGTAATTTGTTCAGCCTTTTTTTAAGGAGTAGTTTTCTCACTGAATTACAGACCCTGGTTTTGGACATGCATATATTCAGAATCTTAACTTTCTCTCTAGTTTAATACTTCTGCATGTCTGTCACTGTCTCTTAAAATGCTTAAGGAAAACAGAGAAGGAATCCTACCTTTTCCAAATGTCATGAACCTGATGATCATGTTTGTAAATATCCATGAATGTCCACAGAATTGCATTAAATCATACACAAACAGGTACGTGTTCATGGTAAAGCTGTGGAAGAGAAAATAATAATGCAAACTATATGACTTACAGCAATATTATTAGAAATTGCACCTTCCTTGGACATGTTAGTAAATCAAAGGAAAGCAGCTGAAGTTGAGAACAGCCCTGCTGAGAAGGACTTGCAGGTGCTGGTGGATGAGAGGCTGGACATGAGCTCGCGATGTGCGCTTGCAGCCCAGAAAGCCAATTGTGCCCTGGGCTGCATCAAAAGCAGCGTGGCCAGCAGGGCAAAGGGAGGTGATTCTGTCCCTCTGCTCTGCTCTGGGGAGACCCCACCCGGAGTGCTGCATCCAGGTTTGTGGGCCCCAGCACAGGAAGGAGATCGATCTGTTGGAGCCAGTCCAGAGGAGGCCACCAAGATAATCTGAGGAGTGGAACACCTCTCCTATGAGGAAACACTAAGAGAATTGGGATTTTTCATCCTGGAGAAGAGATGGCTTCCAGTACTTGGAGGGAGGCTACAAGAAACATGGAGAGAGAGTGCTTACAAGCATATGTAGTAAGAGGACAAGGGTGAATGGTTCCAAACCAGAAGAGGGTAGGTTTAGATACAAGGGAGAAATTCTTTACAGTGGGATATTGAGGCACTGGAACAGGCTTCCCAGAGAAGTTGTGGGTGCTCCAGAATGGATGGAGCCCTGAGCAACCTGGTCTAGTGGAAGGTGTCCCTGCCCATGGTCTTTAACTTTCCTTCCAACCCAAACCATTCTATGGTTCTATGAAGTGTTAAAGAATCAGTGGAAACTGTGTCTCTCAGAGCTCCCAGAACAGAACTCTGCCTCATGGATCAAAGGCTCCTTTTGCTGTTATACTCAAGATATGTCCAGAAAAATTTTCTGAGTTCCCACCAATCATCAGGGTGAGATAAAATTTGTGCCTCCAGAGGAAAAAGTCACTAAACAAAGATACTCCACTAACTGCTGGATTCAATTGCATTTAATAAAATGAATATTCTGTTGGAGCAGACTAACTTTTGGAGCTATTCTAACCCAATTTTCATGGATAATCTGACTTTTTGCAAAACTTCATAGGCTCTGGAGATACTTAATTTCTCATAAATGTATTTTCTTCTGGCCTGTTCTAAAGAGAGAGGCTCACCTGTCCTCCAGCTGTAAAAAAAGACTATCTACCTTCTTAGGAAATGAATTTGTTAATTTTGTACTAGAATTTATCTCCTGCATTTGACCTATTAATTTCCTGCCACAGTAAGTAATATACTCTTTAAGTTGCCCCTTGATCCTGTGTGTTTATGTGGTAGTTTCTGCCATCAAATGTTATTTCATTTATACCTGTACAATAACAAATGCAGTAAATTTCTGTGTTTAGAAATATCTAAATTTGTTAAATACCTTTACTTCATTCCCAGCATTGGACCAAGACCATAAATAACAAAACAGACTTATACAAATTGATCTAGATAAAGTGATCTTCTAAATTTTCATTTTATGTAAATCCCAGGGAGGTCATAGAAAATGCCTGTCTTCCTCTCTTCCAGTTATGCAGGATGGCTGCTATTCATGTCATCACTTCCATAAGCACAAAAAGACTTGTGGGAAAAAAGTATCTCCCAAGACACATCAGTGCCCTTTGATACTATGAAAATAAGACATATAAGGACCCAAAGAAAAGTATGTATTCTGTATACTCTCCTTTTGGGAAAAGTATGATACAACTGAATTGTACTATAGTCCAGTGAGATCTATGAATACTGCCCCCAAATCCCATGTCTTTAATTACTGAATGACACTTCATTCTATCTTGTGGTAAAAAAAAAAAAGATGGGAAACTGTACATTACAAGAAGACAGAAAACTATGAACCTTGTTCTGATTTAAGAAACAGTCTTATTACTGGATGGATAGGGATTACTGTAATGGGTATGGACGTTACAGGAACAGTCATAAAAATCTTGAAGCTTTGTGTGTCTTTGGTGTCTTTGGTCTGATATGGCCATGTGGGCTTTGCTCTGAAGGCAAACAGCATATGGTTTCTCTCTTCTGAATTTTGGTTTGCTACATCTGTCTGTCACCTCAGAACTTGCCTTTCAGTGATTTGGTTGTACTTTCTAAACTCTTCCCGCACTGGCTGGCTCACAAACTGATGTTTTTACAATTCTTAAGGTACTTAATCTTGACTAAACAAGGAATAGCAAGAGGACATTTGTAAGTGCAGAGTCACATTAATGTTTTGGAATGTGGCAGCTGTTGCATGTTAGAACTTGTCGTTTTTAAAATATACTGGCAATTACTGAACAGTGTACTCCATATTCCCAGTGCAGTGTAGCGATATGCTGGCAGGGATTGTGCTGGTGTTACTGGCAGAGGGTTCCTGGACCCAGTGTTGCAAGCAGCACAACTCCCTCACTTGGTGATACTCTCCACTGTGAAGGAACAGGCCTGACCTGAAAATGCTGTTAACTTTGTTAATCGCTGCACAAGAGGCGCATAAGAGAAGCTTTTGACAGAAGTAATCTGCATACAATAAAATTATTTCAGTGTAATAAAAAGAAGATGAAATGTAGCTGTTCTCTAAGGTCCTTCTCATCCAAAGGCTGACCCCTCTACCTAGAGAAACAAAAGCAGGCTGAGGTCAACTTAGTTCACTGTCCCAGCAGTTTTGGTTCACAACACAGATTTCAGACACCTGCTTCTATGTTATAGTTGCTGGCAGAAGAAATGGGCTTTAGTTAGATTCCCTACTTCTCCTGGTTCACAGCAGTCATCATTCCACATTTACCTCACAGAATCTGCATCTGCAGCATCCCTGTAGAGAAAACACTGATTAGCAATGCATGAGGTAGCTGTTCAGTCTCTGACCGTGCCCCAAGTTTGCTGGCTAATCTTCCAAACCTCAGTTTGGCTCACTAGTGCCTGATTTGCTGCTGCATTTCTCCCTTGTAGTTTGATGTGCTTCAAGACTTTCAAGCTGCTTTCCTTTGAAGGCATTGGGGGATCACTGCACCTTTCAGTACTCTGCCTCCATTGATGACAGGAGAAAGAAACAAACATGCATCTTGCAGGGGACAGACACAGAATGCTGGACTTGCTGTCTGCTGTTTTAGTTGTCAGTTTCTCCTTACTGTGGTTGGTTTTATGCCAAATGCATTGAAAGAGTAGGGATACAGTTATCATACTTAATATCAGCTTTGCTTAGTGGAAAACTTTCTCTTCTTTCTCTCTGGGCTCAAAATCTAGAAAACTAGATGAAAGGTAAGTAGTATCAGAACTACCACATACAGCAGCATGGTCCCACACAGCCTCTCTTCCCTCTTACCCACCAGCAGAGATTTTACCTTTTTATCTTGCAAAACCCAATTTATTTCCTCAGGCAGAAATATCATATAAGTGTAACTGTTGTGCTTTATTATTCTTGTCATGAAGATCTCTGGTGTGCCTTTGTAGTAACCATCACCCAAGGCAAGCATGGAGGTAGGCACCCTCAGCATCTGAAGGGCGGTCAGGACCATGTTGCCCTGTGAGCTCAGCACAGCAGAGGCACCCAGCTCAGGGCAGCCCTTTGCCCCAGCTACGTGTCTCTTGCAGAGTGCCACACTCAGGTCCCTCTCAGGAGGCGTCCCACCCAAGGTCCCTGGGTGTCAGCATCCCACCCAGGCCTGCATGCACTGAGCACTTCCCTGCTCTCAGAGCCATTGCACTCGGCCATCTTCCCCCATGCCCTGACCACACATGAGGAACCAGCCCTCTTGCTGAAACCAGAGAATAGTGTTCCTTTTTTTTTTTCTTTCCCAGCCAGAAAGATCTGCTAGAAAAGCCCCTCTGCTGACACGGTTTCCTTTTAAGGCTTATTAAGTCATATTGGTCTCATCTTCTGTTCCTTCTCCCTTCCTCCCCTGTGACAAGCTGCAAGTGCTGTAGCTCAGGAAGAAGAGAGCTACTGAGAACTAGTGTAGCTGATGTACTTTTCTTCCACAGGCACATCCCACCCACTGTTTTTGTTCCCCTTCCTTTTTGCATTTGAGCAGTCTAGATCACCTTCACTCAAGAGATATTACCTGCTGCAGGGGTTGAATTGCTTCTGCTGCTCTTGAGCTTTCTTCTTTTTCCTCTCTGCAGCTGCAACAGCTGTTTGTTAGATCACCCCTCCTCTTTCCTCTTCCCCCACCCAACGACGTCACTGTATGCAGCAGCAAGCAGGAACAACACTGCACTTCCCGAGAAAAAAGCTTCTAAACCCAAATATCTCCATTCCAATTGCCCTATTCCTCACCCAGCCCAGCCTAGTCCAATCTAACTTAACCTAACCTAACCTAGACCAACCTAACCTAACCTAACTTAGACTAACCTAATGTAAATTGATTTATTGCTTTTATACCAGTAAGCTAGTCTGTAAAGCCCACTAACCTTATGTCTTAACTGAGAGCAATATTTTGAAGGATTACTGGAGAGAATAAATGCAAAATCAAAAACTTTTCTTTTATGTTTAAATCATCAGCACTACAATGATACTAACAAGATCAAATGACAGGGAAGACTAGGAGCACAGCATAAAAGGAGAACTTTTAATTACTTCAGGTAGAGGAAAGAATCTTCCACTTCTTATCTAGAAATGTCTGGTTCTTCATAGCCTTGTGAGCTATGGGCACTACTGGCGGAGGAAAAAATCCGTTCATCCTAGTTTACTTCTGCCCTTAAGCCTCTGGGATCTCTCAGCATAAATCTGATGAAGAATTCCTTAACATGTTTATAAAATCCCTTCTGCCAATAAATAAGTTTCCCCACAGGCACTCATATTGAAATCACATCCCATCCTACAGTGATATTTGAAATCTGATGCTATAACTGAAGCAGTCACTGAGGACATAATGAACATAGTTATGTGTAGGTACAGAATGTCTGGGGGGTAAAACGAGCTCTACTGGGTCTCATCCCTACTGAAAGTAGCACTGAGCTCCTGGCAGGACCATGTCTGCTCCCTGTGGTGTTATGGGGAGGTGAAAAATATCTCCCTGACAAGTGGATGATTTTCTGGCAAGCACAGTGGACACCATGTTTTCTGTGGTTATGTCTCCCACATGGGACCTTGGCACAAGAGTCATGCAGTTATGACTTGCTTTCTAGCTTACTTTCACTGCTCAGGAATCATCTTATTTTTCTTTCTCAGTAGGAAACAATACATCAGTATTAAATAAGGCGTTAAGCAATTAAACAAACTGATATAGAAAGCCTCAGCTGAGCTCTTGCAAAACAGCCCCCACACTGCCTGCCTCTAGAAGGACAACTGGAGTTACTAATACTGCCAGGAGTGGAACTCATCAGTGTAACAAGATCCAGGAGCAGGAAGAACAGCTCTTATCAAACAGCAGGCAAATACCTAAAAGCAATAGAAGTGCACCTAGATTTGTGATGTGCCAAACACATATTGTGGACAGTGGCCAAGCTTTATCTCACACAGATGACAAGGGCATCTGCAAGGGCTTGCAAGCTGGATGCAATTCCTGTCCATGGTGGTGGTCACTCTTGGCACAGTCTGGAAGGAGCCTGGGGAGGTGCTGCCCACCACTGAAGTATTTTGAGGGCTTTCCTTTGACAGCAGCTTGGCCCTGTGGAGTGAATGCCCATTGCCTTCTGGAAAATAAGACTCCTGGCATGATGGCATGTGAAAGGAGTGATGTTGTCCTCCAAAAGGAATGGTGTTGGTGAATTCCAAGCCTGCCCTGTGATGAGGAATAAGGTATGGCAAGGGGCAATGACTAGAAAATCCACTTCAAAGGTGTACTTCTGACCTGAACTATAATGTTTTTATAAATGTACCCATTTGAGTGGCAATGCAGTGCAAGGGTGGAGCCAAGGTACAGGGCTCAAAAATCTATTATTATATAGATATTCAATGTCTCCTTTCAGAGATGTAGAATACAATTCATGCCGTGGCTTGTAGTCTGTCTGGCCAATCAGACCTCATCCTCTCCATTAGGACAAGAAAAATCCTCCTCTGAAATACAAGAGTTTTTTTCTGTGCACAACTTTCAGTTGGAAAAGTGTGTAAGGTCTCTTTAGCTGTGCAATTTGCAGTGGTGTTTTTCTAGTGTGATGGGTATGAGAAAGGAAAATCAGTAACAATAAGTAACAGCTTTTATAAGAATAGATAGAGGTGGGCATGCTTTCATGAACAAGGGGTTTGGAGAAAGCCTTTTTTGCTTAAAACATTTACAATGCTGTAAGCTGCAAAGACATTCAAATGAAAACAAATACTAAATGATACTGTTGAAATACCTATTAGCTGGATATGGGAACAATAGAGCAAGTCCTGGAAAAAATCTACCTTTTTATTTTTGGCAAAAAAATACTTTCTTCTCCACTCCAGCTGGTTCTTTTGCAGAAAAACTTCTGTCCAGAAACTCCTTATCCAGCATCAAAAAATGACTTGTATATAACTGCTGGCAGCTCTTAAAACAAATTTAATGAGTGTGTTCATATTAAGCCTGAGTCTCCTGGATTTCTCAAAAGATAAGCAGACTGTTACTGCATTTGGTTTCCCTACATCATGAGGTGGGGAAAACGTTCTGTTTGGGCAAGGTGCTTGTGTCAGGAACACAAAAGACATTTCAAGGAATGCTTTCTTTATGTGAAAAGTTAATGGAAACTTTGAAAGGTTCCATGTGATGTGGAAAGAATCTAATTCCCTTCAAACAGGAAACATCACTACGATAAAACATCTGCTTAATATTTGTTTCCAAATCCTTGTTATAAAACCAATATACAGGTGTGTTTTTAAGAAAATAAACTGTGTCTTAATTGTCAATGTTTCTGTTAACTTTATGTCTCCTTTCCGCCATTATTAGATTTTTTTGTCTATGTGAATGCAAGCCTGTGTGGGTCAGTGGATTACGCTACTTTAAGCACTGGTAACTCACAGCTCTGAAACATGTGCTTAACTGGAAGCACACACTCCAGTGCTATTCACTTCAGTTAAAGAGTAAGTCCAGGCTGCCTGGAGCCAATGGGGATGATGTGGTGCTGTACTGGCCACTCTTACTTCTTGCCAGAAGGCAGAGCATTTACACAATGCCGGATGGTGGTCATTTGTATGACCAAGATGGCTAGTGAGGAAAGGAAGCCTTTCCAGAGGCAGCTGGGGGAGAAAAGTCATCCTCACACTGCAAGCAAGTAGTGGGGAAAAGTGTCAGTGTTTTTGTCTGTACTCTCACCACTGGGCAAAAGCTTCACACCTGTCACACCCTGGAGACTTTGTCAGTTCAGCAGAAACCCCTGCTTGCAAACAGGTCCTGCCTCACCAGAACTGACTTGCTGGCGTCATCTAACAGAGTCACGCCAACGTTCCTGGCTTCTTTAGGGTGAGAAGGTGTGTACTCGGGGAGCAAGGATTGTTCCACAAGGGTCCACTGAACAGCTGGCAGGACAGTTAGCTTTACAATTGTGTCAGGTGAAAAATGAAGTTTGGAAATGCTTTTGGAGGAAAAAGAGAATCACAGCTAGTCTGTTTCACCCATCCTTTTGCATTTGCCACCTTTCAGGACAGTTTAGCTCCAATGAAGACAGGGGTATTTCAGAAAGAGCAACTGGTAGTATCCGCTTGCCACTGCTCTACAGCTGGAGCATAACAAGAGGAAAGATGAGGGAAGCTAGACAAGAGCCTCCAGGAAGTTCCTGTCCAGACCACCCAGAATGTCACTTGGAATAGATGTGGCAGCCTTACCCTCCTTATTTGTCAGTCTTTGAGGGAGCAGGTCATATGGCCTCTAGATTGAGCATTTGTAGTGAGTCCCACAACTCCTTTGGAATATTTGATTTGGGGGATTCACTATTTTCAAGCACTGATTTCAAGCAGTGAAGCTACAAGGTATTACCTTAGTCAGCAGACTGAGGTAAACAGTAGAAAGTTACTGATTTTGTTCTCTGCAGAGGATGAAAATGCAAATGACTCCATTTCTGTGACACATTTTAATCCTGTTTTTCATTAAAATATTTCCACATGAAAGGACATTATTTTTATGATGCAAAGGATGAGTTTTTAGGCTGATTATTATAACCTGGTTTTACTGTTCTTAGGGAATCTGAATCTGCATATTCAGGGACACCATAATCTATTTTTTTAGGGTAACAATTTTTTACTATTCAGTTTTCTTTCAGCGAACACTGTAAATACCATTTCTCATTTTCCATTTTAAAAAAAGATAGCCTTTATCCTTTAGCCTGTCCTCCCTTCTCATTCCTAATCAGCTTCTTTTTAGCAGAGTGGGAAATTCACAGGTTTTGCTTGGGAGGCTGTGAAAAGATAAAGTAAATATCAAAGACATACCCAGTTCTGAAATGAGTCATGCTTCTACAGTATCTGTGCCTCCCACTTCACTGCTCTCAGTTTCATTGTTGGATGGGAACCCATCGAATATGATACTACAATAACAAAGAGGAATTATTGCTAGATAGGCTGGGAGATTTCCCTTTTTAAAGTGTTAGTTCTTACCAAATCACTCAAAATGGAAGTTGTGATAATAGTTTCTGACATTTTCTAGAAATGTAATGGTTTAATCACAGAAAGAGCAAGGTATGGAGAATAGCAGAGGAGATGGAGATGTGCCTTACATAAAAAAAAAACCAAACCACAAAACCAAAAAAGAATTAAAAACCCATAAAAAAGTAAAGTCAGAAAATTAAGGGCTTAATATCTTGAAATACTTCTAATGACCAGTAATAATGTCCAGCCTGAATATTTTTTAAATATAAGTAAGTAGCTCTGACAGGATTTCGTGCTTGTCACATGGACACCACCATGAGTTCCACTGCATGCAGCAAGAACCTATTTTCAATTACTAAAAAATCATAATCACAAGAAAAATCTGTTCTAGCCAATGTGGACTTTCCCCAAAAAGTGGAGACCAGAACTGAGTCCACCTCAAATCCAAAGAGAATTGAAAAGAAAATATATTAAGTAATATTAATTGGTTAAAGAGAGAGCAACATTTTGAAAAATAATTGAAGTCAAGCAGGCCTTTTCTTTTTTTTTTTTTTTTTTGATTGAAAAAGAGAGACAGAGATGAAANTTTTTTTTTTTTTTTTTTGTAGAAGAAAAGCTTTCTGTTTTATATAAATATGTCTGTCAAAATATTTCCTTTCTGGGAAAATGTACTGTAACACACAGTACTCCAGCTAAATCCAGAGGAAATTGTGTAGGTTCTGGCCTACCAAGATAAGAAACTTGGGGAATACAGTCAGCAGTAAGAGTTACAGTAAGTAGATGTGGTGGTAACTGGTGTGCAGGGGGCAGATACACTGTTTGAAGTCTCAGTATTTAATCTCCTTAATGTGGATTTTGACTTTGCAAATGCATTGCCATGCTTTAACAATAATTTTTTAGAAAGGAGTGTCAACTGCGTTTACTTTCACACATTCAAAAGAAGATTGCATTATTTGTTTAGAACACTGAATCCCTTATTGCTGAATTTAACATGCTTTTAAGATCCTAATTGTAAGCATTTGGGCTCCACAAGGTTAGAAAATGAACTGGCTTTGCAGCCTCTTGTGTAGAGAACTGAGGCAGGCTATGAATTTCCAAGTGCTCATCTGCTCATCACTTATAATTCCTTCTTCCACAGCACACTGAAATTAAACCAGAGGCTTCCATTTCACGTGAGCTGGGAATATCAATTTTAAAGTTGTATATAGAGAAAAGGAATTAATCCAAGACACAAGTAACGAAAAGCCTCAATGGTGTTTGGAAGCAAGGTGGGGCTAGTAGTGTATGGCTGCAGCAGGGCAGCCCCACAGCAACACTGCACCTGCCCTCTAGTTTGCAGGCTGGGCTGTGGCACTGGCATGACTGCAATGTTGAGAAGATTGTCCTCGTGTTCCCTGTCAGTGTTTGCTCCTCTGAGAACTCTCAGCACTGAAAAAGCCTGTGCACCTTACTAAGGACTTCATGATGTCAGAAGTGTGGGAAATGCTGATACAAATCTCTGATACCCATCCCTGGCTATTTGAGGATTAGTAGGAAGATTTTTGGATAATAAAAAGCACAGTTGCCTTACTGGAAAGTATCAATTTCAATCTTACCTGCTTTGTTCACTGTTTTTTTGCTTTGCATTAAGACTGAAATTCATTCTGCCAGCCAAAATTGAGAATTAAAATCTTAGAATTTACTCTGCATGTTTGTTACCCTCATTTCTTGATCTGCCCTGAACCAGGGAGCAGACTGGATTGGAAGGGGTGAGGACTGGCAGGATGCAGCAGTTCTTGGGCTCTGTTTTCCCATCCGTGGGCAGCTCCTGATGCCCCCAGGTCCCAGCCTCAGTGTTGGTCTGCCTGCTGCACCACAGCCACCCCTGCAGCTTCCCTGGGGCTGCTCTCAAGGAGTTCAGAGCTGTCCTTCTTAGCAATGGCACTAATCCTGGGTGATGATCTGGAGAGACTTCCACAGGCTTTTGTTCTGTTTTGCATTGGGCTTTATTCTGGTTTGGGTTTGCTTAGGGGTTTTTTGGGTTGTTGTTTGTGGGTTTTTTCCTGTTTGTTTTTTTGTTAGTTGTTTTGGGGTTTTTTGTTTTGTTTGTTTGTTTGTCTTGCTGTTTTTCTTGTTGGTGTTGTTTTGTTTTTTGTTGTTGTATTTTTTTAATGAAGCCAGACCTGATGGAACATGCCAAGGCCATGGACCAAACTGTAGTTGACTGTGTCCTGTATAATTTCTTTCAAAATAAAGTCTGGAACAAGCATTCTCAGTTCTGCTGTAGCTATTCCATAGTTTCATGTGGAAGGCAAGGCTTTTGACCCCCGTCCCATAAATCCACTCCAGAAAACTGACTCTGCATAGATGAAATCTTATCAATTTCAGTAGTTTCCCCAAAAGTGCAACACAGCTCAGCACAACACAGATAACCAGGATGCTGTGGACTAGCCATGAGAATGGCCACAACTGTGACTGGGACCTGTGCTGCACTGGTGTGTGGCTCTTATGGAAACATTTATGAAACTTTGTGGCCTACAAGCAATCCTGTCTCTGAAGGATTTTTTTTAAATCTATTCTAAATTTTTGATGGGGATTTGAGACTTTGCATTCACTATATTATTAGTTTCCTTTTGACAATAATGTATGCTAAAAACCTATTTTGCCTTGTTCATTTAACTTCTAGAAAAATACCAACAGGAAAAAATACCAGAGGGTTCCAGTTAGCCAAGGACATGCTATACAGCTGACCTGGTAACACAATGGTGGTGAAACACAGATTACTCCAAAATGTTACCCTGGCAAGGTGAAGAGAGAGGATCTCCTGACTCTTCAGCTTTCTTTATTTGCCTTTAAGAATCCTTACCTTTCTTTAAAAAGTAAGAATGAAACAAAGACATCTTGGCTTGCTATTTTCTTTTTCATTTTTATTTGTTGAGTAGCAACCCTGTCAGTTTCAGGGTCCCCAACTTTAAATGTGTTTTCTAGATACAGTCTAGGTAGAAATAACTTCTGTTACCTCACAGCTGGCCAAAAAATAACTGAAATGAAATGCTGTTTTATGAGCTTTCATCACCATCTCTGAGAGCTTCTTGTTTCATTTTTCTCTCAATTCCCTTCTGTGAACCCAATAGGACTTTATTGGTATGCAGCATGTTCATAAAGAGTTGAAACACTGTCTTGCCAAAACACATGTACAATCACCTACACTTCTTACATTTGTCTGTAACTTCACTTTGCCCTCTAGTGCCCATTCTATTTTTTTTCTGCATTGCAAACTATGGTATTGACTGAAATATGTCAAAACAAATTTTTATTTGCTGATGAGATTTTTAAGGACACTTCTGAATGAAAAAAGCCAAAACCTTAATGGTACTAGTGTCTAAATAATTAGTGGGCCATGAATTAACATATTCTTACTGCAGACAAGTTAGGCAACAAAAACTGGAATCCCTCATGGGAAAGCAGTTGAAAAATATTTCATGCTGCTTCCAAATTTCCTTAAAAGTAAGTCCACTTCAATAAGAGTGTGCATTGCAGAAGCCACCCAAGCACGTCAGAACCAGAAGGGCAAGTAGGCTGAATATCCTTTTACTGTACAGGTTTAAAGAAATACAAAAACCAAACAAGCAACAGAAATAACATTTGAAACAGTCCCATGGTGGAGTCATTTAAAGTGCTGTTAGTCACAAAGCCTGAGAAATACACATTTTGCTGTAACATTTGTGGCAGGGTGTCACCAGGTGGAAAAATTACTCTGGTAATGCACTCTGTTTCTTTGGTCTTTTCTGTTGTTCTGGGTCATGATGAAGTTGCTAGCCGGTTTTATTTCTGGTTTCAGCTTCACACCTGCTACTTTTGTCTCCCATTGCTTCTTTAGCTTACAACCATGAGTGGTAGCAAGGAGAGTATGCACATCCTGCAAAAGAGACCTGTGTCATAGTGTACCAAAGACCTGGTGGCCACTGCCATTGTCCATATCAGTCCATTCTTTCTTTAGATGGACCTTTTTTTTATTGACCCCTTTGAATGATACTTTTCTGAATGGCTGGAGATCAGGAAAAGCTTTAAAGTGGTTCCTTACCTGATGCCTAAACCAACCTCCAGCAATTTCAGCCCTGAAGGACTAACACCACCCTCTCTTGGGAGCTGCAGGTGTGCTCTCTCCTCTGCTTCTCTATGCCAGACTGAGAAGCCTGTGCCAAGTGTATGTCAGGGGTGGCTACAGGTAATCGCCTTTTTTTTTTTTTAATAAGTTGTTGGGACTTTCACCAGAGTTTGAAAAATATTCATTGGATAAAAGAGCCTGGATATAGCTCTGTTTCCCCTATTACTAACATGCAACAAGTGAGTAAGGAAAACACACCATTTGAAACGAAGTTACCCAGGGACAATTTCCCAAGGGTAAAATCCAGGCCCAGTTTATTGCAATCTGCTTTAAAGAATTTTATTTTATTGTAATTATTACTGAAGGCCGTGTGGTTTCGAGGGGAGATTAATTGAAATACCAAGGGCTATAAATTTCTGTAGTTCAATTTCTGAGCAAAGGGAAAGGGGCAGACTTCATGCAGCAATAAAACACAGCACTGGACGGTGATGTTTGAAATTGCAGTAGCCAAGATGAGTCTGTTCAAGAGCAAGTAGGATGTGCCACAAACAGATGCAGCTCTTGGGTACTTTTGTGTAGAAAAGTTATTTCAAATAACTTTTCAAAGAAATTTAAGTGATTTGGAAACATTGCAGGAGAGAATAAAACCCTTGCCCCCAAATATCTAGAGCAGGCAAACACATTTCAATTTAAACTAGAATTGTCCAATTGAGAAGTTATTACAGAAGCCATAACTACTGCAAAAAATATCCTATGTAAACAAATCCTTCTAGAAATACTCTGCATTTATGAACAAAGCAAATATCAGAAGGACTCAAATGTAAAAAAAAATACTTTCTTGGAAAAGAGGATTCAAACTTGAAAGAAAAAAGGATGTTCTCATTCTAAGTCAGAACCACTAAAAGAGCCAATATAATACTCTATTTTTCATGCAGTCTCAATTAGTACAATCTAGCAATTCCTGTAAGGTGAGGCATGTGTAGTCATTTCACAAATAGATGATTCTCTACATGTAGATGAAATACAGATGGAAAGCAGCAGCATGTTTTCTCATCAGAAAACTCTGTAAGATGTCACTATCTGTCATAAGGTTACAATCCCTTACTATGAATGAGTAATTTCACTGAAGAGTGATATACATTAATTTATAGCTAGAGTAAGATACCTTGCTTACCAAGGAAAAAAAATTACTTACACTGAATAATACATGACATTTGCAAAAACAACTTTCAGGGGCATAATTATTTAAATACAGTCATGCTGATCTAGAAACAATGCCACAAGATAGATGATAGAACCAATAATAAATATTATTTATAGTATTTCTTTATAAATGTTCTAAGTTACATGAGGTTAAAATCTTTATACCTTAGTTATTAAGCTTTCTTGTAATTTTATCAATCAGTTGGAGACATCTCCTCATTTCTGCGCGGCTGATCTCCCAGGAGCACAGGTTATGTTGTTTGTCTTTAAGAAAACAGTCTATTTTTTGGAAGTATTTTTTCAGTTTCAGCCTACTGACTTCTTTGCTCCAACAATAACGGGTGTGCTTTTTGATTACACATGACTCCAATTGCTCAATTTGCTGATAAAGTCCATTTTGGAACTGATCCAGAGCTGTACCATCCCAAGCAGCTAGACTCAGATTTTTGCTGAAGATATAGAAAATATGTTGGAAGATTTCTTCAATGGCAACTTTGACAGCCTCTTTCCGTCTGGCCTGCAGAACTTGCTTAGGAAATCTGAAGGACGTTTTCTCTCTTAGACATTGTTGAGGAAAGTTTTTGCCCATTTTGTCCAAAAGTCTCAGGCTGTTTTCAATCACTTTTCTCTGCTGTAAAGGAAGGTGGTTGCAATCATGACTAGAGATGACGGTGGTGCACAACAGTATGAGGCCAATTTGTATCAATCCAAAAGCACTCATGATACAGCAAGTTCTAATATTCCTCCTTTCCTGTGTGAAAATTCTGAGATGCAGGCTGGGATGCTTTGAAGGCATTCATAGGGTCCTGCTTCTTCAAAATCTTGAGATTTACTTACTCTGTAGGAGAAGTTTTCTTTCATCATTTTTTGGTTTTTAAGGTTTTTCCCCTTGTGTATGCTTTTGACAACACTTTCATTTTCTGCTTTATGACTTCACAGTCTTTTTTTTTTTTTTTTGGCACTTTCCTTTTTATTTCAGCTGGATATTCGAATGCTGTATATATATTAGATTCTCTATTCCCTCTCCCTCAAAAATTCTATAGGAAGTGTAAGAACTTGAAATAAGGAGTTACAGAAATACTTATTTTCTTAATATTCTAGCAGTAGAAGAATATGTTGAAATTAAGTAACACTCACAATGATGGGTCAGGGACCTGATGAATACTGCTGCCATCCTGTCTCCTTAATGTGATTTATACTTCCAAGATTCAGTTAAGCTTTCTCTACCTATTTGCTTTCAGGGAAAATATTTTCTTTCTTCTCACCTTTATTTTCTTGACCATTTAGACTCAAAAAAAAGATGTCATACCATTAAAATGTGTGTGTGTGTGTGTGTGTGTGTGTGTGTACAAAAATGTGTGTACACATTAATATACCTATGTGGTTTTTTTAATACACTGCTAACTAAATGAGTCTTGATCTCCCTTAGAGGCTGTAAGTGCCATGAAAATACAAATATTCACATGGTAACAACTGAGATACTTAAATGTCGTACTCTTCCCCCCCCACCCCCATATGAGTAAATGAACAACAGTTAACATCAACACCAGTTGAGTACAGGTCTGAATTCTGACATCAAATGGGAAGAGAATGAAGAGACAAGACAAAAAGTACTCTAAAATTCAGCTATATTCTTTCCCTAGTCATATAATAGAGGAGATTAGAACTAACACAGTACCTTGGGAAACCTGGCTGTTGTTTTTGATTGCATTTTGATGCAGGCTCATCTTAAACTGCCATTTTGCTGGTTCCCCTGACTCCTCTGAATATACATATAAAGGCAAAAGCTCTGTAAGTGATAGTGTCTGGATGAAGAGGTTAGGAAAGCTGTTTTTTTCATCTGAGACCTGCCTCTGTATTTCTTGAACTGAGAGTAAGACATTTGGTAGAAAATAAACCCTTCTGCTTTCTATCTGGTCCTGAGAGATGAGAGGGTGCAGCCAGGTTTAAATTCTGATTAGAGCCAATTTGGCACTATAAGTCTAGTCATACTCAATAAGACCCCTGGAGCACCAATAGTGTGGGTTACACTGTAAATCTGGCCTCATTCACAATCCAAGTCACAATGAGAACTTTCCTGAACACAGATTCACTGAGAGTGCAGTTTATTGGGCATCAGGTTATAGATTCTTGTTAGATTCCCAGAGATAAATTCCCTAGGCTTGCAAACTAAAGCACTATGTACAAGTGTTCCCAGCTGTACTCTGACACAGTCAGAGGCATAAATCTTACCCAAGAGGCATCCCTGCTTTGGGAAGGAGAGAGAAGCAAGCCCGTTGACCTGTATGCAAGGTTGTTTTATTCTCATCCTCTGCCATGAAGGATTTCAAGTCCCAGTTTATCTATTTGGGAGAAGTGGTGGTGAGACTGTAGTAATATCCTGTTACTGTCACCATAAATGGCAGAGGGAGAGGAAAGAAAGGGAGGGAAGGATGGCCACTTTACATGTAAATGAAGGATACATAGAGAGGGATTACAAGGGGACTTCTCCAAGGGTGGAACAGAACCCAACAGTGGCACCTTAGTATCGCTTCCTCTCCACATGGGTGGTTGCAGTGACAAGGGTCGCTAGAATCCTCCTGATAACCTGTCACCCCACCAGCAGGCCAGCAAGCCCACAGTAATCCCTTCACAACATGTCATAGACTATCTCATAGAAATCCCTTCACTAGATATCCTATGTTATATCTCATGGCTGTAGGCCTCATTCCTACAGTATTTTATTCTATTGTTCCACCCATTGTTATGTTTGACTTCACTCCCAGTTTGGTAGTCACTCTGAGCAGATGGATGATACTATTTTAGGGCTTCCTTTATGTTCAGCACATAGGTATTTGGAAGGCTTTTAAAAGTCACAAATTAAGCTGAGCACAATTATTCTCATGAGCGAACTGCTTGGATGCCCTGACATTGCACCAAGCTTGGACTGGATGTACTGCCAGTGTGAAGAAAAAAGTATCCCCTATCACCAATGACAGTGTTAAACAAAAAGAGTAAAAACAATCAGAGTGGGATACAAAATGTGTAACATGGTGCCAAATCTTTTCACTTCATGGGAATGTTTATTACTTTGGAAAAATGGCCTGAAGTGCATTACTGTGTTAGATACAAAATGGCCATGGAAATGTATCACTTCTGCAAAAATAGCAAAAGTAAACACATAACAAATCAAAGTTACAATGAAATCAATAAAATTCAAGAAAATTATTACATATGTTACAGCTATTTCCAAAAATTATATACTAGCATTTTTCAAAACTGTGATCACTATATGAGTTTATCCTTCTACTGATTTAAACAGGTAAACTTCTTCATATTCACTGTATTTCCCAGACAAATTCTTACTTTCCTCTTGCAAAATAGTTTTGTCTTTGTCTCTCTTTCAGTGAGAAGCTGGATATGTCATCATGGGTTTGACTAAGTCCAGGTGTTTCATTTTCCTGTCTGTGTTAACAGATCAGTGGTCCATGCTTCCTCACAGAATGGTTCCTCTTGGGAACAAATGGTCCACCAGGGTTTTGTGTTGGGTTTTTTTGTTTGGTTGATTGTTTGTTTTTTTTTTAAAGAATGATTAATTGCTCTTCCCCAGTCAGCCAGTTTCTTGCTTATTGTACTAAGCAAAGCAGGACACAGTCTGCCCTAATCATTTACCTTTATAATTCATTCAGAAACAGTTAATTAACAGTAATGATTGGAAGAAGTAGCAGTGATATGAAGCTGCAGATTGTTGTTTATTTCTCTGCTTGTGGGTTAAGCACAGAACAACCACCCTAACCTAGAATGAAATGAGGAAAAAGATTGACAAAGCACAGCTGTATTTCCAACTAGGCATAGCAGATTGTTATTCTAGAAAGGTTATCTGGTCTTTGATTCCATGCAAAAAAGATTTGCCCTTAAAAGATCATCTAGCTATATATGTATCCATTACAAAATACTAAAGCTAAACCAATGCATGGTTTTATGTCTTTAAAATGCTGTAAATTACTTCTGAAATTGAGATTGTTCATTTTTGCTGATGCCTTCAAGACTGAGGAGAAAAAAACTCCAGGCCAATGTAGCATGAGATAAGATAAGGAGAGCAGAAGCTTTAATGAACCTCTAGGTTCCAGGAATACATATCCACAGGATTCCCCCAAAATTCCCTGGTTCCAAGATTTTATAATNTAAAAATAAAAAAAAATCAAAACCCCTGAGACAGCACTGCCACCCATCTTTTACCTCAGACACCAAGGTAAATGGAAGTCTAAGTTCAGCCTATGTGTATGCTGGCAAATGAAGCACTGAGATGGAACATTCCTGCAAATTAGTGTGCTCTCATAATTACCCCATGTTAAACCATTTTATCCGTTCTAGAAACCAGTTTCTTTTCTCCATTCATTGCAAACACACTGATTCTAAGAAGTCTGTGTGCAACAAAGGACTTCAAATTGGTTTGGCTTGTCACTGCACAAGACAGTTTCCTCCTCAGCTAGCTTGACACTCTCCATGTTAAAAGAAAAACATTTTCCTCCATTATACTATCCATCACAGCTATAATTTCCAGTCTTCTCCCTTACAGAATCATCGAATAGTTTGGGTTGGAAGTAACCTTGCGAGTCTGATGAGGAGTGGCTGAGGAAGCTGGGGGTGTTTAGCCTGGAGAAAAAGAGGCTCAGAGGTAACCTTATTCCTCCTTACAACTACCTGAAAGGAGGTTGTAGCCCAGTGGAGGTTGGTCTCTTCTTCCAAGGCAACTAGTGACAGGATGAGAGGACACACAGCCTCAGCTGCACCAAGGAAGGTTCAGGCTGGACATCAAGAAGAGTTTCTTCACAGAAAGGGTTGTTAAGCATTGGAATGGACTGCTCTGGGAGGTGGTGGAACCACCATCCTTGGAGGTGTTCAAGGAACAACTGGATGTAGCACTTGGTGCTGTCATCTAGTGGACAAGGTGGTGATCAATCAGTGGTCTTAGAAGTCTTTTCCTACACAAAAGATTCTGTTATCCTATAGCTCCAAACCCCCTTCCACTAGACCAGGTTGCTCAGAGCCTCATCCAATCTGGCCTTGAATAGTTCCAGGGATAAAAATCCACAACTTGTCTAGGCAACTTCTTGCAGTGCCTCACCACCCTTCAGTAAAGAACTTCTTCCTAATATCTAATCTAAACCTACCCTTCTTCAGCTTAAAGCCATGCTTCTTTGTCCTATGACTACAAACCCTTGTCAAAGGCCCCTCTCCAGTTTTCTTGTAGGCTCCCTTTAGGTATTGGAAAGCTGCCCTAAGGTCACCCTGAAGCCCACTCTTCTCCAGACTGAACAATCCTAATTCTCACAACCTTTCTTATATGAGAGGTGTTCCAGCCCTCTGATTGTCTTTGTGGCCCTCCTCTGGACTTCCTCCAGCAGGTCCATGTCTTTCCTGCGCTGGGAACTCCACAGCTGGATGTGGTATTCCAGTTGGGGTCTCATGAGAGCTCTGTAGAGTGCAGAATCACCTCCCTTGACCTGCTGGCCCCATTTCTTTTGATGCAGACTAGGATGTGGCTGGGTTTCTGGGCTGCCAGTGCACTCTGTTGGCTCATGTTCAACTTTTCATCCATAAGAATGCCCAAGTCCTCTGCAGGGCTGCTCTAAATGAGTTCATTTCCCACTATGTACTTATGTCTGGGATTGCCCTGGCCCATGTGCAGTACCTTACACTTGGACTTGTTGAACTACATAAGGTTTTGTTGGCCCACTTCTCAGGTTTGTCTAAATCCCTCTTGTTGTGTCAAGTGCACCACTGAGCTTCATCTGCAAACTTGCTCCAGGCACACGTGATTTCCCTGTCTATGTCACTGATAAAGATATGGGGACTTACATTCTGCTTCTCAACCCTGTCTTCCAGTTCAGGGATCAGGGTACCCTGATGACAACTGGTCTTGCTATTAAAGACTGAGGCAAAAAAGCCATTCTGTACCTTAGTTTTTTCCTCATCCCTTGTCAATACGTTTCCCTATGCATCCAGTATAGGATGGAGCTTGTCCTTAGTCCTCCTTCTGCTGCTGACATATTTATTGAAACATGTTTCATTGTCTTTAACTGTAGAAGCCAAAAAAGTTCTAGTTGGGCTTCAGCCCTTCTAATTTTCTACCTGCAGAATTTTACAACATCCCTGTGGCCCTTCTGAGTCTCCTCAACCTTCTTCCAAGATAATAAGCTCTCCTTTTTTCTCTGAGTACCAGTTGAATCTCTATTCAGCCAGGCCAGTCTTCTTCCCAGCCAGCTCATCTTTCAGCACATGGGGGCAGCTTGTTCCTGCACTTTTTAGGAATTCCTTCTTGAAGAATGCCCAGCCTTCCTGAACTCCTTTGCCCCCCAGGACTACCTCCCTAGGAATTCTGTAAACAAGTCTCCTGAACAGGCCAAAGTCTGCCCTCTGGAAATCTCAGGCAGCAGTTCTGCTGACCCCACTGCCCCTCACTACTCTGTAAAAGAAAACTCTATTCATTTCATGGTCTCTGTGCCCAGGACAGCCTCTGACCATCACATCTCCCACTAATCCTTCTCTGTTCACAAAAGGCAGGTCCAGCCAACCTTCCCTCACCTACAGTGTCAGGAAATTATCTTCCACAGAGTCCAGAAACCTCTTGGACTGTTCCCTGTCTGCTGCGTTATCTTTCCAGCCCACAACTGGTAAGTTGAAGTCCCCCACGAGAAAAACGACCAGCAACAGTAAGCCTCCTCCCAGCTACGTATAGGCTATTTCACCTGCCTCTTCAACCTAGCTGGGGATGGATGACCCCTGACTGGGCTGGGGACTGTGAAGTGGGCAGGGGATCTGCAGGCCCGCCCTGCCACATTCCACTGACCCATCCCGGTCCCCACTCCCCAAGGCTGGGCACGTGCCGCTGCCTCAGGAATAGCCCCATGCACTGGAATCTGCAGGCTGACCTTGAGCAGCTCATCACACTGCATTTAAATTGATGTATTCCCATTACTTATGTTCTGTATGCTTATATATAATATTGATATCTTCTTTATCGATTATCTGGATGAAGGGATTAGGTGCCCCTCAGTCAGTTCGCAGGTGACACCAAGTTGGACGTGAAGGTTGATCTGCTGGAGGGCAGGAAGGCTCTGCAGAGGGATCTGGACAGGTTGGATCCATGGGCCAAGGCCAGTGGTCTGAAGTTCAATGTGGTCAAGTGCCAGGTTCTGCCCTTGGGTCACAATTCCTACAGGCCTGGGGCAGAGTGACTGGAAAGCTGCCTGGTGGGAAAGGACCTGGGGGTGCTGTTTGAGAGCAGATGAGCATGATGCAGCAGTGTGCCTGGGTGGCTAAGAAGGCTGATAGCATCCTGGATTGTATCAGCAATAGTGTGGCCAGCAGGGCTAGGGAAGGGATATCCTTGGCACTGGTGAGGCCACAGGTCAAACCCTGTGTTCAGTTTTGGGCCCCTCACTCACTACAGGACAGACACTGAGGTGCTGGAGCATGTCCAGAGAAAGGTAATGGAGCAGGTGAAGGGAGCACAATGCCTATAAGAAGTGGCTGAGAGAGCGGGGGTTGTTCAAGCCTGGAGAAAAGGAGGGTCAGGGGAAACCTTAGCACTCTCTATAAGAAGGAAGTTGTAGTGAGGTGGGTGTTACCTCTCCGAGGTAACAAGCAATGAAAGGAAATGTCCTCAAGTTGCACCAGGGGCAGTTTAGATTGGGTGTTAGAAAAAAACCTCTTCATAGAAAGGGCTGTCAGGCAATGGAACAGGCTGCCTAGGCAAGTGGCTTATTTAAAAAATGTGTAGATGTAGTAGGGACATGATTTAGTGGACTTGGCACAGTTCAGTTTACAGTTGGACTCAGTGACCTTAAGGGTATTTTCCAACCTAAATGATTCTAGGATTCTACTTTGAGCATCTATTCTGTTGCTTCAACAAGAAAATTCAACCTTTTTTATTTTAAGAGAGTATTATCCTGAGTTGGAAGGGACCAACAAAGATCACTGAAGTTCAGCTTCTAGGCCTGCATGGGACAGCTCCAGGAGTGACATCATGTGCCTGAGAGTATCATCCAAATGCTTCTTGAACTCTGTCAGGTTTGGTGCTCTCTGGCGAGCCTGTGCCAATGCCCAGCCACTCTCTGGGTGAAAAACTTTTTCTAATACACAACCATAGAATGCTTAGGGTTGGAAGGGACTTTATTTTTAGAAAACCATCTTTCGTACTGAATGACCAAAACCACTAATTTCTCTAAGACCCTTTCAGGAACTTTTATTCTATCCAGCATAACTAAGAATAAAGAGCAGATATGGTGAGGCAGAAGTTAATACTCTAAAAAGTAAGTCTTATGCAGGAATTCCATGGTTTTGCATCAGTTTTAAATCACAACAGATTTTAAAATGATGCTCAGAACATTGTGAAGCACATCAACAGTGACATTTCCCAGTTACCTTAACAACAGGAGATGAGATCATGAACAGAAACAGTTTATTCAGGAAACTCAGCAATTCTAGAAGACTGATACTGTTCAAAAGAAAAGTAAGATACACAAGGTTTGTCTAGAATATATCCTTTATTATTTGCAGTCTGTGTAAATTTTATTATGTGACTGAAATTCTACATAATTTTTTTCTCTTTAAGCACATCCTGGTCTTTTCCAACTACCCAGTCAATTGCACCTTTATTATGTACAGTCAGTATTTATGAAATATTGCATATGCATCTATGAACTTAGAAAAATAACATGCAAGGAGAACTGTTAATATGAAACTGATAAAAAACAAAAGATAGGTAAAACAGTCAATCCCCTTTTAGTGTGTTATGGCTTTGCACCAGGTATTAGATGTCAAAACAAACAGCTTCAGATGCTTCTTGTTAAAAGGCACTTACTGTTCTTCAAATACACTTTCACATTTAGTTCTATTTCATTAAGAAGTGTATCTCTGGGATTAAACTTTCTTAACACAGCAGAACAGTCCAAGAAGGCAGCATTAATAAAAAGGAAAAAAGGGGTTTTATGTTAAAACATGAAAACACCAAGAATTAACACAAACTTTAAGGATTTGGTCCTTATAAAACAGGCAACAGCATTCAGGCAATAGTGATTTCTTTTCATAGATGCTGACAAAATAATATCCCCAAAAAACCGAACTCTTCCAGTTCCAGTGTATAGATATGTCTGAGTAGAGTAGTGTACTCTCTCCACTCCCCATACAAATATAGCTTTTCAAGACTAACTACTGCTCCACTTTGGCTGCGAAGGAAGAAATCTCAAAAGAGTGTTAGACATGAACATACTAGCAAGCCTACAATTCTGTGTCTCTGTATCTGGATGGCTGTCCATAATACCCCTTCTTAGAGTGGTCTGCTATCTGCCGACGGTACTCCTCCTCCTCCTCCTCAGCATCACTGCCGTAACTGCAGCGGTTCTCTAGGTAAGGTCTTATAGGAGGCTTCTGGGGTTCTGGAGGTCTGGAGCTAACACAGCAAGAGAGGGAAAGAGAGAGAGATAATATTTATGTCCATTATGAAAAGCTGAAAAATAGTTACACCTAATTTTTAATTTATGGCCAGGTACAACGTAGAGAGGCAGATGAGCAAATAAAACCCCTTCCAGCCCATAAAGAATTGCATGGCCATGCTAAGCCTATCTAGAGAGGCATCTTATTTCCATCAAGCTGGAGGATGATGCTCAACTTACTTGGAAGAATATGAAACTTAAAATTATTAAACACCCCTGCACACACATGGATATCAATAGCTTTACAGCACTTATTCCCTGAGCCAAGAGGTTTTCAGCCATTGCTACTACCCCAACTGACATTTCCCTCAATTTGTTTTGTACAGTATTCTTCCTATACCTGCTTCTTCTTTTGCATCCTCAGTTTCCTGTCTTTCATATGTGACATTTCTTAAATTGGTAGCCTTCTCACTCAAGTCTCTCAGTCTTAACCTTCAAAGTGGGCAGAAATAATCCACACATTTGCTTTTTATATACTCTGGTGCTACTCATTTCGTGTGACATTAATCTGACATATCAAAATAAAATCTGTCAAGGAAGGGTATTTCCTCAGTTTCAAAAGCCATGATTTTTGCAATCCAAAGTCTGCAAAAAACAAGATTATATCCTCCTTACATATTACCTCCCTAAGGACTTAAGTACTCCCTTCTAAGCTAATCATTGATATTCCTGTAAAAAACCAACAGCACTGATTTCTGCATGTATGCAAATGCTCTGCAAATGTGGTTAAAGATTAATTTTCGTTACTGCCAAAAAGCTTCCGAGGCTATATAAAAAAGTATGCTTTTCTGAACCTGCCAAGAAATCCTGAAAATAACAGTTTTCTATTTTTTTATTTTAGATTACATACTGTGACATCAAAGCATTTGACTCACTAGAAAGAAAAAAAGTCCCACTCTAGTGGCTGTTACTAAGATGCATGAAAAACCGAAAAGTCTTGAAAAGCAGAAAACAAAATCCATCGTGCAGTGTGTTACCTCTTGCTTAGGTGACTGCTCAAGTCACAGAAATTTGCAGTATGTAGGGTAAGGTAGCACAATGACCAACCCATCCAGAACTCACTGAATTTTAGTGAAAGACTACAACTTTCATGAGACTTGATGAGTGACCTGACACAAGTTTCACCATTAGTTTCCCTAGCCACACTATATATCCATAATTGAGTAAGCATTTAAGAAATGAAGTATTATTAGAACAGGAGTTAGGATCATTGTTAGGATAAACTAACAGTCATCTAGTATCTACCACAGGAAGAATGGACATCAGACAACCTGAATGCAGGAAAACTTCTGGATAATACTGACTGGGGTAAAAAACTGGCTCTGCAAACACTTTAGTGAAAGAGTATAGTGTTTCTTCCTAGATGATTCAAATACTATCAGTGAACTAAAAGAAAAAAAATATCTTGAAAACCAAGAAGAGCACACTGAAAGTTTTCCCCACCTTTAGAGTAATTTTTGAGGCACAACAACAAAATGATATAGCAAGGCAAGAGAATTTGTACAAACAAAACCTGGCAAGGAGAGATTTCATCCTGCTAGAGAAGCAGAAAAATCAAGACAGAATGCTTAAAACTGGATACACCTTACCTCATTGGCTGGGGCCAGTTCTGTTCTGACTTCGGTGTTTTGACAGGGACAGCATAAATATCCGGATGCTTCTGGGCTATTTCAAGCTTTAAAAGAAAGTAGATAAAAAATAACTGTTCTTTTTAAGTCTACCCATTAGGGCTCCTATTCTAGGATCTAGGACCTAGCAAGTCACAGCTACATCTGAAACAATTAAAGCACAAATGGATAACATCTTACTGATATTCCTACAATTATATATAATCTTTTGCTAGAGTAGTAATTTAAAGTGCACATGAAAACAAAGGATTGCCAAAAGCAACAGGATGATTAGAAGTCAGCTTTCAATAGTTAGACTAGGAAGCTTTAAAATATGTCCTCTTTTTATATATCCAAATCCACACAATGATATGTCTCTACGTCTGGTTTCAGGAACTTCTCCCTCCGGAAGCAATACAACACAAAGAGCAGGCTGTTCAGGCTGAAAAGTACAGCAAAGGGAAATATATTTCTTCATACCCTGGCATTCTGGGCCTCTTGCAGCTCTTGCATTCTTTGCATCCTTGCCTTATGATCCATCTCCTCAAATATTTTTACTTTCCTCAATACCGATTTCGGAGTATTTTCTTGTTCACTTTCTTCTTCTTCCAACTTTGCCTCCTCCTCCTCCTCTGCAGGTGGAACTGCTGGCTGAGAGTTTCTCAGAATGGGACGTCCAAAGGCAGGTTTCACAGAAACAGGTGGTGGTGCTGCTTTAGCTGACACAGTTGAAGCCTCACTGCTGACAGCAGCATTACTTGATTTGAAGTCATAGTTCTTGGGGAAGTCATATAGATCCTCTTTGTTTTGTAACTTTCCCTGCAAGTACAAAATACAGTGACAAATTTTACATTAGCAACTTTACAATTTTCATTTCAAAAGAGGGCTTTGACTTGAAATTAATCACTTTGAATATGTATTTAACAGTGTCAGTCTTCATACGATGTAACACTTGAAAGGTATTTGAACTGCTTGACATTTTGGCTGTATGCTCATAGACTACACATCAGCCTATAAAAGATGAGGACATTTAGATTTGTTTGTCCTCTTTGCTAAGGATTACCAGAGTTACAACGTGTGTTGGGGTACAGCACAGAGAAAACTGGTGCTCCAAATAATTTTTTCAATACTACTTAAAGTGGAGCACCACTACCAGGAGTTTAGAAGTGCATAAGACCCAATTCTGGTTTATATTCCACTTTTGTTCTACTTACACATATTCTACTCTACCCAATCTTCACTGGACTGTATTTTGAATACTTGCAGCATATAATAGCACCAATCCTCATTAAGAAAGGACTTTGGGTCAGGGGAAATCAGGAATTGCTAAAATAGAACTTGATGTCCAGACACTGTAATTTCTGCCCTTCTGCATCACTCCTGAGCAATGTTTGAATAAAGAGTTAACACCAATTTCTAGTGGTGGTCAGAGGTGGTAGATTCTGATTCTATGTTTCACAGTAATAGACATCAGATACGCTTTTCCTGGTGATTACCTACTTAGGGTCTTGCTGAGCTAAAAAAGTGGCTTTCAGTTTGTTAACTGACACAAAAAGGAGACTACTTTCTTATTCCATATGGAGTATTTTCTATTTGAATAGAACTGTTATCCATTAAGTCTTCTCTCTGCTTGATCCTGCAACACCTTCAGTCATTCCTTCTCTCCACACTTACAATATTTTCTAGTCTCTGATCATTCCTATTTCTCTTTCCAATGCACCATTCTGGAAAGTTCTCCAGAAAGAGAATGTTTATATTCAGATTTGTTTCTAAAAATTTACCTTAGGTGGTTCAGGCTTGAATGCTGGAGGTGGACTTGGTTCTCTAAGGATCTCTCTGCTACCAGATTTTCTCAGCTGAGTCCTTGGTTCCTGAGTAAATTTTTTTAAACTCTGTGAAAGAAAATAAGACATAAAATCACCACTGTAGCCAATAAGTTGATAATTTTTCCTCTTTTTCAAGCTTACTCCTTTGGGAAAAGTTACCAAGAGTCAAATTACTGTCAGGAACCTGACTTGATTGCTGAAAATGTAATTGCAGAATTCAATGCGATGAGATACCCTCAGGAAATCTATAAAGTTAAGCTAAAAACCAGACCTATTATTTTTACTCTACACAATGTAGCTCTAAAACACTATCAGAAGCAAGTTAAAAAAAAAAAACCCTGATTTTTAATCGATACTAGGAGGACTCTCAGAAAGCCCAGAGTACAGTCTTATTGAAAAATCCAATCATCTCACCTCCTCGTGATGCACAGGCTCAGAGGATCGGCTAACAGATGAAATCCTTGGTTCCTCCAAGGGCTCATCAAGTTCATTGTCAGTGTATGCTCCTCCTTCTCCATCTGTATCCTCTAGGTCACTGATCAGTCGACTGTCACAACTCAAATAGTCAGCACCCATTGCAGTAAGGTAAGACATACGATCATCTGCATCATCCTCCATCCCATCCATCTAGAGAAAAGTCAGTAGGGAATTAAGGAACAAAGATTAAATAAATAAGAATTAGAGTCCACTTAAGTCTCAACATCTTGCCAAGCAACTCCTTAGGAATGACTTTGCAGAACTGAAAGAAACTAATGAAGAATCACAACAAGAAGCCCTGTAAAAGTTTATCCCTCCTCATAGTTCTCCCCTAGCCACAGCATTAGTGATGAAAGCTCCAAAGTACAACAGTAAGAACAACACTACTTTTTGTTACCAAGACAGACATCAACTGACTGGTTGTCCAGCAAACAAATCATCACTGGCAAACAAAATTTTGAACTATTTCTACTGACAAGAGATACTTCAAGAGTATGTATTGACTACTGACCTTTCCTTCCGAAACCCATACTGCTTCTCCTTGCTGTTGCTGAATTGTATCCTTCAGACTACCATACCAGCTATCATTGGCTGAATTTAAATTGATGGTTGCTGTAAAAATTGAAGGAAAAAGTATATATATACTGCAAATGCAATGCATTATCCATTCTTTGCTGTTCAGTACTTGGTTTAGCTTTGTGAGAAAGTTAAATAGTCATTTTATTTAGATCATTGTCAGAAGCATGGTATTTTTGTTTGTCTGTTCCCAACCTTATTTTATTGACTTTTATTTTAATGACAGTATGCCCACTTATGATTTCTTTTGCATTAGAGTTCTGAAACTTTGAAAAAAGGTCAAGAAAGGGATTGCTCATGACCATACCTTCCCACCATTTTAGTTCCAGCCCACATGAGTTACTATGCAGAGTAATAAGTAGGTGTCTTGAGACTTACACAGTCACATCCACTACTCTCTTAGTCAGTAGGTTAGGTAAACATTCTTCCTTACCTGTAAAGAGGTGGGAACAAGTTTTCTTCAGCTTGTTTGCTTGCTCATAAAGTTTCCTTGAGCTCTTGTTTGATGTAGAGCATAGCCTTTGTCTCATGGTCTTCACACCCTGCTTACTGTCTGGGTTAAAGAAGACCACAATTGGAAACCACTGGGTATAATTTAGCAGGTCCACTGCTTTAGGAGTGACATCCAACAATGCATGTTTGTCCTGTTAGCAAGAAAGACCAGTCAATGTGGTGCTTGTAGGGAACAAGGAAGTGGTTGGAACATGGAATCCTAGGAAAGCCAGGATACTTTTGTCCAAATAAGACCACAACTTATTGGATGTTTTCTCACAGTAATATCACATTTAGAATGTTACATTTCTGATGACAGTAAGAGCAAATAGAACACTGCCTGACAGTAAAGTCTCCATGGAAATTTCAGAAAGCATGCAGTAAAACACAGATGCTCCTCTATCCAAATTTGGAATGGACTAAGGAAAGAGAATTTAACTTTCAATATCAGGTTCAAAGCTCTAAAAATTACAAAAATTGCTGTTGAACAATTTCAAAACAGCTTTATCACTAAGCAAAGTCTGCTTATTACAGAAATAGATGTAGTGAAGATTTGAGTACTCTGCAAGTTCTAGGAGCAAGCAAATCAAACAACATGCCTCTAAGTATAAGCAATTTTCAGAGAAATACTCTACCTGCTCAATGATTTGCCTCACAGTGTTCAAGCGCACCACCCCAGTTGATTTCTCCGAACCTGCGTCTCTGGGTTCTGTCTCTGCAAAGACAACGTTTTAGCTTATCCTAGAGTGTCCAGGCAGCTGTGATTATAAAGACACAATTCTCTCACTTAAAGATGAAAAAGAAACTAGGAGGACCACTTACTTGCAGTCTGGTACAGGTGAGGCAAATCATTTGACAGCTTCTCCATAGCAACATCTGCAATAGGGCCAAATATCACGACAGGTCTCTTAAAACCAGCTGAAAGAAAAGTATTTGGAAAAAAGGTAAGTCTGGTAAGACTGGTCTTATATATAACAGACAAGATCTTCAGTTACTATGCAAAGTTATGAATAAGTTGCAGATACGTAAAAACATGTTTAAAAAAATTATTTCTCAAAAGTTTGTGCAACAGGATAATACAGAAAGCAACTTCTATCAGCTGAGAAAGCAGAAGAGACTGTTTTAATCCAACACCTTCCTTATTCCCTTTAACGAAGCTGCATTTAGAAGATTCTACATCTGAAAATATACAGTAGATCTTCATTAATCTTCCCATCCATCAAAACTGCATGAACCTGTACACAGTGGGTTTTGTGTGTATAAAGATTCATCTGTTAAACAAACTGCAAGGCAGCTTGAAGAAAAGAAATGCAAAACTATGTTATGCTCACATCAAAGCAAGCACAAACACAGTCCTCAGAGTTAACGGGGGAATGCCATTCTCTTCCACAGTCCTTATCTTGATATCTGGGTGCTCCCCTAAAATACTCTTTACTGTTTGTTTTGCTCCAGAATGCTGTCACATGCAAATACCCAGAAAATCACCTTGACCAGTTCAACATCACTAGTAACACAGCTAGTTTAGAGTCACAGAGAGAGACCACATTAACCATGATTACATTTGGACAATCCGTTGAAAATACTTGGGTTCTCTTTGCTCTAAATTTCATGTCAAAATGGCATTTATGAAGATTGGGGTTGATCTCAGGCATGTGGATTGTACTTCCAGAGCTAGCCAAGGAAACAAGAAAGCCCTGCTTGTTTCATCCTTTTTTCATTCTAAACTTTAAAACTGGCATGTCTAATTTGGAGGTAAAGGAGAAGAGCAGCAGTTTAAAAGCATAAAAAGCTTTTTGAGTAGTTAATAACACATAGAAATTCGCATTCTGAGAAAAATGCCATCCCTTTCTGTTGCTTAAACTTCACATTGTCAGAAGCTGTTAAAAATCACTCTCTTAGCTGACCAACCAACCAAATTTGGATGTTAAACCAGCCAGCAATAGACAGGCAGCTTGCTTACAGCAGTCTCACCTTCACGCAACTGAACTCGCTCATAAGCTGGGAATTTTGTGCTCACAGATACAATAGCTGTCAGATCTTCACGACTCTTCCTCAGATTCTTCTTTGCTCCAGATCGCTGGCCACGTGTTCTCCAGAAGTCTGCCCTATCACTTGAGCCATCTTTTTGGGCATTTTGAACACTGGCCATCTGTTCAGCTCTGACAGAGAAAGCAGAAAGTTGATTTGTACAGAACTAGTCAAAGAGGGCAAAGGTGCTTTCATTGAAGAATAATGGATTTGGTATTTGCAACAGGTAATTTCCCAGATAGGAATGACTGGAGGAGAAAGACAAGTTCAGGTGCCTTTGCCTTGGAACAAACAGATTGTCAGAATAAGGTTCCAACTTGCCACAGCTAGAAGTTGCTGGGCAGGAATGAGTCATGAGGTCTTAAACTGGTAAGTTAAACAAGCACAAATAAAAGAATGCAACTGTAAAGAGGTGGTGAGAGAGTGTAGCTCAGAACTAAAGGCCTAAGAAATTACTGCCACTATTCTCTGTTGCATCAGGCCTTTTAAGTTAAGTTGCTACGGCATGGAAACAAAGGCTGGTTTGGAGAGCTCAATTAATAGAGGTGAGATACTAATGTACTAACCAGGAAAGAGCCAGGGGAGTCACATAAGAACCATATTTCATGAACTTGCATGTATAGTGATGTACAGTGCAATTGTTAGCTTTTTCCTCCACTGGAAAAGCAAAACCACACTCAAGAACTTAAAAGCTATGGTGTAAAAATACTCTAATTTTTTTCCCCTGCTGATTAATACTTTTACTCATTGTGCACATTTCAACACTACAGCTACCAAAAAATATTAGCCCCAGATTAAATTCTTGAAATGCTTTCTATGAGGATACACGTGAGAAATTCAAGCACTAAATTTTTTCTAGAAGATTAATCATCAGAGTATTCATAAGTCATAAGCTTCCTAAAGTGTAGGGGGTTTTGGTTGTTGCAGTTCTCTTTTTTTGTTTGTTATTGTTGTTTTGTTGTTGGTTTGTTTGATTTGATTTGGTGGGGGATGGGCACACAAGAAGAAAGGGCAGAGAACAGAAAAAAAACCCAAAAAAGGCAAAAATAGTACCCATGACCCATTTTCTAGAAGATGAAGGGAAGTAGCTAGTGGTCAAAGCCTGGTCAATTGCTGAGGCAGAAGCTCTAGGTATGTGCTGCAAATGTAGCATGATCTGGTATGTAGGCAACACCACCCCCTCTTACTGTCTCCTTACATAATGCCATGGTTCTAAAATCTACAGTTTTTACACGCACAATTCTTGTAAAAGTAAAGACAAAACAACTCATTCGTTCTTGTAAGGGGGAATAAAAAGGAGGAAAGGTATCACATAAGAAGCAAAAATAACTTGGGAGAAAAAAAGTCTTACTTACAACAATGGGTAGGAAGACAGGAAGACCTTACCTGCTCTTATTTGGAATGAGGCCCTTTTCCAGTTCATTTCCAATTCTCACAGCCAGCCAGTTTCCCAGTTTGCCATCATACAGTGTATCAACTACTCTAAAGATCTCCCCTCTGGTGAATGCTAAACTCTGTGGTGACTCTTTTTCACATTCAAAGTGACTCCTGATGAAGAATGAATCTCCTCTGCCACAGGCCATGATGTCTCTGTAGACTAAAACAGGATGTTCCTTTTAGTTTTCCTTTTTTTTTTTTTTTTTAACCCTTGAAAGAAAGATTAAGCTGTGATTCTGGAGAACACAGTTTTGGAATTCTAAATGTCCACTCAGAAGATATGAAAAACCAGACAGTCATCCTCACTCACTGCCCTACACACACACAGTGTTCCATACTTGCATTCATACAGCCCTTACAGCTCTGGGGAAAGGAGGTACTTGCACATTGTCAATGCAAAAGGCAGCTATGGTACTACAGTATTGCAGCAGGCTGTGTCTCCAACAGAAAACCAAGAGGCCTTCCTGCTCCTTAACTGTTCATCAATAAAACTGTCCATTTGCTGCTGACTGAATCCCTTATGACTGCCAAGGCACGTTGAAAAGGAATGCTAACAGCGCATCTCCAGCCAGCTGTGACAGACAGAACAGCAGAAGGAACAAACAGTGCCTTACCTAAGAGATACTATTTGCTAATGATGAAAGAGATGGAGAAGTACTTGGAAAAACACATCACACACACACCCTCATATGCATGGAATACAGCTATTTTTTAAACTAGGGAAAAGGAGAGTAACTAAAATGTTACCGAGAATAAGCATAAGACAGATTATTTGCATTTCACTGACAAAGCAGAGCTTAAAATCTTCATGCATACACATACATTTTGTTCAAAGCACCTACCTTCGTATTTGCTTTGAGCCAAAATTGTCACAGTTTCACCTTTGGGAATTTCTAGGAGATACAAAACAGCTTCTTCCCTAACAATGCCTCTGAAGTCTTGAGTATTTACCTATATTAAAAAAAAAAAGGTAAAAATAAAAAATCAACTCCTGAAAAATCAATAATAAAAGGAATAATGAATAGCAAATAAAGATTTTTGTTTCACCTAAGTATCTTAGATATTTTCTTCCCTTATCATATATTGTTTTTTAAAAGAAAAGTTACTATTAATGTTTCTTGGGAATATTTTATTCCAGGCATGAACAATAAACTTTTTGAAATAACAAGGTCCTGGATGTGCACCGCTATATTGATTCATCAACTTAAAAAGGCTCCAAAAGAAGAAAGAGAAAAGAGGCAAAGAGAAAATTACATTAGCCTCCTATTTGTGTTTTCAGAAAAAACAAGAATAATGAAGGGATAAAGTGGCACAGGTGACATAAGTCAGAAACTGGAAAAATTAAACACCGTAACACAAGGAAATTAGAGAAAGACAAAAGAAGAAAATTAGGATGGCCTCAATTTTTTTCCCCTCCAAGACCAGGAAGGAGCATTGTACAAAAAATCTATTGCCCCATCTTGCAGCATTTTTCTTGATTAATATTTCTTCTAACTACTCCTTCCACGAAACTGCAAACAAACTAAAACTTGGTATACAACTCTCCTTCAAAAACTCATTTCTGTAAGATTCCTCTACTACACATATACCCTTCCAAAGCAGTAATTTGACTTCCTAAGATCATAATTTCTTCCGTATTTCCATTAAAAAGCAAACCAACATATACAGAAATTATTTGCATTTATGGGACATATTCTTATACTCATACCTTAAGAATCTGATCTCCTTCCTGCAGTCCCTCCTGATCAGCTGAAGTACCTTCTTGAATTCCAGCAATAAATATGCCTACATCATTCCCGCCTGCCAATCGTAGACCCACGCTATCCCCTTTCTTGAATCTCACCATTTTCGTATTAGGACTACAAGATTTACGGCAGAAAAGGGAAGTAAGGTCAGATATTGGGCATACAACAACAAAAAACTATCAAGAATAAAAAAATCAACAAAATCATAATCATAATATTCTTATGCCCTTTCTTCACTACAGGCTACACTTACCTAGATAACTCTTCAGTGATGGAAGGAAACAGAAAATTTGCATTGTCAAAATGGAAACTAAACTAGGAAGAGTGACTAAGTGGCATACACAGACTTCAGAGAGCAGGGAAACAGGTCCCTGTTCTTGAAGCTCCCAGATTGTTCCCAATCTATTGTATCCTCTCTCATATAAGCAGCTGGGGGTTTTTTGTGAAAATAGACTGAATTATAAGTAATCATACTCATTGTTCTCTTGTTTGTACTCTAGAGAACTGTAATATGAAATAAATTTATACCTATTTGCTTTGCAGTTTAACATGTTTGTTAGAAGTCTTCAAGTTTTCTTGTAATAAGAAATATTTCCAAGTATAACCCAGTGGTATGTTAACAATCATCCCTTTCATATTGCGGTGAGAAAGACTACTGGACTAGGCTCAGCTTTTTTGCCATCAAAAAAGCTGCATGCCTGAGTGACCTTCTAACACAGAGGACACTACTTATCTGTCAGCCACTCTCAGTAATACCCTAAGCCTGTATTATAAATTCCCCTTCACCAAAATAATCACTTGATTAATTTGCACATCAATGACAACATATGCAGGGTCCAACCCAGAAAAGATCCAAGAAGAGAATCCGTTTAAGAAAATACTCCAAACTATAGAATATCTTCAAAACCTTATCTTTATGCTTCTCCTTACAATCTCATGACTCCACTCTCTTCAATTTCTGTACTTAGAAACTCTCCAAAGAAAACTTGTAATCTGATTTCCTATTAATAAACTCTGCAACAAAATAAAACTGTGTCTGTTCCCATGCAAGCCCAGAAGCATAGGATGTTCTATACCTTCCAGGCAGATATTTTTAAAACTAAGTGGAACTCCAATTTCACCATTAGAAGCCGTGTCATCTCCTCCTGACATTATCCTACAATGAGAGCATCACTCCAAATGGGGGAAGAAATCCAAGCAACCAAGAATCAGGTACAGGTCACTGGAAGAGTGCAAAAGAACTCAGCAAGTCCCACCTTACCCATATATTGCTTCATCTTCCGGGCTGGGTTTAAGAATTGTTCGTGTAACTGCTTTTGGTTGAGACACTAAATACAAAAAAGAAAATAAAAAACAAAAAACAAACAAACAAAAACTCCCAAACAAACAAAACAAACAAACAAAACCCCAAACAAACAAAAATAAACAGAACAAAACCAAACAAACCAAGACAAAATAAGTTACTGAGATATTGAAATGTTCTATATGGCAGCAATTTTTAGCTATCAGATAGCAGTCAAACCCCTCCATGCGAAAGACTAATACAGATTTAAACATCAAGCATGGTAATTATTTCCCTTCTTTTTTTAATTCTTGAAAAAGTGCAAAAAGTTCAAGGGAGGGATACACAACTCTTTCAGGCAAGCTAGATTGGACTTCATTTGGACAACAGGCTCAGAGTAGCTGCTCTAGGAAAGTAATTGCTTTTTGGATGTGGTAATTCCAATAAGCAACTGCCTTCAAATAATCTCAGGTGTTTCTCCTCTCTCTACACCACAAAGCAAAGACAGACTGCTTCTCAGTGCCATGGTGGGTCTGACATGAAGAGCATACCAGATATGTCAACATGATTGAGGGAGCAGACATTCTGCAGCCAGGACCCAAAAATAAAAATAAAATAAAATAAAAAAATCAACCAAAACCTTCAGACTCTGACCTGCTGGGTCATCTTGGTACTTCAGCTCTTTGTTTGTGTCCACAACCGTAAGGGCAGGAGTAGCAATGTCGCCAGTCGATGTGAATGGTGTAGGCATTGCTCCCATCCTGGACATCCTACTGGATGAATCATCTTTTGCACTAAAAGAAAGAAAAAGAAAAAAAAGTATAGTGAAAGCAGATAAGCATGTCACGTATTTTTAGAAGTTCTTTGACAAGTATTAGAAAAATGAACTAGGAAAGACCATTTCTTACTTTGGTTTCTCTTTCAGCTTTTCATTGGATGAATGTGAATCTAGATCAGAATGATGTAATCTGTCATCTTGAGGGGAGAATGATCTGTTTGACTCTATTTCAGAAATGTCTATAAAGAGAGTGGCAAATCAAGAAATGCAGGATTTGTTTAACTTATCTGCTTGTCTGACCACCATGTTTATTTACAAAGTTTTCAAATATAAGAGGCACTGAACCTTTCAGCCCACTCCTGGTTTCAGTTGGATTTGACTAAGGTTCAAGAAGTGCTGTATATCTTTTAGTGCTTCCACCCCTCCATCCCCCCAAAAATATTTCAGGAAGGTTTCACACAACCTTTAGGAAACACACTCACACCACACAACTACTTCGAACATACCACCGACTCATTAGCTAGTGTTATCAGCCTTTTATTTGAGGTCTTGTAGAAGTTCCCAAACAGAAGACCACCTTCATATTAATAGTCTTCACATAATTGTCTTTCTGTGACAAATGAAACAGAGCAGCCCTCGGATTTGAACCGTATCTCAGACTCCACTTTGGTAAAACCTATAGAAAGTTTCACCCCACATTCTGACATCAGAAAAGCAAATGATAGTGAATAATGTAACATCCTGCTCTATTCTGAGCCCTTTTAAAAGCAAGATTATATTGAGAGATACAGCTCATACACTGTGAGAGATAATTTGTATAGACAGGTACTGGGAATAGAAACCAGATGTCCAGGGGGACTTAATTTCCTCTTGCCATGGTACTTTTTCCTTCCATTTGAATGGTGTCATGAATGTTAATGCCCTCAGAAGGAGAGACAAGTCCAATGCACTTGTTTTAAAACATTTTATTAAAGCAACTGATTTGCTTGTTCCAAGATTGATTTTACCAGACCAACACTGCTTCAATCTTTGCCCCTGCCCAAAATGTAATTACATCATTATTACAAAATTACTTTCACCTAAAGTGGGCTTGATGCTTAATTGACTATTACTTCAGTTTGGTTTTTTTTATTTTCTTTTTTCATTTTTAAAGAACCTAGTACCACTCTACCACAGGAAAAGAAGTTATAAGCTCCATTTTGTCCCTGCACAGAGTCCAGAACCTTATATCCACATTAAACCTCACCATCCATTTCTGAGTCACTGTCGTTCAATGAAGGAATGTTGAGCAGTGTCTGCTTTCGGTCCCTGAGAACAACCAGCTGGAGCTTCCCCCGTGATTTCTCAATTAGCTTTCGGGCATCAGCTAAAGACATGTTCTCTGTCACTGTACCATTGATCTGGACATAAAAGAGCAACAGTAACACTAAAAGTAAACAAACAAGTTCATATTGTGCTCACGCTCAATAGTGAACTTCACTATAACATGACTTGGTACAGAACAATCACAATAACCAGTGCCCATTGAACTGACCTTGAGAATGATATCACCTTCATGAAGGTTGCCATCTTTGGTTGCTAGGCCAGTACGGGTCATTTCTTTAATGAAGATCTGACTTCCAAGACGGAGCCCATATTCTGGAATCAAGAAAAGAATCCACTAGAGTTCAGAAGATGAGTGAGGATGCACAATGCACATGCAACAAACTCCATTACACCATGACCAAAAAAAAAAACAAAAACCCACAAAAAACACCAACTCAGACCCCATAAACCCACTTAACCCTGGGCTAATTCTTCTAAATCTGTGCTGTCACCACAATATGAACATACAGCAGTCCAAAACCAATCATGGATGGATGATTAGTCTGCACCTTCAACAGCAAAACAACGTTTTTGTTCAGAAGGCACTTAGTGACATACTGGACTAGGTTCTCTCTGATTCATATTTTTGCGTGGTATATAGGGGGAAAACGATGCCCTGGCAGCCAGGAGGGCCAACCTGCCCTAGGGGGCATCAGGCACAGCATCGCCAGCTGCACAAGGGAGGGGATTGTCCCGCTCTGCTCTGCACTGGGGTGGCCTCACCTTGGTATTGTGGGCNCCTGGCGGACTTCCCAAAGTATCTGGATGATACTCTCAGGTACAGGGTGTGACTCTTGGGGTGGTCTTGTGTAGGGCCAGGAGCTGGACTCAGTGATCCTTATGGGTCCCTTCCAAGTCAGCATAGTCTGTGATTCTGTGGAGTTTTTTTCACCAGTTGCTGCATGCTGACCCTTTCCTATCTGTACCCTAGGAAATGTCTTGGTTGTTTCAGGCAAAGGAATCTTTTTTCCCCCCTACCCTTTTTTCCCTTTGATCCAAGTTACTTGGATCACTATATCTGCTACTTCAAAAGAAAGGCAAAAACTCTTAAAACACATGCATCCTAAAGCAACATCCAAAGATCACCACATTTGAGCAAGCCTGCAAAGTATCCATGCGAATAGCAGAAATTATTATGGTGCAACTAGCTAAATATAAAAGCTAACAAAGGCACCCTAAATTTCTCCTTATTTGTGTACGTATCTGCATTATCTTTACAAGTGGAAACTTTATATGCAGGGGAAAAAGAGGAAGGATGGGAAAGGGTCCTCGCCAGAGTCAATGAAAACAAGATGTTAGCTCATGCATACAAAGTTTACATAGTGGAAAATTCTTACAAATTGCAACAGGGTAAATTAGAAAAAAACCAACAACCACACCAAAACTCCCCAGAAACAAACCACCACATCTCCTCAAAAAAACCCTAAACAGAAATGAATGCACAACCTAATCTCAGATATGCTTTACAGCACAAGCCTTTATTTCACAGAGCACAAAAGGTCAGACTTTTGGCTTTCATTTACACAAGTCAATACTCAGCAAAGAAAGGCTTTTTCAGCTATTGCTGTTTCAGTATTCTGAACAACCAGAACCAAACAATCCTTATTATTAAAGGCAGAGCCTACTCTTCACCCTTTGTAGCTAACCTTTTTGTAGATGTGCCAAGTGTAACCTGAATCATGATCAGATCCATGTTTTTCACCAGAAGAAAAGGGCAGAGAAAATGGAAAATCAAGGACACAGTGGCTTAAAAAGACTGAAATTATGTGGGTGAACAGCTCTTTGCTCAAAATTAAAGTTCAAGGTGCTGGGGAAAAACATCCCCAAATCAGCTAGAAAGAATGAAAGAACAACCTAAGGCATAAAATAGGAAAGTCAACATTTAACCTGTAAAAGCAGAAAGTAATTCATCTCTTCTCCCTCCCCCATCAAAAACCATGCTGTATTAGAAGTCAATTCCTCTCCTCCTCTAGTGTACCTACCTTCATTATGCCTGCCTTTTGTTAAGAGAACACTTATGGGTGCATTTGGATCCTGTGGTCCCAGGTACTCATGTTGGTGGTGTATTTCAGGTGAAGGACTTCGGGAACGAAGCCTGTCCTCACTTCGACTCCTCACTTCCCTCCCATATCTAGGATCAGGTTGAGATCCATGACTATAATTGGGTGGGCTGTAGTCTCCTCTGTAGTCCCGTTCGTATCTCCCATCTCTGTCAATGCTCCTTCCCCTGCTCCGATCTCTTCTATAGTCTTGATCCAGGCTCCTGTCAATGCTCCTACCACGACTTCGATCACGGCTGTAGCTGCATTCTCTGCTCTGACTACGCCCTCTGTCTTGCTCATCTCTATAGCCCTGATCCAGGCTGTTTCCCCAGCTTTGGCTGCGTCCTCCATTACCACTGTGCCAGCTTCTTTCGCTGTAGCCACTTCGAGCACTCTTGCCATCAAATTCTGCGTGGTCATCCATGACATCTAAAGCTCTGTCCTCATAGTCAGGGGAGGGGCTTCTCTTCAGTGCTGTAGCCTGCACTTTCCTTGGTCTTTTCACTACCTGTTCAGTACAATACAAAACAAACAAAATCCCTTCAAAGGTCAGAATGTGAAATTGAAAAGATGAATATTCTTTATGCTTCAAATAGAGGATGGGGGATAAAAAAGAAAAAAAAAAGAACAATATTCTACTTATTACTGGACAAGATCTATGTATGGAGGACATAATTTGCCTCACGTAACTTTTGTTTTATCCAACTACAACTCATTATTCAGCAAAATAAACACAGAGGAGATACATTTATATTATACTCCCAGTTTTTCAACAGGATAACTTTGTAACGCTATTGGTTAATTTCCACTTCTTTCACCTGTAGAAACTATGTATTTGTTTTGTTTTATTTACTCTATACTTTCTATTAGACAAAGGATTACTTTGCTTTATGCCTTTCTGGTGCACTTCATAGAAGAAAACCAGAATATTAACTGGTTAGTTACACAGGTACATCATCCCGTAGAGTGAATACATTTGCAATTTACTTACAATGGTGGCCACTTTTCCACTTTTCCTAAGCTGTTGAACTGCAAAAGAATGTAGAACATTTTCCATAGGAGTCCCATTAACTATGACCACTCGGTCATTTTCT
>VXBX01005492.1:42226-58635 GCA_013400415.1 Scytalopus superciliaris
TAGAACATTTTCCATAGGAGCCCCATTAACTATGACCACCCGGTCATTTTCTCTGGATGCAGGGGGAGGGGGGAAAAAAAAACAAAAGAAAGAAAAACAGGATTTAGGAGGAGTCATCATGAAAATACTTGAACCATTTTTTTTTTTTTTCCAGAGAGAACCTATGGATTTCATTCAAGTTTCACAGGGAGTTCTGCTTAAAAACTGTTTGTTACACAAACACTATAATATCTGAATACTAGAAGCAGCTTTTGTTATGTTTAGATATTAGACTTTGAGCAGCACTGTCTATCTTTGGACATACACTTACATATACATGTACTTGTCACGCTTAAGTACTTCGCCACATTGTTTTATAAAGAAGTTTTTTTTTTTTCAGTTCTTTCAGAACCCCAGTTTTTCCACACCTAGTCTAAATTTCTTTCACAGCAATATTTCACATGAGCTTCCAATTGCTGCAGCCACAGCAGTATGTAGTCTAATACACACAAATACAACTGCAGTACACTTTTCTGGAAGACTGGTGTTTGGGTCCCACCTGCTCTGAAGACACAACAAAACTATAATACACAGGAAGTCCTCCTGGCCCTAAAACACAGGCCAACTGAGATTACTAACTTGTCTATTTGGTCCTTCTGCATGTCAAATAAACCATTAAGACTTAACTCAGTCACCCCATGAAACAGCCCCATAACACTGATTAATTAAAACCCATAAATTTCATAAAGGTATTTCAGCACAAAAAGTGCAGATTAAAAAAACCCCAACTTGACGTGCCTCATATTGGTGACTGCTCAGTTAGTAACCTTAGTGTCAGAACACTAGCTCAACCTCTTACTGGTTACTCTGCCATTTTCTAGTAGACAAAAGAAATCTTTGGTATCAACTATTTTATTTTCATTATAATCAAATCACATCAAAATCTTGTTTTTAAATAAGAAGATTATATATTCTAAGCCTCCATTTGTAAGGCACCCTAACTTCTAAATTATTTTTGTGCCTCTTTTTATACCCTTTCAATTCCTTTTACTGAATGAGTATGTCAGAACAGCATGCTATAATCCAGCACCAGTTCCATCCAGACTGTATGTGAGAATTAAAATAGCTCTCTTCACAGTCCATACATCCAAAGACAGTACTGAACTCAATGCTGTAACATAATATTGAGAGGTCCATCTATTTACACTTATTTTACCCTAAAAAAGGTGACAGGATTGCAATTTCCACACACTCTGAAGATTAGGCCTATATTCCTTGATTTCTTTGAGGAGCACCTATGCATTCAGTTTTCTTCAGAATGTGTTTTGTCTGAATGTGCCCAAATTGTTTGGTATTGCCTTGCCATCATCAGTTTACCTATGATTTTACATAATTTGTGGACATGATTTTATTCCCAAATCACGGGCGATTATGGAACAGGATGGATGACAGTGGCATTGGATGGATGATAGTGCAGGGATCACTGCTATAAAATGTAGGGTTTATACATTTATGTTAAGAACGGTTTGTTACTTGCTTCACAATAATCCTTTTATTTGGTTACTCAGCAACAACTCCCATGTCAGCCATTTCATTACCTGACCAAAAATTAATGTTTGTTAAAATGGACAAAATCTACGTTTTAAAATTACTATTACTGCACAACTTTGGCATTCTCACAAGTTGTCTAGTCCTCATCAGATATTTCAGGGTCAAGGATGAAAAACTGATCAGGAGGGCTGGAAACTCTCAGCCTACAGATTTAAAATTACTGTCCATGATGGATGCTGCCTCACCAAGGACGAAGTTATCAGGAGGACAACAGAAACACTTTACTTCCATATATTTTTCTATCAAACGTAAAATACACATTTAGCAAACTTTCTTTGGGCTGGCTTAAGCCATTCTTGGAAACTACTGATAGATAAGTAAATGTGTTTGCTGGAGGAGCACATTTTAAGATATTATTTCTACTGTTTCTTCAAAAGAAATGCAATCCACAAGAAACATACTTGACTGTCAAAAGCTTTTCAACACCACTGACATTTAATTTCTTAGCAAATAAAAACATCTCTAGGCAGAGTTTATGTGTTTTGTTGGGTTTTGTTTNAACTGGTTAGTTACACAGGTACATCATCCCGTAGAGTGAATACATTTGCAATTTACTTACAATGGTGGCCACTTTTCCACTTTTCCTAAGCTGTTGAACTGCAAAAGAATGTAGAACATTTTCCATAGGAGTCCCATTAACTATGACCACTCGGTCATTTTCTNTTATAAAGAAGTTTTTTTTTTTTCAGTTCTTTCAGAACCCCAGTTTTTCCACACCTAGTCTAAATTTCTTTCACAGCAATATTTCACATGAGCTTCCAATTGCTGCAGCCACAGCAGTATGTAGTCTAATACACACAAATACAACTGCAGTACACTTTTCTGGAAGACTGGTGTTTGGGTCCCACCTGCTCTGAAGACACAACAAAACTATAATACACAGGAAGTCCTCCTGGCCCTAAAACACAGGCCAACTGAGATTACTAACTTGTCTATTTGGTCCTTCTGCATGTCAAATAAACCATTAAGACTTAACTCAGTCACCCCATGAAACAGCCCCATAACACTGATTAATTAAAACCCATAAATTTCATAAAGGTATTTCAGCACAAAAAGTGCAGATTAAAAAAACCCCAACTTGACGTGCCTCATATTGGTGACTGCTCAGTTAGTAACCTTAGTGTCAGAACACTAGCTCAACCTCTTACTGGTTACTCTGCCATTTTCTAGTAGACAAAAGAAATCTTTGGTATCAACTATTTTATTTTCATTATAATCAAATCACATCAAAATCTTGTTTTTAAATAAGAAGATTATATATTCTAAGCCTCCATTTGTAAGGCACCCTAACTTCTAAATTATTTTTGTGCCTCTTTTTATACCCTTTCAATTCCTTTTACTGAATGAGTATGTCAGAACAGCATGCTATAATCCAGCACCAGTTCCATCCAGACTGTATGTGAGAATTAAAATAGCTCTCTTCACAGTCCATACATCCAAAGACAGTACTGAACTCAATGCTGTAACATAATATTGAGAGGTCCATCTATTTACACTTATTTTACCCTAAAAAAGGTGACAGGATTGCAATTTCCACACACTCTGAAGATTAGGCCTATATTCCTTGATTTCTTTGAGGAGCACCTATGCATTCAGTTTTCTTCAGAATGTGTTTTGTCTGAATGTGCCCAAATTGTTTGGTATTGCCTTGCCATCATCAGTTTACCTATGATTTTACATAATTTGTGGACATGATTTTATTCCCAAATCACGGGCGATTATGGAACAGGATGGATGACAGTGGCATTGGATGGATGATAGTGCAGGGATCACTGCTATAAAATGTAGGGTTTATACATTTATGTTAAGAACGGTTTGTTACTTGCTTCACAATAATCCTTTTATTTGGTTACTCAGCAACAACTCCCATGTCAGCCATTTCATTACCTGACCAAAAATTAATGTTTGTTAAAATGGACAAAATCTACGTTTTAAAATTACTATTACTGCACAACTTTGGCATTCTCACAAGTTGTCTAGTCCTCATCAGATATTTCAGGGTCAAGGATGAAAAACTGATCAGGAGGGCTGGAAACTCTCAGCCTACAGATTTAAAATTACTGTCCATGATGGATGCTGCCTCACCAAGGACGAAGTTATCAGGAGGACAACAGAAACACTTTACTTCCATATATTTTTCTATCAAACGTAAAATACACATTTAGCAAACTTTCTTTGGGCTGGCTTAAGCCATTCTTGGAAACTACTGATAGATAAGTAAATGTGTTTGCTGGAGGAGCACATTTTAAGATATTATTTCTACTGTTTCTTCAAAAGAAATGCAATCCACAAGAAACATACTTGACTGTCAAAAGCTTTTCAACACCACTGACATTTAATTTCTTAGCAAATAAAAACATCTCTAGGCAGAGTTTATGTGTTTTGTTGGGTTTTGTTTTGATGAGTTTTGTATTGTTTAAACAGACATCTAGGTTTTCCAGAAGGCAGCAAATCTTGAGTGGATTAAATTGCCAAGATTTCAGTGAAGCCTGTCTGAAGGTTTTATACGTTCTACAGCCATGCCCTCAAAATATGCTAGACAGAGAAAACAGAAAGTGCTTACTGAAGTAATCCATCTGCTGGACCGCCTGGGAGAACATCTGAAATGACTATCGATGTTTCACCATTTTCAAAATGAGGGTTATCTCTGCCACCAGAAACTGCTATCCCAAATCCTCGTTTCGAATCCTTTACAACAAAACCAAATACAACAAAATTCAAATCCAGTGATACAAATCTTGACAGGGAGAAAGAAGAGTAATGTCTATGTTTCTGTGATGGCACTCTAGATAGACATTATTTAAAATATGATAGTTGCATGCAGAGAGTTGCAGAAATACACAGCACTCCTAGATTTAAAAAAAGGAGTTTACAAATCCATGTAACAAGATAATATGTTCCTGTGTTCCTAACTCTAAATGTACAACCCTGTGATGGTTAGTAATTAAGTAAAGGACTCATACATTTTGCCTGGATTTGCTTCACCATCCCACTGGTTATTCATACCAGATTTATTTTTAGGTAAATCTGTTTTGTTAGTGATGCTTGGGAAAGTGACATAGCTTTTCCAGGATCTCATCTTCATTATGATAGCTAACTAGTTTGTAATAACTACTTACTTGTCAATCAACCTAAAGAAGATCTGGCCAATTGCAAAAAGCAAGTAATGAACTTGTACATTCCCTCTAATTATCCTCTATCACAATCAACTATTTAAAATATGTAAATTATATCAAACCTGTCACCACAGAAATAATAGATCCATAAAAGTCCTAAGATGGCATTCATAAAATCAAAGAAGTACTTCACAGAATGTGAAGAAAGCATGCTGATAGCACTAGACCTGAGAACTGTAGCATAACTGAACTGCAGACAAGATGTGCACAAAACCACACAGTTTAATTTTAGCAGCTGTTTAACATATACATCATATCAATAAAAATTACAAATTACGCTGCATTTAAACAAAGTGTTTTAACATAGCAGCAAAATAATACACCAAATTAAAGGTGTGCTTTTCCCCCAACTCACACTCAGCATGGGTTGTTCATCATATGTCAGCTCATGTTCCACTAATGTTGATATCAAGTAATTACCTCTTTGATAATGAAAAAACAGTGTGTTTTTCTTTTTAAACAGCAGTTCACTTGCTACACCTTAGTTTTACAGGAAGCAGTTTGATGCTTCACATCAAAACAACACAAATTCAAAATAATGGTAAAATTCAATGGTAAGAGCTGATACAGCAAGTTCTGCAGCCCTTTGCCATCTCAGTGGCAAAGTCTGTCTTTGTGATAAAGAAGTAATGCTTATTTACATGATATCCGAGATCTGCAAAGCTGGAAGTTACAGGAACCAAAATTTTCTGCAATGTTTCTCCTGTCTAGCTCTGCAATCTGAAAAACAATCCTTTCTCAACAATACAGCACACAATACAGGCTGTGTAGAAAAGACTGCTATTTCATATTGCGTCGTCAAGTTTAGTCCATTGCAGAACATGTATAAAAACTTAGGCAGCTCAGTACAGGCTGCTAAATGAACCCAGGTCAGCAGAACAGCTGGGAAGACCATCCCCACCAAAGCCATAGAAGACACCTTGCACCATGGTGTGGCAGCCTAGCTATGAGGGGCTAGAGGTTGTGTGACACCAGTAGTCCATGTATTTTAGGAGTATTAATGACAGTGGGTTTCCACTGGTAGCTATAAAAGTATATTAAAAAAATAAAATCAGTTCAGTGATTATTACAAAGCTTAGACATTAACCACCAAGTGCTTGGCAAAGCCATCTACTTTACTTTTTAGGCTATTCACTAATGAAATTAGCTATCTGGCTGACGTGGTATATTATACTGTCATTAGAAAGATCAAACAGTAGCAAATGTAACACTGAAATTGTTAATTGAATTTATTCTTAACACTAAAGAGTCAGGCTATTGTATGAATAACTAGCAATTAAGCTTTCAAATAAAAAATGTATCTGATTTGGACAACAAATTAATCCTATTCTAGACTCAGATATGCTAATAACATCTATTGCAAAGCATATTTAGATTAAACTAGTGTTTGAATATTTGAAAACTAAAAATATAACAGGCACTCACTCACCTTTTGTAAGGTCACAGTGTACTGTTCCCATATCAGCTCTTCCATGCCTGGGGCCTGTTGCACACAGAAACCGATTAGTAAAACACACAGCATAAAACTATCTAAACTAAAATGTAAAATACCCCACTGAAACACAGGTTTAAAAAAAATATGCATATTCTGGTACTTCATAGAATTAGCATGAAATTAATTATTTCAATTAATGACAATTTTTCTTTAAAATGGCAAAAAATATTAATAAGTCCAGGGTGGTAGAATCCCTTCACGTTTCACTGACTTAACAGCTCATTCTGATTTTCTGGAAAAGCCTTATTCAGCAAAAGCATTTAATTCAGACCAACTATCATTGTATAGCCCTGACTCAAATAACACAGCATGCTTTGGAAGACCTTCTCCATCCCACTATGCAGTAAGATTAGCAGTTGAAACCAAGGTTTTAGTAATGAACTAGGCTTCAGACCTTTTGCTTCTTCTTCTGTGGATTTAACAAAATGTTTAGTCCACGATGAGTTACATAACTAAGTATTTAGGTTCCCTTAAAGAAATTAAATTTTGCAGGAAAACACAGTGTATCACTATATAGTATATAGTATATCTATAGTATAGTATAGTAAAGTATACTGTACTGATCTGTGACACTTTTCAATGTCACACCATTTTCAGTGTTTTTTCCACATTTCCAGTTAAAACTGATCATGAACTGATCAGTTTATCTTACACGATACAAACTGAAACCTTTCCAACATCACAGCTTAAAATATAATACAGAATAATCACCCAGCTGTGATGCATCATATAGTACACAGCCTTCAGTGCCTGTCCTGTAAAACCAGGAGAAAAATGAGCCACAATATTCGACACACTGCAAACATTTCAAAACACAAAGCATCCACTGCAGAAGTACATGCATGCTCATATCAAGCCGTAAGTTTTACATATTTTTACTGCTGAAAGTGGTCTTCCTTCTTGTGAAGCTCAGAAAACTGAAGTTCAGATAGAAGCTCAGTTTAGACTGCATGGTCTTTTCAAGGGCATAGTAGGGATTACTGACAAGTGAATTCCAAAATAATAGGCAGAGAAGTGACACAAAAAGGGTAATGCCTGTATTTTAAGGCATCCCCTATATTTCCAGAGTAAGTCTTCCGGCAGTACATAACTGTTTAAAAAGCTATAGGTGTTATTTCTCATATGTAAAATAAGTCCTTGATGTATTGTTCCAGTTGATACTGAGCACCCCAAAGAGGAACTAGATTTACATATTCCATTGCACATTCACTGTATTGTAAAACAAACTCAAAAATAAGTCCTGCTCAGAGATCTTAAGGGAATATGCAAAACATTCAGTATTTTTACTAGGAATTTTACAATACCAAACAGTGTTAAATTTCCACTGTTCTGCCACAAAACTAACAATGTTTTCTAGTTTCCAGAACCTCTGGGGTATAATTTAGGAAAGAAAAATAAATTAAAAATAGATATAGGAGAGGATGGCTTATATTAAAAACAATACATACAAGTACTTATTTCTAAATTTTGACTTGCCTAGATCAGACAAGAATGTGTTCGTAACTATTAGTAATAAAACATATGTGTCTTGGGGTCAGCATTGAACGTGCTGGATCACACAGTGAAACTCTATTATCTGATATTCCCACTTAACCAGCTGACATGTCTAAATCTTCAATTATCTGAAACTGAAGTGTCTCACTACATATATACACTTACACAGAGAATGTTTTCCACAAGTAAAAAATTTTTCCTTAACTAAGCACTTTTTCTGAACTCCTGTGATGCTGCTGTGAATAGAAGCAACTAGACTTGCTTGTCTGGCATGTCAGAAAACATGTGAACAGTTTACCTACTACCAACCCTTGGCTATACTGTCACTGTCCCGCTTTTCTATACAATATTTTCAAGCTCTGGAAAAAAACAGTCTATCCTAAAGAAGGGCCTTGGCATCATTTAAATTCCAGCTGACTTCACCAAATATAGTTGTAGAAATGAAAATCAGTATCAAACGACAGGTAAAATTTCAAGGACAAGCAGGTTGGTTCAAATTTTGTAGAAGCAGCAAGATGGAAAATCTTTTCCATTCTTCCCTCTGTAAAAAACCAGCCTCAACAACTTATGTGTAACAAGAACATCACTTAAATTCAGTTTGCACTGTATGCAGTTCTTATCAACACTACTTCCCAGTCAAGAATACTGAAGCCAGCTCTGAGCAGGCACAAGAGCGAGGCAGGCAGAATGCAACTGATGAAAGCTTAGTACCCATGGGGATAAAGAAAGACCTGAGAACTCACTGTTTATTCAGTGCAAGGCCACAGAAAAAGGACTGAGGAAAGCACAGTAAAGATATTTTTATAGGCTATGAAACAGAAAACTCAAAGGAATTTCCTTCCAGAAAAACATGGCCTCCCATGAGCAGTGGCACAAGTAAAGCCTTCTGCACAACCGGAGAGATGTATTGTTCAGTAAATCAAAGCATCATAAACTTGCAGGGTTAGGTTGACTTTGCCCTGTCAAATAAGTCTCATGGCATCCTGTGAAAAAGTTCCTCATAGTATCACAGTGACTGTTTCAGGGACATTCTGAGTAAATTTGGGCATTTATTTTTAGCTTGAAACTGTTACCAAAAATTAAACAAAAGATAATTAAACAATTCACTTTTAAATTCATTGAGTATTTGTTAAAGTAATCCACTTTTAGAAACTGCTCCTTGAAAAACTGTCTCCCATTTGCTCTGTGTTAGATTAGGGAAAGAAGGTACACTATGTACTTGCAAAGCTGATTTTTGTACATAATTACCAAGACAACATGACTAGTTCTGCCACACTGATAAATCTATGCAGACTCTGCAGCACAGTTCAGAGAACGGAATGGTCATCTTGGAAGCCCATAAGGCAAAACCACATCTGTACACCTCAAATCTCCAAATAATAATCTCTTTAACATTATAAAAGGTACTGCTGCTTGCTGTTGTCATGATGTTAACCCACACTGGCAAATTAATGGAGAAGAGAAGATTGAGAGGAAGGGAGAGACTATAAATGTTATAAATCATCAGCAGGGGACTTCAGCAAAACTAGAATCTAAGTCTCCACCCCAACTGCTAAATTCCTGTACTCTGCATTTAATAATGTGACTGACTCTGAATGCATCAAGTGATGAGTTATGAAAAGCCTTCATCACCTTGCCAATTTCTTCATACTTCATCTGTAAGGAAACACAAAGGGATCCTGAGCAGCTTGTGCATCCCTTACAGGATCGCAGTTTCACTGCAAGATAGCACACCAAAACACTGGAGAGAGAAAGGCAGGCAAAATGGTTAAGAACCCCACCTCCAGCTACTAATAGTAACTGTTTTACAGGTCTACTCAGGTTTCACACAGACAACAGACTACCTGCAGTAAGCGCAAATTACTGTAATTAGCTAGTCTTAATTCATTAGTGACTAAAGTCAGTCCACTTCTAATTAGAACACTGTAGTCGGGATTTGCTTAAATCTGCCTAATGCTCATATACTAAAATGACAGGTGCTTTCTACGTACCCAAAATAGACTGCTTAACAGAATCTTTGGCAGGAAACTAGTCAAAGTGCTAAAATCGCCTGTGTGCTACGAACAGGCAGCTGTTTCAATTCTCATTGTCAGTCATCAGAGATGTATGCAATTACTTGCTACTGGGAGATCACTGAAGACAACTTCATTCATGAAAGAAGAACAAAACCGGAAGACCTGCCACAAAAGTCATATGGCTATAAAAGTCAGTTGGAGAGGGGAGGGGTATACGAGGAGAGGAGGGGAAGAAAAGACCCGGAGCAAGATGCAACAAAAAGCAACTCACGTGCCCTTTCAAAATCCCCAACTTTTTGACTGCATGTGACCACATTCGCTGCAGAGCTTGAGCTTTCTTCATTGTTGCAGGATATAATCTGTGAGGGAATGCCGTACATCCCCGTCTTTTCATCTGTTTTCACCACTCAACATGTTATGTAATTCTAATACAATAGTGGCCTACATACTCGAAAAAAATCCTGCTGTCAGTTTCACACAGAAATACATCAAAACCACAGCAGGGAAATCTATCGTGGGTTTAAATAACTCACTTTAAGAGATCCCAGGAAAATGCAGTGCAGTAATCTTACATTTGCTTATTTGTTTTTAAATTAAGTGTCAAAAACATATCACTATGCAGCAATTTATTCTTCTTCCAAGCACACATGGGTTCATCAGATCAGGAACCTAATTTAAACTTAAAAGAAAAAAAGATTTAAGAAGCACACTGCAGATTATTTGAAAATGTTTTATATGGCTATATTTTACAGTTTTTCCAGAACTGTGGACCTGGCTCCAGCAAGCAAAAAGAGAAATAGAGCCCAAATTATAGCAGCTGCAAGTAACAGACACTCTGTTTTCCCTCAAACATTTAGTGAGATATTTGTAAGAATGATAAGCTAATCATACAGCCAAACAGATAGGTTACTTTATTGGAAAATAGGTCAAGCTATCACTTCCATTTATGCTGCATGAATGCTGTGAAATCTAAGCCTCAAGTGAACTTTTCCCCTAGACTTTACGTAAGTTTTACAGGCAGTGAATAGAGAGGAAGATACAAGTTCCATACGCAGTGCTAACAAATACCTCCATACACTGTGTTTTTTACTAGTGGAACAATTTTAAACACTGAAGAGTATGAAGTCAGACAGCAGCAGAAAATACGTTGTTCAGGGGTTTTCTGGGGGGGAGGGCAGGGGCAGTGCATGTGTTTCAGTTTGAATTCAGCATCCTGTATTCTGACTGTGACCCCATCTCTGCACTAGCCAGCAGAACTAGGATGAAGAGAGGCTTGCACCTTCAGCACCGAGCTGCCAAGAGTGAACACCAGGGAATCCAGGAGAGGCACAGGACACCAGCCTCTGATAGGGCCCTTTCACAGCATGGGTGTGGATGTGAGTAGTTTAAGACTGTTTAACTGGAGTTTGGTCAAAACAATTTAGAATCTCCATCAACATTTCTAAGGAACAAACACATTCCTCTTAGCAGACTCACATTCACAGCTTCCAAAACTGTTTTATATTTATTTATTTTTACAAAAAGAGCAGTAAGAAGTACATAAGGAAATGTAAGGATGCCTTTGACACTTCTCTAGCTCTGTCTCCTTAGCTTTCCTGCTTTCCTCCTTCTTGCCCTAACAAAGCTTTACCTGCACTTCAAACAGGAGTATCACCCAAAAAAGCCTGTGATGACAGAGAGAACAAAAATGGTGGAACATTGTCCATGAACTGTAGAACTATATAGAACTATAACTCTTCTTTCTTAATTTTGGACTTTTTTTCTGAAGTAAGATAATAAGAAAGACAAATGGATTGACTCCACCAAAATTTAAAGGGAAGTTTTCTGAAAAGAAAATTTAAAAAATAATCCAGAAGTCTAGGAATGTTGCTGCAAATTTTCTTGCATAGTCAGACCAGGAGCTGTGAAGAGACTAAAAGATTTGACAGAAAGATGAAGATTTTTGCATTTGGATATTTCATTTTGAAGGACAACTATTTTTACAGAATTGGAATTCCTCTATTTAATTTTTGTAAAGTGAGATGGAAACAATTTTTTTTTAAAGTAATAAACAATCTTTGTGCTAGACACTGTTTTTTCACCTTATCTGCATGCTTCATTACGAAGGCTAAAGGAAACTATAGACTAACTTCACCCTTACACAAGATTACAGACCCAATTACAACCCTATCACATATCACATCTGCTAGGCATCTATTACCCACATACATTTAAAACAGAAACTCTTCTTGCAAGCAAGCTCAACTCCAATGATAAATACACACTGTGTTTCTTTATGGGAATCAATCCTGACAACAAAACATTTGTGACTCCTGTGTGTAAAGATAAATTGAAAACTAAGCATGATGATCTGTTCTATAAATGGGGACTGTGAAAAGAAAAACAGACCCCTCAGAAAACTCAACAGAGCAACCTCCAAACGTCTCAACAAAATGTTACAGTAGAAGACTGCATCTGTCCACTCACCCAGGTGGAAGTTTTACACCTAACACTACCTATTTTGATCTTTTTCTCTCCAGACCATGAAGAAAAAGGGTGTTTCCTCACATATAATCTATACATGGCTGTGCAAGTAAGCAAAAAGAAACCTGAAATGGTCTTGTTGGCACCATTATGGAAGTGACACAAAAAAGAAGTCCTTGCCCCATCCCTTGCTTCCCATCCCCCTTCATCGGCTACCATGGACTTAGGCATAAAAACCTTGAAAGCCAAGTCTAGGTTTTCCCTAAAGACAGACTCCCACACTGAAGATGATCAAGAACTTCAAGATTAACTGAAAGTTACCCACCTGTAAAAGATAAAGAGCAGAGGCTCTTCTAGCCATGATAAGAGCAGCCAAGTGGAGGCAAAGCTGTATCAAGACATCATTAGCATTCCTGATCTCAAAGACCAGGTACATTGTAAGACGACTCAGAAGCTGTCTTCACATGTCACCTGTCTGCATAAAGGCAATTATGACAGACAAAAAAGGATGGTCCTAGATTTACAAGCATTCAAAAATCCTGATCCTCTTCAATTTCTGGATGACCCCAAAAAAATGCCCTCTATAGACAGCGGAGAACGAGTGAAACGAGATGCAATCTATACATCAGTGTGAGGTGTGAAGGTCCACACTTCCTCTTTTTCAGATATAGGCCATAAATTATGCATATACATGTATACATATACAGCAACTCCCAGAAGGGCAACTGATCCTCCTGTAGAAACAGGTTCTCAGAATAATGAAAGGCTCAGATTAAAAAAAGAAAAATAACTAGAAGTAAGATATAATTGCAAGGCAGAAGGTCTTTTTTTTCCCCTGCTGCGGTCATGAAGGAGAAACCTAAGAGACAGCTTCATGTTAAGAGATCGTCAGTTATACTTTCACATTGCAGTAAAAGCAAAATGGTTGTTAAAATAAAAATGCATTATATTGTCAGGATGCAAGAAGTCGGGACAAAAAACTTATATACTGTACAAGTAAGTATACCTCTGCACTGGAATAGCAAATTTTTAAGGAGAAGGAAAAAATTCACACATACAAATGAGCCATGAAGATATGGAGAATTATCAGTAACATTATATAGCCTTTGCTTTCACCCAAGTTACTCAAAAAGAACAAATATTATCTGAATACCTTTGCTCCTAGCAAGGTAACAAGCATGTTCATCAGCAAACTGGTCTAGTGGAAGGTGTCCCTGCCCATGGCAGGGAGATTGGAATTAGACGATCTTTAAGGTCTTTTCCAACCTAAACCATTTTGTGATTCTGTGTATTATCAGACCTTTGCCAGAAACAATTTTTTCCAAAATGTATATGGAAAATATAATCTGAAGGGCTGCCTAAAGAGAATACAAATTGAGCATAACATTTCTAAAAATTTGTTCTTCATAGATTTGATCACTGAATGTCATTACACAGAAACAAAAAACATTTTTCATAGAAAACAACTGATGATGTTAAAAACTTCTCTTAATCATATTTCACTTAAAGGTGAGACCATTCACTTGCTATAATTTGTAAATTCTATCTGAAACAGTACTATCAAATGTTGCATAAAGTACAACAAGCCTATTCCAGGATTCACAGACCAATCTTTACTTCTTAATTTTCATGAAAACTTTTAAAACCATCAAATGAGAATTGTTCACTGAACAATAATGTTGGTTTTCTGTTTTACTCCTTCAAGGAACAGGATGAATCCATCCTGACAGCAAGGCCCACAGTCATTACCTGACACTGTGCTCAGCACTATTTCACTGTAAATTTTGATTCCAGTTAGCAAAACTACACTTTCTTAAAAAACACTCCGTGCCAAAGCTTTCAGCTGCAGAGCCAAGAGCATAATTTAAGCTTCCTGAATTCAAGTCAAACAGCCTGTCCACTGAAATATGTTGTGCAAGGAAGCAAATGCACAGATTTCCTCCATTGCTGGCAAACACAACTCTCACACCAAAACAGCCCCTGTAATAGGAAAGCAGGGATCAGTCTTCTCCCATTGTGAGAGTTTTAGCCAGCTAACAGATGAGGAAAAACTCTGAGGTGACAGAGCTTGCATTTGTTTCTATCTCTTTTTGTACTTTGACACAACAAATGCCTTCCAGACTGCAAACTGAACTAGAATACACTCCTAGCCAGAACTGAGGAGATGAATGCCAACAGCACTGTTAACCACACTATTGAGAATATTAATTGGCAAGCACATCTAGGTCTCATTTGCATTATAGCCCTGGTACTAGCATTCACAACATAACACCCCAGATCTTTCAGTGCACAAAAAGTGTTTAACAAATAAGCCAGAGGGTATGGAAGAAGGTTGCACACACAGAAAACATCTACACAGATCTGGAGCTTTGACAAGTTGTGTGCTTTTTAATGCAAAATATATCACTTAATGCAGCTCATAGCATTTCAATGACAAATGATGCTTAAGCATAATGAAGGACATCACACAGTCTGTCCACAGCAGCAGTCCCTGCACAAGCATTCTTCAAATGGTTCACAGTGATGAAACAGCATCCCCACTTGAGAGAATTTTTGCAGAAATTTGCTCCAGGCACAGGGAAAAGAATGCACATCAAAATAGAGGCATGGGATTTGAGTTTTGTAAATACTTAATTTTTCTGCAATTCAAAAATCAAAAGGTACTAATCTGGACACTGAAAAGAAGCCAGTAAAGAATGAGGCATAAGGCATCCTTCTGCTGGATTACGGTGTAAAGCACATAATCGCTAGACAGTTTTATTTGTTTTGTTTCAACCCTGTATTAAAGAAAACTGGGGAGGCTGCACATATAAATATCTGAGTAAAGCATAAACTACACTCTTTGAGGAAGGAAAAGAAAAAGCAACTGTTTTTCAAGTATTTCTTTTTTCTGTTCAAACCAGTAAAATACTGTCTAGGAAAACTGTGTGTTTCCTATATATTTAAGCCAAACATTTACCAATATATTGAAGATTTTCAGAACACAAGACAAGCACTTGCAAAAGAAGAAAAGGAAGGATTGTGGTTTTCTTAAAACATTTTGATCTCAAGTCACAATTCACCTTAGAACTAGCTTATAGAAAAGCAAGGTGGATTGTATTTTTAATTTGTTTGCTTGCTTGCTTTCTAGTTGCTTACATCTTAAACTCATTAAGGTTTCCTTGCCTATAGAAATTAGCACCTCTGGAAGGTTCTCAAAGGACCAACACCTCTTTTCATCTTTGGCCAAACACACTACCTCATAGGCTTGGTACAGCTTCATAGGGTATGAACTAAACAAATTCTTTCCAACCATAACAACTTCCACACCCCTCATGCTCATTTAAATGCAACCCCTTGACTCACTGTGTAGAATCTGCTGTTTACCTCTTAAAAGTAGGGCAAAACAACTTTCTAAAGCAAAAGAAAGCTGCTCATTTTTTCTCCCTCAATTACTCTCTTGCCATTTCTGTGATTTGAGCTGGCAGGCCAAGGAAGATGGCAGAAGGAAGACTAAAACTCTGCATCTAAGATCAACTCCGACAGCAGACGAAGCTTCACTTTTAAGGATGTACAAGGATAGGAAAAGCAGGTCTTATGAAAGGGATAGATTAAATCATAGAATCATTCAGGTTGGAAACGGCTTCCAATATCACTAAGTTCAGCTGCTAACCTAACACTACCGGGTTCACCACTAAACCATATCTCTAAGTGCCACATCTACAGGCTTTTAAATTCTTCCAGGGGATGGGGACTCAACCATGACCCTTGACAATCTGTTCTAATGGCTGGTAACCCCTTCCATGAAGAAAATCTTCTTAATAGCCAATCTAAACCTCCCCAAGGCACAACTTGAGGCCATTTCATTGTGTTCTGTCACTTGCTACCTGGGAGAAGAGACTGACCTCCACCTGGCTACAACCTCCTTTCAGGTCGTTGTAGAGAGCCATAAGGTCTCCCCTGAGCCTCATTTTCTCCAGGCTAAACAACACAGTTCCTTCAGCTGCTCCTCACAAGACCTGTGCTCCAGACCATTCACCAGCCTCATTACCTTTCTCTGCACCCACTCCAGCACTTCAATGTCTTCCTTGTTGTGAGGGGCCCAAAACTGAACACAGGATTTGATGTGAGACGATCCCTGTCCTAATCCTGCTGGCCACACTNAGACGATCCCTGTCCTAATCCTGCTGGCCACAC
>VXBX01005494.1:0-86699 GCA_013400415.1 Scytalopus superciliaris
TTTTTTTTTCCCCCTCTCCCATGGAAAAAAAAAGGAAAATGGTAACCACTTTGTTGGAAGTCTCCTTGCCTTAAGCAAAAAGACAAGTTGACAAGTTCCTTCCAGGCAGACAGCCAAAGAATCTCAGATGGATGGGGTCTCTCTGTGAGCTGCTGGCAAGCTGGGGAAAAAATGTTTCAATTCTTCCCAAATGTATTGTTTTCTGAAATTTTTTTCCTATACTCTTAACCCTGCCTGTCCTTGTGAGGGGAGGGGAACGTGGGCTGGGGGGTGAAAAAAAGAAAGAATCCCACAACCCACGCTCCTTCTAGTTATTCTTTCAAGTCATAGTGGGAGTGAGAACATTTTTTTCCCAGAAGCTTGTGTTGGGAATATATGTTTTTGGTTGCTTTTTTGGTTTTGAACTTCTCAGTTCTCTTAACATTTAGTATATTTAGTGTTGTCCTCTTCGATGTGAAGCAGAGTAAATTTTAATGCTGTTGCTTGGTGGTGCTGTGCCCTGTTTTATTGTATGTTACAGTTGCATTCCAGTTTTTAGTTTCTTTGCCTTTTTAATCCTTTTCCTCATCTCTTCTCAAACAGCTTTCCTGTGTGTACTCTTTCTGTGCCCCACAGCATCCTAAATTCTCCAGTGTCAGTTTTGAACTTACTGCCCTGGATTGGAAGAGCTGCTTCTGTTCGCTTTAACAGTACCTGGTTTAAGATACCTGTTGTTTATTCATGTACCAAGCTCTTAATGCATTCCTAGATACTTGTCCCCTGAAAATCAGAGCTTTCTTTTCTTGAAGCAAGAGACCGCTTTTCTTGAGTTGTGGTTTCCTTATTCCCCTTTACCCATTCCTTAAGCATAGAATATGTCCTGGAGTACACATAGCATATATTCACCTTGATGAACGGTAGTAAAATATCTACTTGAATGGTGACTCCTTTGTATATCCAGTATCAAAGAATTAATTGAGTTCAAGATTAGAAGTAATTATTAAAGAAAGCTCTAAACATGTACTAAACAAAATGTTTTGGTTTTGTGGAATATTTAGGTTAAAGGTAGAAATATATTTTGTAATTAAATCCTAAATGAGCTATTCTGTCCACTTTTTCCAAAGAAGAAACATGATTTGCTCTTATCCCCTGTTTCTAGTGTAGACTCTGACATCTACATCTTGAAAAAAAGAAAAATACACATGCCAGAGAAATTATAGAAGTCTTGAATGGTTGTAGTGTTCTGGGATCTGTAAATTACTATCTTAGTGAATTAGTCCAGCTCAGATAGTAATTTCCATTTATGATGCATTTACTTGGAATGCACTGAATTACTTAGTACTTATTCCCTTTTCCTATATTCAGCTGGTTACTTGTGAGGGTCTCAAAGGCAGTGTCCTTTCTGTGTGCAGAAATATGAATTATGAGAACTGAGTTGTCAGCTGCCCCAGTAAGCTCTGGGCATGGCTCAATGGAGAATGGCAAAGGAGATGTTCATTTCTGCCCTCTGAAGCTGGGTCTAGCATTATACTGTTTCTAACACCATTTAGTGTAGCCTCAGTTCAGTTTTAAACTATGCCATCTGGCTTTGATTCCCAAGGGGCCATTATTTCTCCTGGAATCGCTATAGTTAGAGCCGCCTTCAAAGCTGACGGGTGCTGTAGGGGAGGCTGGGAGCAATGGTGGTTGCAAAGCTGTGCAGAAAGCCTCCCCAGCAGGCAAAGGTGCCTTTAGGTATGGGTGATTTATTTAGTGATAGAAGAAAAGTTGCTGCTGCATGCTAGAGCTGCATGAAAAAAAAATGGTTTCTTTGTGTGGTACATAAGTGTATGGAATACATGGAACAAAAACTCAGGTGAGGCCAGCTGTGTTAGCATAACATGAGACACATGGTATGTATAATTATGCATTCAAATTCTTGCTTAAGTCTACAATACATCTCTTGTTGACTTGTCATTTTTCTAACAATCCAGAAGACAAATTATTACTAGAGCATCCTATTGAACTGATACAAGAAACTGTCCTTTATTGTCAAGCATATTACCATACTAAATACAGATAAATTCCTGTAGTATTTAAACACAGACTACATCAAATCAAATACCGCTACATTGAAGACTTGGATGTGAGTCAAGAAATGCAAGTGCAGTTTGAACGGCTGTGATTTGGATTGAATGAAGTGAGGCAGATGCATTGCTTTTGGTTGAACTTGGGAAACTCAGTGTGGGGGCATTTTTTTAGTCTCAAAATGGTAACTTTTGGAAGAGTTCACTCCTAGGCTCTCACAACATGTCCTAGGCATCAGCCTTGCTGAACTGAGGAGAAAGGAGAAACAGAAGGAGGGTGTAGAGGAACAGGGTTGGATTTTTTGGATGGAAGGGAAATTTACTAGAGTTGTTATTATCTTCTAATTAGGCTGTAGAAGGAGCAACTGGCCTTTGGTACCCTTTAAATCTTTCCAATTTAATGCAGCACAGATGGTTTTAAACTCCTCTCCATATGCCCCAGCTGGTTGATGTGTCCTCCAGAGGGCAAGGAAAATAAAGTTGGGGGATAAATGGAGTGAAACTCTGGAGTAGAAAATGGATCTGAGACTGGAGAGAAGATGGAAGCAGAAGAATCCAGGTGATGAAGGATGGTGGAATGAATGGAGGAATGAACCCTGCTGTTGTTCAAGGGGGAGAGGGAAGCACAGGTTCTCTACAACCCTAGAAAGAGCAGGGAGATGTGGCAGTAGTTGGAAGAAAAGGGCAGAAGCAACCGAAGACAGAAAGGACAGTATCTTGGAGTACTTTCAGATTTCCTTATGACACCCAATTTGAGTTAGTCATGACCATCTGATACCCACCCTGAAGGAAATGTCAAAGACCCAGTGGAGCTCACTTACATGAATTAAGTGAGCAGCTAGTGCTGAGAAGCTTTCCTAGAAGAAAGCAGCTAGGCCTCCTTGACACCAAAATGAGAACACTGTGTCCATATCTTCCCTTTTCTTGCAATTTATGCTAATGCTAAGAAACTTAATTATCTGAGTATTCAGCCAAGATCAGAATGTGCACAGGGAAGAGCCTTTTTCAGATAAACTGATCTTACAGCCAAGATGTCAGGTTAGCTAAAGAAGTACCTACAGCTGCACATCAGGGCTTGTCTGCTGTTCTGGAGGGCACCATTGGGTTTGAGCACTCTGAGTCCACCATTACTACAGAGTAATATTGAAACCCACTGCTGCTTCTTGCTACAGGTGATTTGGTACCAATAATGGGGTTTTTTCATTGTTTTTCACCTTGTCTGTAGATGTGCAATTTATGTACGTATGAAAACACCAAAAATATAACTTTCCTATAGTTATGGATACATCACAGTGATGTAGCTGCAGGATGAGTGAGATCAGAAAGATGATCTGTCACAGAACTGTTCCTGTTTTTTCTGGTGGGCTAGTTCTCCTTTGGGTCAGCTTGCACTGTTGATTTACTAGTACCTGCTGCAGAAAAGGAGATAAATTTTTGAGAAATGTGTTCTGTTAGTGGTAATGAGAGAAAAGGAGGTCATAACTGAATGAAACTTCACTGTGTTGGATTCTCTGTTAGGTTTTTTGTTTTTGTTTTGGTTGGGTTTTTTTCCCCTCCTCTTTTCTCCCTGCAGTGCAACTGGGAGCTTTCTTCGTGTTTTAATTTATTCCAGGATTGGGCAGCTGAGGATCAGTTCCCTGCCATCCCTTGCTGCCTGCTGCATCCCAGCCCTACCCAGGCATAGTAGCGAATTGTGCCGGCGGTTCTTAGCTGGCAATCCCATTAACCCGTCAGCCTGGCTGCAGATAATCCTGGAGAACCAGGGCACTGACCGCCGCCCACTGCTGCATCCTCACCCTGCTGGCTGCAGCCCCTGCCTGCCCGTCGGCACTGATGCCCGTGGGCAGAGGAACAGCACAACATGGCTCAGGTGCGTCTCCTCCTTCTCTGAGCTGCCTGCAGAGCTTCAGAAACTGGCCTGTTGTGATTTTTTTTCTCTTCCCTTTTGCTGTCTGCTGTGGTTTGGCAGACCTACGAGCAAGGGCAGATATTATGATCTTGTCTGCTTGCCTGCAGGAGCAAGCTCCTTTTGTGCACTGTGCTGCCTTTTAAGAAGTAGATTTTGCTTGGCTTTGAAAGTTAATGGCATATGATTCTCAGGTTGTAGAGGGGAGGAATTATTTAAGGCCCTCTGTGAGTTCCAGTTTAACATTCTCTTAAATAGGAAAGTTACGAATCCCTAAAAGCACAATTCGTAACATAAAAGCTATGAAAATAGCAGTGCAATCTGTTAAAGTGTTTAAAAATTTGATTCGCTGCAGTTTAAAATGTGAAATAAATGTACACTAATTGTTTTGAATGGAGAGGAAGATGGTGTTTGAAGCCAGTCTTAGAAGGAATTAGTGAGATAGCACTGCAGTTAATGGTGGAGCACTATTTTTCTGTAATGGGCTCAGCAATGTTCTCTAATTAGCTTGCAAATTGATATTCAAATACAAGTAAACTGGCAATCAAATACAAGCAAAACATCTATGTAAGTAGACTTTGGTGTCTGCATTTAGCATACCTGTATCAAAATTGTGTGGGTAAAGGGTAAGCTCTTCGTTGTTTTCAGCATGGAGGCTTTAATAATAGCAGCTCACTGGTTACAATAGGTCAGTATTTTGGTTTAAGCACATAAAAAGAGGAAAAGAAATTCCTTTTCTTTCACAAGTGAGTGGCTTTTAAACATTAGTAACATAATAGTGAGTGTGTATGAGCTTTTTCCTGTCTTCATTTCTTTCAGTTTTGTCAACTTTTTGTGCACAGATTTGATACATAGCTGAGTAAGTGGAAGTTACTCTGTTGAGTTTCCTGGATTTGGGTCATATTTATGCTCATTATTAAAATTGTTGCTGTATGATGTAGCCATTTAGTTTTCAACCCTCATGCCAGAAACTGGATGCAGTATTGGTGTTTATGTTGTAAGGTTTTCATCAGTATAGAGTACAGGTTCTTAAACTTGAATTTAATGCATGGCTCGAGTAGTTTTGTATAAAGGAGAACCATAGGATTTTAGAATGGTTTGGGTTGGAAGGAACTTAGAGATCATCTAGTTCCAACCTCCCTGCCACAGACAGGGACATCTTCCACTAGATCATGTTGCTCAAAGCCTTGTCCAACCTGGCCTTGAACACTGCCAGGGTTGGGGCATCCACAGCTTCTCTGTGCAATTTTTTCCAGTCTTACCACCCTCACAGTAAAGTATTTTTTTCCTAACCATACTGGAAAGCTTGTTGGGAAAGGTAATTAAAGATCATATGTTTAAAATTTGTTTTTCGGGTTCTTTTAATGTCTTTATTCTCTAATCTGTAAAACATCTTTCAGTCACTGACACACTGATAACTTGCTAACTATCCTCTGTAAGCATATTGTTTATTGACAGATGGAAGTGTGACTGTAACAGGGGTCAGCTGTGTGGTTTTATCAACCCCCCCCATGCTGCTTCCATCAGCTGTTCATGGTGTTTGTTCAGCATCATCTTGTATGCTAGAAGTTCTTTGGAATGTACTTCCCTAAATGAAATTCTTATCACTGTGCATTCATTAAATCCAATTAATGTTTGCATAGATTTAGCTTTCAGTGCTGATTAACATCTGAATTCTTCAAGGGGGAAAAAAACCAAACAAAACCAAAACAAAAAACCCTTGTGTTGTGTTTTCTGTAAAGCAACTACACAAACTATGCATTTTACACCATAGAAATAATACATCAGTGAAAGTCTTTGGCTTTTCAATTCAGTATGTGCTTTTCTGTTCAAATAACTGCAATTTTCCCTTTAGTGCATGTTTGTGCTTTTATAAAAAAATTGATTAATTTGGTTCTCAGGGGATGGCTAATGGGGCAGTGTAGGTCCCTTGGAGGTTAAGATCAGTCTGTCACCTGTGTCCAGTAGCCACTAACTTACTTATAGCTGCTTGGTAGATTATGCAAAAAGAGCTTTGGTTGATTTGGTTTCTTCTGAAGGAGTCTCTGTTGAAAAGGTACTTATTACGTAAGAGCAGAAATACTGCTGAAATTAGTGGAAACTGGGACAGCACATGCGGGCAGGGAGTGCTCATGTGTACGAAGGTAGCTGGAGAAGGTCAGTATCACAGTGCTTTCTCAACTGTCTGGAGGAGAGAAGCACTGAAACAGAGTGGAATTTTAACCTCTTGGAGTGCATTGGTACAGAGCTGAGATATATTAGGGCAGGAGTTCTAACAGCTTGAAGAAAAAAGCACATCTAGCATTTCAGGTATTGGAGGTGGTTTTGCCTACCTGTAATTGGTTCAGTGTGTTTCCCAGAACCAGAATGAACTCTCTGTGGCATTGAAACTTCAAGTACAAATTAATAGCAAAAGAAATCCCTCTCGTTCTTACCCTGTATATCACTATGCATACTTCTGACTGTGTCAGATCTCATCTAATTAAAATCTTGTCATTATACCTGTGTGCAAATGAAATATTTAAGAATTAAAAATGTCATTATTTATAAAAATGAAACTTTTTTTCCTCAAAGTGATTTTATCAGTTGTTACAGCTGCAAATGATCTGCAAATTATTTCATCCTTCAGATTTTTGAACAAAGGCTTTGTAATTTACAGGTGCACCCCAAAAAGCCAGAGCAACCACTAAAATGAACGATTTTTGTTAGCCTTCAGTGGGTTTGCTGTTTACAGGAAGCAGAGCCTACAAAAGCACAGGTGCATCTGGCTTTAGGACCAAATTTTGCAAGAGAGATGCTGGAAGAACATGGCTGCTCCAGTCTGCTGGGCAGGTTATAGTGCAGTAACAAGGCCTGGCTTAAGGTGGCCACCATCTCAGAGTCTGTGATTTTTATATTTCATCTGATTTAAAATGAAAAGTAAAGTTACTGAGTCCTAATAGTATTAAGTTGTGTTCCTACAAAAAACAGTAAAAGTATACAAAGATTCTTAATCTTTTTAGCCCTCTCTATCATGCAGGACATAGATAGAAGGCTGAAGAAGTAAGATCTGAACATTTGTTCCTGTGGCTATAAACTTTCAACTGTTATCTAAAGGTTTTGTAGGGTAACCAAATAAGGTCTCAGAGAAGACTGACTGCTGTCTGCTCAGAGATGGTTGTATGACTTCTGTTGCATACCCTCTGCCTGGATCCACTTGGGGAGGAAAATTTGCTTGTCTTGTTGAATGGTCCACAGCTGCATGCCACGTGAGGCCTCACAAGCAGAGCAATCCTTGGGTGGAGCCGATCGATGGATGGGGGCCCCTTTGTTTGGGAGATCAATACACTGTAATGAACTCGGTGCTCCAGTTCTCTGCTGAGGATCACTGGATAGGAAGGTTCCTGGTTTTTTGCAGTGAATCAAAACAAAAATTAACTTTGAAGACTTTTTTTCCTCTCATGTAGGATTTGAGTAACTCTTCTTAGTTACCTCCACAAACTCTGAAAATCTTGTAATACGAAGTCTGAGCTTATCTGTAAGCTGGATACTGCTTGACTTATGACTTCTTTTTCAAAATACCATCAAATAAATCAATAATGGCTTTAGTTAGAAAGAAAGCCAGAAGAGTATTGGAATACTTGGTTGTTGATTTGTTTTCTGACCCTTGGTGGAGGTGTTCTGTGTTTAGCCCTCTGAGTCAGAATTGATGTTTTTAATTTGCAAACAATTAAAATATTGTGAATGTAAGCCTAGCAGAGGACCAGGGTCTGGTAAGGCTTTTACGTAGTTCCTTATACATGTTTTTTAATTGCCCTAACTTGTAAAGCGTTTCTGCCTCTGTAGAAGGTGGAGAAATATATAATTAGTTTGGTAAGCAGTTACACCAGTGTTTTAATAATGTTTGTCAACCATGTATATTTATGATGCAGAGAATTTTCCGGACTATGCATAGTGTCAAAATGTCACTGAAGGTCAAAGCATAGTTTCTTTGCTTATGAGTGTTTGTTTTTATTAGGTGCTAGAATTCTAAAGTCTTGGTATTACTGTTTTAGTAAGAATCTTGCTGCCTTACATTTTAAAATTTTTGCTAGCCATGCACAGATCTGCAGCAGGATAAATAAAATTCTGAGTGTACCATACCATGAGCTAAGAGAGAAGGTCACTTTTGTGCTATAAATGCAGACTGTGTTGATAACATTACTCGTTTTATATCACATATTTTATGTTAACCTTGTTAATTTTGCCAGCAACAAAAGGGTAAATGTTTTATTTAAAAAAATTTAATATTAGACAAGTCTTTAGAAAGACCTGGAGATGCCAGGAGGACAGTGAGATCTTTAATATTTGATAAGGGATCAGGCGAATGGTTTTGGGTTGTTTCAGGATATACCCTGTTAGTTCTGATAAAGTGATTGGGGGGTTATTACTCATTTATACACAGTCTCTTTACTGCCTTTCTGAACACAGAAATGTGAATGATCATGATATTTCTCATCTTTTGAACTGATGCTTTTACCAAATGTTCAAAATACGACAATGCAAAATACATTTTCCTTGCTACAGTGAATATTAAAATAAAAGTTTAGTTTGTAAGATTTTGCTACAGGCTGCAGTATTTTTAGTGGTTCTCTGATTTGAATCATCAAGTGTCCAGAGCCCTCCAAGATGGATGTTGCAGATTGCAGGCACTATCTGTGACTTAAGGAAAAAAAAAAGTTGGCTTGTCTGTGATTGAAAGACTTAAAGAGTACTGTCATGGGGGTTATTGACAACAGCTTGGAGGATTAGGAGGCCAATTTAGAAGACTGGTTGCCCCAAGTTCCCTCTCTGTAAGAGTACAGTTTCCCTAATTTAGGCCATATAAAAATGGCAGAACAGCATCAGCTCCCAAGTAGAGAAGTGTATCTTGGTAGCGAGAGAGAAACATAAAATAGACGTGCAGTAAAATAAGGTTGGCTGGTACTAGTCCTACCTGTGTCTCACACTCCCAGGCCCAAATGCTTTGGGAGATTTGGTGCAGAGGCACTTGCGTTGCTGTGGATGAAGTTAGTAAATGAAAGAAAGCTTGATGTCTGGTTTTTATACTGCAAAAGGTAGTAGGACCAAAACGTGGTGGACTGGAGTGAGGGAAAAGAGATGTGTCTCTGAGAAACTGAATGGTGCAACTCTTCTGATATGAGTCACACTGCAGAGAAGACAATCCAGTGTGCATTATCACTAGTGGTAGAGGAGCTCAGGCAGGTTTTACTTCTCAAGTCCAAGGCCTAAGTCTTGTATTAGAACAAAGTGATCTAAGAGTAAATGACTGTGGGAGAGGGCAGTTCCATATATCTTCCTAGCGTTTCCCAGAGGTCCAAATGTTAGATATAATGGTTGTGAAACCTCAGTTGCATTGGGCTGATCAAACAGCAGGCTAACTCTGCAGTGAAAGAGAAATGATATTCCCATGGATCAGCTGGATGAATCAATTTGTCTCATAGCTGCACTACAGTGGCTTCTGGGAGAAGAGGGAGATGGGACTGTGGGCTGCAAGACCACCTCTTTTAGCAGTGTCTTGTGCTTAAATCATTTTAATTGTCATACTAGAAGTGCATCCTAGCTGTGTCTGTAAATATTGCTCATCTTCTGCTGAGGTCTTCATCCTTCATCTCTCACTGGCTTACTGTATTGCTTTGCTGTCATTTTAGATCTGCAGAACTAGGGTGGTTAATTTGAGCATCTAGTATGCAAATGAGACGACCTTTTCACTGTGATTACACTTTTTTATGAATGTATAAATCATGGATATTTCAGCATTAACTCAAGGCCTTCTGTGAAATACGAGAATGATGTGCAGCATTTTAATATTTTTCTCTAGTCTGTCCAATCTCTCTCCCTCCACAGTGACAATCCAGAAATAAACTCCTAAACAAGTACTTGTGAGTCTCTTAAAACAAGAAGAGTCTTAGAGCTTACTGCAAAGGCAAAATGCAGCAAGCAAAGCTGACTACCATAGTTGTAAGCCATTTTTGCATGCACTTCCTCTTGAACTCTTTCTTTAGTCACCTGATGGTGTGCCTGGGCTGCTCCAGCGGCATGCTTGGTCCTCAAACTCTTCCACGTAAAGAGCTTCCAAGGACAGTTCTGCTGGAGCCTCCTGCTGTACCAGAAGATGCTGCTACCTCATATAGGGACTTAGAGAGCACAATGACCTGTCTCAAAACAATGTCAAAGAAGGAAATTCCCGTAAGATAAGCCACCACAATAAATTAAGACAGATGGCAAACAGGAAGGTGTTAATTCCAAGGCCTGAATGGAAGTGGAGGTTTGAAATTGGCACACTGGACAGACTTGCAGTGTGCAGACTGTGAGAAAGCACAGACTGGCAACAATAGCAAGCCAGGCCTGTTAAGGCAGATCTGAGTAATCTATCTGGACAAAAATGTGACCTGCAGACTATAAGCACACCAGACAAAACTCCTACCATGGCAAGCTATGGAAAAGGAAGCAAGTCCTTATACACATGCCAGCCCAAATTGTGGGAACAGCATCTCTACCCCCAGGAATACCTGGGCCTTGGGCTGTGTAAAAGCAGTGCTCCAGAATCGTGGCTTTGGAACCCCCACCAGAAGGGAGACCAGGGTGAAGAAAGACTGGTGGGATTGCTGCACGGATCCTTGTGGTGCTGATATGTTTATTTGGTTTCTGTCTCACTCTTCTCCCTCCCACTTCATCTCTCTTTCTATCTCTCTCTCTCTCTCTACACCTCATACTTATTGTTAAATAAAATCCATACTATTGACTTTGGTGTATGGTCTCCTTTGCACCTTAATTTGGGCCAGAGGCATCTTTTAATATTCAGGTCTTAACACCTCCATGTATCCAAGCTGGCTTTCTGCTGGAGGCTGCCATCCTGCAGCAAGGGTGGTGACGCAGACTGCCTGTCTGGGCTTTGCTCTGAGGGTCAAAGCCTCCTGTGAATTATCAATTAAAGATGTGCTGATGCCAAGGCAGCAGCAAAAGAACTGGAGCAGCAAGACAAGGATGAATGTGCGCTGCTGTCAGGTTTCACTCAGCACTGACTTCAGCAATGAGTCAAGATAGATGTCTGGGGTAGTGTTTTGTGGTGGGAAGGCAGAAGAGCCCTGGGGCTCCCTGTTTGGTCACAGGGATCTTTGAAGTGGTGTTCAGAAGGTGCTCTGCAGCGCTTTCTGTGTCAAGTTCCTGCAGTAGTGGGGTTTGTGGCTCTTCAACTAAGGCTTGTTCCAGGTGCTTCTACTGTGGCAATTGAGGTTAAAAATGAAGAGAAACAGTCTCTGTGGCTTGCAATAATCTGATCAAGTTTAGGTTCAAAACAAGAGGAATATTTGCTTTTATGCTGAAGATGATGATCTGTTTTGAACGTTTTTAAAGCTTCCCATTAAGGGAGGGAGAAAAAAAAAAAGCAGCCTTGTAAACTATCTACTGCAAAGTTCTTTAAATAGCACAGTCTATCTCTTCTCTTAAATTAGTGGTCAGCTTAAAAGTAATTCATCAAAACCAGTGGATTTACATAAGTATGTGGTATAAGAAGGAGGAGAACTAGGTCCAGAGTTTCCGAGAATACTTGAAATTCAAGGGAAATCTGGACAGTCTAAAATCAAGCACAAACTTAGGAAGTTTCTAGTATTGGGGGATTGGGGTTTTGTGGTTTTTTTTTGGTTTGGGTTTTTTTTTTTTTTTTTTGTTTTTTTTTTTTTTTTTTAATCTGAAGAATTTATTGCGGCTCTTACATTCTAGAAAAGATTTGCAAGTTATTTTTATGAATGTGGCATGCATGTTACAGGGAATGACAGTGATGCTGGTTTCCTGCTCAGGGACAAATAGGAATAGAGATGTCTCTAAAGACTAATAATTAGTGTGCTTTTGTGTATGATGAAGAAGAGAGTGTATCTGATGGCATAGGTATGTTTCTTCAGATAAAGATCTTTTAGATACCTGATTTTATTTTAATCTTAGTGGTGAGGACTTCTGTTGCTTTTTCTTAGGACTTACAAGTTTTCCTAGTATGGGTTTTCTCTTGAAGTTGAATGCTTGTTAGTACCTTTTCTTTTTAATTAGACTACTGACGTGCAGTTGCATAATCTAAACATCCAAAGTTACATTAGTGTTTCCTACTGGTTTACATGGATTATTTTTTTATTTGCCCTTGACTTGTAATGAGCCTATGAGCTACAAGCTATCTGTGTGCCCATGGGCAGATCCTGATGTTGAAAGTAAAAGCTGACAGCTGTGGCCAGAGGGGGCTTTTCAATGCAATACAGTGTGGCTTTGCCAATAATTTTAATTTTCTAAGCAGATTTTAAGGGGAGGAGGGGGCATCTTTCATTGTTGCATCAAAAATTTAATGAAGGCTTTTCTTTTTTACTCTTTTTTCTTTACATTAGAAATATGTTGTGCTTTTGTGAGAACACTGTGAAAAGAAATCTGCAGTATATAGACACATGTAGTACAGAATGATTTCTTCATCTGAATTCAGTGACTGCCTTCCTTGCATGGGTGAATACTTGTCATAGCGCAAAACTTCAGAAGTAAATTGTAATACTAAAAAAAAATAGAGCAATTTCAAGGAGTACTACGTACTTGATATTGTTCAACTTTTCTGAAATGCTACATTTTAAAAGAAGCAGTTTTGATACACTTGAAACTGTGCTTCTATGAAGCAGAGATCAGTCAATATTTCATGATAGTTAATGTGCATCTCAGTCTTACTGCAAGTATTCTAGGTGAGGAAGGAGTAAAACAAAAGAAAAAATTATATTAAGGTTGGATCTCAGTTGATTGAATTCACCATGGATTTTTCTTTTATTCCAAGTCACAAGTTGGGAAATCCACGATGAGACAAAATACAGAAATCAGTAGTTTCCTGCACACATATCGTTAGGAGTGGTAGTTAGACATTAGTTCTTTAACTTTTTCTTAGTTCTTTCAAACTGCAATAGATGTGAAAACAAAGGACATCTGTTTTTCTCAAATGGTAAAGGCAGTACCTCAATGATAATTATTGGCTCAGCTCTCATTAGATACATAGTTTTTTCTCATTTATGTCCTTGAAGCAGCAGAAAATAGTAAAATTTTATCATTATCAGTCAGCACAGAAGCTGTGTTCTTGAAGCTTAAAGTCTAGAAATTCATCTGAAGATGAATTGTGGCATACAGCACTGAAAGACAGAACATCTTGTCAGTTGGTTCTAGTGTAAGAGCAACAGGAAACATCACACTACCTTTCGGGAATCCTTTCACTTTATAGTCGCCGATGCTGTGGGGAGCAAGAGCCCCACATCCTGTTGTGTGTCATTAGAAATGCCAAAGTGTTGAAAGTGATTTGGAGGTGGAGTATTTGCTGTGCTTGCTGTAGGAGAGTTTGGCTGGGAGATTGCACTGGCCTAAAAGGTCTCTCTCCCTTTGTTCAGCAACCCTGCTCTCGAGGAGCGTTTCCTGAGTGCTTTCTTCATCTCTCTGTCTTCATACTTAAATTTCTTACTACCTGAATTTCAAAAGCTGTGGTGTTTGATATTTGGGACCATTTTTAAAGCGGTATGACATTGACTTAGACAGTAGGCACAACCTTGGAGAACCTGGAGGAATAGGATTTTTAGAGTGGGATGCTAAGAATGTTTTAGAAAATGCAGGACAGTGTTCATAGTTCAGAGCAATTATGCCTGAAAAATTCCCACTAAGAATGTTGAGATTCGGATGGGCTTTTCAATAATGCAGTAATTCTGCTGTGTACTAAAAAATTCAATTTTAAGAAAATAAAACAAAAAAGAACCCCTTGGGTTTATTTGATCTGTTGTCCAGCCTTTGTCTTTTGTTTTGTGCTGTTGAACAGCTCAGTATGCAGTACTGGTTTGTGACACCTACTCCAGTTTGTCATCTCTCATGGTGTAGCCTTTGCTCAAGGATATCATACATGCATACATGAGACTAGCAAGTGGATTAAAAGTGTCTAGCTAAAGTAAGCATAAGGCTAGTTGGAAGTAATTGGGTTGCCTTTACTGAAACATTTCCTTCTTAAATGTTGTAATTTGTCACAGTTTGTCATACTGCTTGGCTTTGTATCGTTGGTCAAGGTAGCTTGTGCCCTGTGAGTCTGAAGGGCTTGATCTAAAAACCTTTGTATTGTGCATCTGAAAAGGAAAGCTCTGGGATCAGATAGCTCTGAACAGAGCCACAGATACTAGTGAGGCAGTGCTGCCCACCCGTGGGTGTGATGGCAGAGGCATGGGCAGTCCCCAGGCGTGGTTGGCATTTGTGTGCCATGGAAGGGAGGGCAGTGAGTTTACTGAGGCACAGTGTGCCCCCTGTTCTACCAAGCAAGACTAATCTCTGTCTAAGGAGATTAGACGCATGCTCCACCCTTGCACCGGGAATGAAGGCTCAATACCAATCTTCAAAGTCGTGGGTGACTTGAGATGCATTTTTTAAAAGTGCATTTACAAAAGAATAAAGAGCAAGTGTCAAAGCTGATCTCTGTATTTAAGAAGGGTCTAGCTATAGGATAAGCTTCCAGAGACTATCTCAAATAGAACAGTCTTTAGAGAAGAAAAGTAAGTCTTTTCAAAGAGCTACACTGTTTCATCCATAAGAAACAATGTAAAAAACCCTCACGTGAAATCTTTTTATGTATTTGGCTGAAATAGTCCTTTGTAAAAATACAGAAGTAAGAAAAATGGGGGAATGCCCCTCACCTTAGCAGAGCCTTGGATTTGAAATGCTCACAGAAGACAGATTTTGGTAACTGCTAACCTTTTGCTGTCAGTATTTTCATCATGGAGAAAGTTGAGGATGGTTGTTTAACCTTTTATTTTCTTTTTCCTCTTCTGCTGCTCTATTTATTTTAGCCTCCATTAATCTAGTGTTAAGCTTTGGAGAAGGGAGGATTTTGTTGTTACCAGGTACTGTCTGTTCTTTGATATAGTTCTTATTTTTTGTCTTTATTTTCTGTGATTTAAAAAAAGAATCTAGTGAGTGAACTCAGAGAGAGACCAGAAAGTGCACATGCATCAAACTTCTCTTTGAATGCTACAGATACTGAGGCTATTTAAAGCAAATGACTTAAGAGGTGTGGCAGTGAGTTGATGGCCCTTATCTCTAGCCCTCACCTCAGTGTCAGATCCATGGGGCTTGGGTGTGCAGAATGTGTTCCATATGCCCAGCCACTGTCTTGCCGCAGCTGTGCCGAGGTCAGATGCTGAAGGCTCCTCTGGTCGTCTCCTGGCAGCTCCCAGGATGGTAACAGCAGAAAGTGTCTGTGGTTTATTTTGGTCCAGTGACTTTGTCTTTGGACACAGAACAGAGATAGGAAATTAAAAGGACTGCATGCCTCCAGGAGCCTGTAGTGGGTGTGATTTAAGAAGTTATCTGCAGGTGACAAGGTTTTCCATAAACTTCAGCATATGGACTTTGGCTGTACTTTCTTCTATGTCTGTTATTCACTGGTAGTCATTATTGTTTCATGTATTAAGTAAAGTTAAAATGTAGAAGTGAAATTTTCAGTCAAAAGTGAAGCAAAATTAATACATCAAGGGAAGCAAGCAGTGCAGATTTAAATGCTGCATAGTTTTAATAGCAGCGAGTGGCTGAGCATGATTCTGTGGGCATCCTTTACACCTAAAAGAGAAAGAACTGGGGCCAAATCCTGCCATGCTGGATGAAGTTCTCATTTGTTTCTCCACTGGTACAGTCTGTAAGATATGACAATTAAACATGTGAAGGTGACACAAAAAAATACTGTTCAAAGAAATAACATAGCCTTAAGGTGGAAAAAAAAATCGTAACAACGTGAGCAAAAGTCTCACACTTACCATTTGTTTGTCTGTCTATGTAAAATAGTGTAGATCCAATAATTTAAAGTTTCCAGACAGTAATACAAAGAATCTTTGGTCCTTAGGTGGTTAGATCTGACACGCAACCCAGTCACCTGTATCCTCTGACTACTAAATTAACCCAACTTTTAAAATACGTAGAGGAGAGTGCTGCACTGAGGGTACAGCACCCTGAAAGTTGTTACTTTATATGTACTAAAACCAGGATTGTGACAGTTCTGGCAGTAGGATTGAACTTTTTAGCAATTGGAGACAACTGACATTTTTGCAGGTGTGGGTTTTTTTGCTTTCACAGATCCCGGTTACTGCTGAAATACACTGACTAGGGTAGAGGAGTTGGGTGGGCCTTATCATGTGCCTTTTTACACCAGGTGAACACTGCTGGTTCTCTAGAGCCTGCCTTGATGTTTAATGCCCTAAAAGAAGGCTTTGCTCTCCACTTCTCAGTGCTACTCCTGTGAACTGCTGGCAAGTGTGGTTCATAGGTTTGATACAGAAGTAATACATGAGACAATTAATGTGCCATTATATTCAATCAAAGTTGGTTGTCCTTCATCTTCTGCACTCCCTGAGAGCAGAGACTCAAGTTGGTACACTTACTTGCCAGCTGAAGTCTAAAGAGGGATGTGGTCAAGAAGGAAAGTTGAAAGGAAGATGTCAGGGGTTTAAAGCTCTTTCATAGTTTTCCAGACAAAATTTTGTTAGGAAGGACCTTTGTGGTGATGCTTTTTTTGTTTGCAAAGCTTATGGACAATGACAAGCCTTGGGTAGTGAAGGCTATCATTATCACCATCCGTGGTCTAACCATTGCGCAGTATGCATATTTTGTGATGCCTGTAATCTTCTGACAGGACAGGGCTGTTGAAATGCCATGTAAAGTTCATTCCATCCTTTTTACCGGTTAGTTGAATTTTCTTCAAAAAGCCAGTTTTGCTTTGTGGCAAACCTTGGAAGACATTCTCTAGGGTCTTCTCTATGTAAGAACTAATGACAGTGTTAGAAAAATAGCACCAAACATCTTTTGAGTCATCTTGCTCCACTGTCCATTTGTTTTCAGAGTAGTTGCACGTAGGTTGAATTGACCTTTCTGATTTAAGTTTGCACCATGCAGCAGGAGGCTGTGGAGTTACTTGAAGGGCTCTCAAGTCTGTATTCCCTGTGCTCCACTATATTCTTCCCTTGCTGAAAGCAGGACCCAGCTCTGCCCCTCTGCACGTTTTCATGCTGCTTTCCTAAATGCAGACCCCAGCATCCCTTTTGCCACAATTCCTGCTGCTGTCATCCTCTTTTGTATCCCCAACCTGCCAAAGCAGAAAAGCCTCATCTTTTCAGTGCATACCTCAGTACTCAAATACACCTTTGCTTCAGCACTGTCAGAACAGTACTCCGCTACAGGAACAGATTATCATTGTCACTTAGCAGCTGACAACCTCCTTGCTCATACACTTAAGTGGTGGCACATCCAGAAGGTGGCAAACAGAACACTACCGTCCATTACTAGCATATGCCAGAAACCTTTGTAGGTGTAAGGTACATATTTCTAGTGCTCTTGGTTTGAACTAGATCACACAGCAGATCTACCTTTCCATTCTTGTACAGCCTTCCCATCTCTTGTAGGCAGTCCTGTCATAGGTGTTGGGGCATCAGGCCCATCTGAGGTTTGTGTGCTGAGAACTGATCATCTCATAAGACTCACAGCAAAGCAGGGATTGGTTTTAGTTATTTTTCAAGAGTTATATTTAAATTATATATTGAATAGCGAAATTGCTCTCAACGAGAGATGGTGTGCATTTTTGAGTGTGTAATGAAAGACTAGAAGTGCAGCGATTACACAGCAAAGAGGCATAAATAGTTCTGTGGGAATAATGAGAAGTTATGCTGCAGTTTTCTTCCTCTCTTGGGATGTGGTGCAAGACCAAAGTTAACTTATTTTCTCATAAACTCTATAATCTAGCAAGTTACTTAAATGTTTGTGGTGTTGCTTAGTAGGATGCCATTCCACAGCATGGCAGTACTGAAAGGGCTGTGCTCATTCTTAAAGTGAGATTACAGGGTGGGCAGAATTGATGTCAGTTTAAAAACAGGGAAATTCAGTCCCCAGTTTTAATTTCATGACAACGATAAGGCTAACTAGACTTTGAAGTCAGCCTGCATTTTAGGTTGGTGATTTTGCTGAGGGAGGAAAGTGTGACTGGTTGATTATACTACAAAGATGTCCAACATGACCAAAATACTACAGGTTTTGGAAAGTTTTTAGATAGATGCTGTACCTTTTTACAGCACAAACGAAGCACAGCCACCTTCCTGCTTAGTGAAAATCTGATGTTTTAGTAAACACGGTTTTGGCTTTGCTGCTGAAGTCTCCTCTAATGGGCTAGACAGAGTTAGGCAGCAATTGTGTGGTGAAGGCCCAAGCACCAGCCCATTGGGGTGCAGTCGCAGAGCCACGAGCACGGGCAGTTGTGTTTCAGCTGCATTTCAGCTGCTTGCTGTCACATCAGCTGGACCCATTTAGCTCCCTCTGTCCTTTTAAAAAAAGCAAACATGAACTACTCAGATTGCAACTAGAAGAAAAAGTTAATGAGCTCATATGTTAGGAATGAATAAATGCCCAGAAGTTTATACTTACAGATGTTTTCAGCGTCGGTAGCTTGCAGGGCTACTTGCCAGGAAGGGACCTCTTGGTCAAACGCCAAGACTAAAGTGTTAGAAAATGAGTCGGTTTATCTCTTCACCATTTGTCATGCTCACTGAACATGTAGGTTTTGAATTTTTTTTTAATAACTGCCCTGCAAGACCCCTCTTCTCCCATATTTTTCAGTTGCCAGTCCCTCTGGTCGCTTCCCCCCAGTTGTGGGTTATTGTTTTATTTGTGGACCAAAATGATGCTAAAGGACTTTTAAATAGCTTCAATAAGAAACCAAAAAAATTTAGATAATTGCATTTAATTAACGGAAAAATAGTATGTGTACTGTAAATAAGTTCTTTCAAGATAAATCTTGTCAGTAGCTACAAAAACAATACTAGAGGAAAACTACTCTTTGAAGGCCCAGCATGGGAAGGTTATCTTTTGGTAGAACGCAGAAGGTGAGTTACAGAATATGTTAACAGTTTGTCTTCATGTCCTTGCTGGTTTGCAAGCTGGATAACTAAAATGTGAAAAGAAAGTTTTTGCTTAACCCTTTCAACGAAGTATTACCTCAGAATGAGGCATTTATAAACACTGATTTTTTGCTTTATGCAGGTGGGCAAGAGAAGGAAGTTGCATTAGTTTGTATGCAGTTTTAGGAACATGTGTTCATCAGTATACCTACGTAATTGTCTGTGGCATGTTTTTATTGCAGAAGAACTAGAAATTTACAAAGAAACATGATTTCCTTTGCAATAATTTTTTAAAACTACTTTCTAATTAATAAAATGAGGATTCTTGTTGAGTTTCTTTCATTATTTTTCATAGCTGTATTAACTTGAGAAATTATACATGTAATTTCTTTCATGGCTTGTATTTACAAAACTGTTCAAGAATTGTTTTGGGGTGTTGGGAGTTTTTTTAATGGAATCTTTGGATTTTGTGTTGGTCATTTTGACACCGAACTATGCTTTCCACATTTATGCTGTTTGAACCTGGGTTAAAGCTTCTTGCTTTCCATGAAGTTTTGAGTTGTTGATTGTTTTAAGGCTTAGTATACAAAAAGGAGGTGGCCAAAATGCTGTGTAATATTGTATTGCAATAACTATATTTTTGAATTTCTTTCTCAGAAAGCAAACTTGAAGTGCATAATGATAGCTCAGGAAAATAAGGATCTGTTTGACTGAAGACCCTCCCTCCACACTTTCTTCTCTTTTCCATTGTGAATCAGATAATCTCATTTCTGATGCTGCTCAGACTTCCATAACAAAAATCTGAGTAGACTAAATGTTCAGCTGCATCTAATGACTTCTGTGTACTTTTGAACTGACTGCATAAATTATATAGTAGAAGATTCATGCACAAAATATACAAATACTGAGTAGCAGTAAATGAGGTTTGTGGATGGAATTCACTCCATGCAGATGGCCCATTTAAGATGTTTCTACTTGACAACCTCTGCCAGAGGTATGTTTGTGGGAGGAGGGAGGGTAGTGAAAGGATGAAATGTAATCCTGGCACTGTCTAAAAGTACAGGCTGTAAGTAAGCATCTTACTTGACAGCCTGTCCAGGATTTGTCGATCAGCTAACTTGGGTGCATATCTTTCTCTCAGTTTTGCAAGAAGGGCGGAGGCTGCAAGTAAACATTACTTGATAGAAAGAAAAGTAAAATAATGTGAGTTTTTCTTAAGAACTTGGTTGTTAAAGGGGCAGCAGTCAAGCTAAGGAGTGAACACATGGTAGTCTGAGTGCCATCCCTCAAACAGGGTAAAATCTAATTGCTATCTGTTGTATGGAGCCAATGGACACTATATTGAATAAAGGTTTAAAATTAGACTCCAAGAAAGGAAATGTTAATTTTGTGAACTGTGCCTAAATTACAGGGAAAATCAGAGGGGACAGTCTGGGCAGGCTGATGGCAGGGCTGTTGGGGATCCCTTTCGGACAGCACCCTGTCATAAAAGTGCCAGGCCAAAATGATTACATTACCTCGTTTAAATAAAATTGACCTTAGAGACTTTTTTTTCCCCCCTTTAGGAAAAGGCATTGTATAAATCTGACATTATTTGGGACCCTTATTTATATTTTCAGCTATTAAGAGATAACTATCACATTTAAAGGAAAGTAATGATGCTTTTCTCCTTCTAAACATAATTACTGTAAGCAACAAACATCAAAGGTCAGTGTTACCAGAGCACTCTTCAGGATATTCAAACAACCAGTTAGGAGGCTATATACCATACCTAAGAAGTGGCTTTTTAAAATGCAACTGCTTAGGGTAGAGAGAAAACTTACAAAAGGTATTGTCATGGCCTTTAGGAACTTTCTCAGGTGTAAGTGGTATCTCATAGAATGGGACTCATTCTAGAGGTTGAATTGAAAGCTGTGCTATGTGCAAGATAGAAGCAGAGAACTAACAAAATGTCAACAGAGGATGTTGTTTTCTGGTCTCACCCGAAAGTCAGTGTCTGTGTGTGTGTGTTCTGGAAAGTGTGTCTCTAAAAATGGCTTTGTACTTCCCAGTGTATTGTTCAGCAGTGAGATCTACATCAAATATGCTTACTGTACAAGTTTAATTATGTTCCCTCTGATTGCTAGTCTTGCATTTTCAGTCTGGAACCTAAGTTTAAAGTGCATTTTCCTTTACCATTTTCATTGGTAAAACTTGTTTGGATTCAGCTAAAGCCTGTATTTTTGCAGCTCTAGTCCTGACAAATTTGCCCAGTGGTGCTGGTGCAGCTGTGTTGTAAGTGATATGCTGTATACTTATAAAATAAAAGAAACTGTTTTCTCCTGGTACTTATGCAAACCATCCCATCACCATCCAAAAATAATTTTTGTTAATGCTTCCATAGATGCATCAGCTTTTTGAATTTAGCTCACTGTTTTTAATCAATGCATAATTTGTTCAGGAAAGCATCTTTGTAGATAGGATGCTATAATGCCATTCTTGGTCTTTCCTTTTGTGTACATGTAAGTGTCTCCATCGTCCCTAAGAAGTGTGTATCTGGTGAGGCACTTGTTTGTTTAGTTGTTTGGGGTTGTTTTGTTGGTTTCGTTTTTTTCCTGGACAGTCTTTCCTTATTGTCAGTTATTTTTCATTGATTTATTTTTGCATCTCCCTCTCTAGTTTAGTAAATCTGAGAGCCACAAACCCTCTCAAAGACCAGATGTAAATTTGCTCACCTGGAGCATCAATGTTGCTTACCTTGAACCTTTGCTGATACCTCATCCTTGATCTTGTGGAGTCATATACAGGCTTTTGTGGCTGAAATGTAGCCAAAACCCTGATCTTTCTCTTTTCCCGTGATAGTGTTTTGGAACCAATGCTAGTTAGAAAGCCAGTGTAAGGAAATTCCTATGTAGCAGCATATGAACTGCTGGGATTTAAGCCTTTCTGTCATATCCCCTATGTTACATTTGTTTGACACATGCAAGCTCAGCAGCCTTGCTGTTTTGCCTCTGTCCTGTTCAGTGCTGTCACTAGAAAGTGGTTCATAAAACAGTTATATGGATGTAACAAGTTTTCAGATGTTGATGTAACTCTTACTCAACACCTAGAAAAAGGAAAAAAGGATGGTGTTTATTTCCTCTCACCTCTTTGTGATAAGTTGTTCTTCCCTGGAGCTTGTCAGAATATTGACTTCAGATTCTCTTGGGGAAGTAGGCGGGGGTTTTGTTGTTGTTTTATGGGTTTGGTGTGAGGGTTTTTTTTCAGAGTTTGGACTTTTTTCATGTCTGAGAAGGATTCTCTAAAGGCTTTCTTATTTTACTATTGCTGTTTGTGTTTTTTATTTAAAATTATAAATCATCTCTTATTTGTCTGGCCAGTGCTAGTGCTTTCTAAATCCATGTTTTATAATTCCTGCCATACCAGCAAAGCCCATGTGGAAAAACACCAAAATTGCAGAGAGGAAAACAAATCTGCAGGTGAACAACGCAGACTGGCTGCTGTCACATAGGTTGCAAAGAGCTGTTCCCACTTTCAAGGCTATTTTTCTCCAGAGGTGGTGCAAGGTTTTGGAAGTTGAGTTAGAGAAAGTGCTACTTTAAACATAACTACATGGTAAGTGATTCTTATTAAAGACTCTTGCTGATACTCTGCTTCCATTGTTCTTATCTAGACAGGCTGGTGCACTCATACTCTCATGGGTCATGCAGCCTTACAGAATTCCTCCTTCTCCCTAATCTGTGTCCTTCAAATACTTTGCAGATAATATCATGCCTCCCTCAGTTGTTGCTTAGCCAAGATACACACTATATTCAGCTGTTTAATCATCCAATATTAATTGCTTTTGCCAGGCTGCTTCTTAGGTTTCTTGCTTAACTTCTTTTGTTCTTTATTTTTCTCTTCTTAGACTTGGACAGACAAAGGGTTTGGAGTGTTAGTTAGGGAAGGAAATTGAATATATTGAGCCTTTATCACTAATTATCCTACCTCCAGTCTTTCTGAATGATGTAGCTATGTGCTCTTTTTTTCTACTTTAAGTCATTAGAACAGGAAAGTCCTCTAGAGTTACTGGATTGACTTAAAAGGGAGAATCAGCATCCTGTAGATGTAGTGACTGTAGCGTGGGTTTTTGTGGTGGTGGGGAAATTGATTTAAAGAAGCTTAGCAACTTAGCCATACTTTAGTTATCAGAGATGACACAGGTTTGTAGTCCCTTTCTAGGTGTATTTTCTTGACCTGGTAACCCTGAGTCACTTTGAATGTGTTTTTAAAACAAAGATCAAGGAGATGTTGACAGAAAGAAAGAAAGAAAGAAAGAAGGGAATTATTACAAATATGCAAATGGTGACAACTCTTATTCTAGTGAGAACTGGTAGAATTTTTACAGCAAGTTGCAGAAGAAATATGTATGACTTACTGCCAGACACTTTATGTCAGACAATTAAAATTATTTAGCAAAGCTGGGTATCTGAAACAGAATCGGAAAGCAGATCAGTCTGGGGAATTGTCCCATCTGGCAGCTGTCTGCAAGAAATTATTGTAAGCAAGAGTGATTTTTTTTTCCTTTCCCCCAAATAATATATGCTTTTCTAAATTTAACAACAGCCCTTTAAGAAATATGCAGTTTGAGTTTCATTGCCCCCACTGGGTGCAAGTAAGCACCATTGAGGAAAGACAGATCTCGAGACTGAAGCAAATAAAAGGATTAGTGCCCTCCAGAGTTGTTATCTGATAGGTAAAATCTCTCAGTCTTGGATTTTTTTCTGGTTTAGTGGATTTTTTAAAAAAACGTCTTAAGGCAGAATAAAACGACAAATATAACAGGATTTGAAATCCATTTAGTAACCATGACTTCCTTGTCTCTACAGCCAGCTGCCTTGTATCAGTTCTGTATCTCACTTGTAATGAAGATAGCTATTTAATTACTATGTTTTCTGTTTCTTGTTTGTATATTTTGGAAGGTCTGCTGGAGATGTATTAAGAAGTTACATTATCAGGACACTTAAGTTTGTTAGATGGAGAGGTGCCTGTCCAGTGGAAAATGTTTGTGGAAACCAGCTTTTGGACTGGCAAGGAGGGAAAAAAAAAGAAGGGAAAAAAGTTGTTGTTCTGGGTATTCTTTATGAATTTTTAACATCTATCCTGAAATTAGTACCCCTTTCCAAATCCCGTGTTTCCTTTCTTGTGACTTGCAGTTGGTGTATGACAATGTATAATCACTGGCATTGTTTTGGATTTTTTTAGTGTAAATCACCAGATACCACAGTTTTTCCACAAACTTGCTTGAATGTTAAATGCTGTATATTTATTTAGTAATTAATGATACCATTTAACAAAGAGTATTCATGATAACAGATTTATTTGCAAGCACATCCATTTTCTTTACATGGGAAATATTTTTATATGCAATTCATTTGCCACGTTTTGGCCTTTTACCAGCATGATTATTTCCTTTTGTAAGTCATTAACATTGTATTGTATCTGCTATCACATGCAGAGTAGAACAATCCCTTATAGTAAGAAGATGACTGGTTAGATTTAAAGTTATTTTATTTATTAACATTGGCTTCTGCATAATTGCATATCTGAAATTCATATCTGAAAGACTCAATACTTAGGGAAATAATTTATATTACGGGAGGTAAAAAACAATCCTGGTAAGTGTGGACCACATGAATCAGTAGTTTCTCTCGAAGTTTGTAGTTTAAGTTCAGTATTTTCACAACAAGAGTTTTTCTTTACTCTTTTTCTAACAATCATGGGCACATCACTTCAGCTCTACACTAATAGCACAGAGGTGATGTCATACAGAGGGAACTGAAGAACCACAAAGATAAAAACCTTCAGCCGAACTTCAGACTAATCGCTGTGTTACAAAGACTAAATTTTAGCCTACATAACTGGTCTACCTAACAGCATGTAAGTTGCTTAGCTAGTGAAATAAAGACTCATGCTTTAAGAAACCCCAAGGAAATAATACTTTAAGCTATAGAAGGACCATCCCGCAATCCTAATTCCTTTTCTATAAAATAGCAGTGCAATTTTAGAAGTAGTTTATTATGTTCTGTTCTTGTTCTCATGCTGGTGGGAGTCATGTTTAATTTTGGCCAAAATGAAATACTTCCCTTTTTTTGTCTGCATGCATTTGCTTCTGAAATGAGCACCAGAGAGAACCATGCATTATGCAGTATATTTCTCTGCCTCAGTCAAAACACGGTGTTTCTGCCGTGGCTGTCCCTTCAGCACGTACCAACTCTACTGCGCTTGGTCATGTGAGGAATTTTAGCTGTTGTGATAGAGCTATGGGACACTTTAATTGTGACCCAGGATTTATACTGTGCTCTGCAGTACTGTGAAAACATTATTCAGCGGAGTCCTGTACTCATCAAGAAATGTGTACTGCAGTGTGAATTCTGCTCTGAAGGCAACAATACATTGCCGTTATGAAAAGAGGTTTTGCATGTCTCTGTTAGTATAATTACTCAGAAATGGAAAAAAAAAAGGAACAAAAAGGCAACCCTTCGATTCACCATGTCTCAAAGTTTTGAAATAACGTATTCTTAAAAGCCTTTAAGTGTTACATTTCAGACTTTTCCCAGTTTTAAGTTGCAGTCACTTCTAAAGCAGAGAAGTTTGTGTGGTTCAGTGGTCATCATTCATTATGCCCTTAATAAAAGCCTGAGATGAGCACCCTTAAAGCAAAATTTGAGGTTGATATTTGGCAAAAAAGTCCATATTTATTTAATTTTGTGTTTAATGTAACTGTGGTGGTAAACTTCTTTTCATTATATTCTTTACTATTTAACTATCATTGACATGAGCGGTAATGTTTTAAAAGTGAATCTGGTATCCAGGTCTTGGGTCTTGGCTCTTTGACTGTGTAAACACGTGCAAGATACTTTGCTATGTATAGGAAAAGCACATATTTTCTTGTTCCCAGAAATGGAAAAATGCATCAGCCACAGTTTTGCTCTTCAGAGCATTTGCACATTTTCTGCTGAAACCATAATATGCAAAGATAAATTAATACTACAAAAAACCCAAACAAACAAACCCAAAACAAAACAAACAAACAAACCCCCAAAACAACAGAACACCTGCACTGATAGCCTTTGTCAAACAATTCAATCTACTTGAAATTGTGTTTCCTAGAGAGTATTCTTATAAAACAAGGACTTAAAGGGGGTGGGAAACAACACTGATGTTTCACTGAAAATTCTGTCCTCCTCTAGTAGTGATGCACACATTTTGCACTGGTGTAAAATGCTGCATCCCTTCTGTTGTGTTGGTTTGTCATTGGTGCAGCTGCATTCGGGTATAAATGCAAAAGAAAGGAATCTGACCGAGCAACTAAAAAGACCCTTTGTAGAAATGAGGCCCAAAACTAGTTTTCTCCAGCCTGAGTTTTTGTCGTCGTTATTGTTCAAGTTAGTCGTTGGGTAAGTATAGGAACAAAAGGGCTTTTATATCCAAGTTAAGAATAGAGTTTCTAACAAGGTGGAACCAGTAACTGAGAATTAAGAACCTGGTATTTGGAAGAGCCAGAAGAAGAGTGGGCTTCCCATTTGAAACCAGCTGTTAACAAAACAAAACATGCCAGTTCATTAGCAGTGTTCCATCCATCTTTATCCCTGTTTCAAAATCAATTTTCCCATAGATTTGCAAGTTTTCCTTTGGTAGATTGGTAAATAGATGACTACACTGCTACATAAATTAAAGATATTTGAGACTTACATTGCAGAAACTAATCCTATCCGGCATCTTTGTCTAGCATTAAAAATTCAGTGACCACCACTGCTAAATTTTAGGAGTAGATTCTTATTATACACAGTTAAACTTCTAGCAATGTGAGGAAGCAGGCTTTCATATTCAGTTTTCACAGTGGAGGATGTAAAATGCTCTCAGATCTAGTATAGCATGTGTTGAAGCAATCCGAGTTTAGCACAACGTCATCCATTGATATATTGTCAGTCAGCTGGGGTTTTCTTCATAATTCAGTTTACTTGCATAAATAATGTTTAAAAATGTTAAAATTATAGAGCAGAAAATATAGATAAAATTAATGTTAAAGAAACCAAATGTGGTATTATTAAAGTCCTTTGCAAATAGTGAAATAGAAAATTCTGTGTAGCTTTATTGGTCAAGGGTCTTATTTGTTGTTTCAGGGATACAGTCATGTAATGTATGGTGCACCTTACATACTTGTGGGTAGACATACTTGGTATACTATTTCAGTAATGTCTCTTCCAGGCAACTGTGCACTGGAAATTTCTGAGAAAACATGGTATACTTTATCCTGAATGTTATGCTCTAAGCAAGCAGAGTGGTCTCATTAGCAAATTGCCATTTCTGTACTGTAGTTGTGTGCTTATACTGGGACAGAACAATTCTGGAGACAATTTTTCATGTTTGTTGTGTTTTTATTAGCAGTTTCCCTCCTCCTTTTCATTTGCCCTGTGTACTTCTCCAGTAAAAATGCATTTTACATGCAAATGATGATAATCAACCTTTGCAAATCCGTTTGACTCAGTTTGAAAGGAGCAGAACTGGAATGATTGAGGAAAGAGGAATGGAATTCTTGACAAACTCACAATACGTAGTTCTTGATGTGTTGCCTTTTTTTCTGTATTTACATATAAAAAAGTAATATATGGGGGGGTGGGGGTTGGGGGTGTAAATGACGTATCTTTCTGTGATTAGGTTTAAAGAGACTCCTGTAATTTTGCTAAGATACCCTAGTTTGACTAATCAATTCTTTAATTGAGAACTTGTGTTGCTTCTGAAAGGAATTCCACTTACTAACTTAACTCATTACCAATATTTTTTCAAAAGAGGATTAGTTTAATATACTGTGATATACTTAAATTGTTTTCTTTATATGGTACATTTCTTTGAAAAGTGCATTTAATAAGCCATTAACATGGAAGACTAGAATAGTACATTAACAAAATGAATGTTTGACAAGCACGATTCTTTAAATGTACATTGTTTTTTCTTTTCATATGGTTGTAAAATTAAAAGTGCTCTTAGTGTAATTCAGTTTCAATAAATGGTGCTTTTAACCAATTGAAAAATAATAATTTTCTCTTTCTGCTAAGCAAATTAAATGTTTTTAGCAAGCAACTGGATTATTAGCCTAATGCTCATCAGTCATTTTGACCGACATGAGAGGAAAAAAAGCTGTGTACATTTTACTTAATATATTCAATTTGTTATGACCAAAAACCCCTAAAAGTCTGCAGTAAATTATATTGCTTTGATTTCATAGTACAAAAACTATGATTTTGTCTTAGTAGCACAAGCTTGTGTAAAAAGAATGATGTAGAGAGTCTGGGAAGGAAAGTCAGAGCAGCTAAAAATTAAACACTGTGTCTGTTTAAGCCACTCTTCATGACATTTTTGGAGAGGCTGAGTTCAAAGTTAGGCAAAAATACATACGGAAATGGAGGTTGCTGCTGGTAAGGGGACCATACTGACACAAAATCTAATGTTTTCATATGAACTGGATTTTAATATTAATAACTTAGTCTGAGATTTTATTTTGTTGTCACTACTTGCACTTAAGGTGAACTACAGAGAAAAATTAGTAGGTAGATGTATAACTATTTATGTGTTGCTTGACATCCAGCGTATTAGTTGAACATTACAGAAAATACTCTTTCCAAAGTTAGTTTGGAAAAAAGAATTTTTAAATCTAATGTTATGATGAACACATGGAATTACTTTAATACAGAGTGATTAAAAAGATAATTCTCTGTCTTTATTGCATTTAGTAACCCACAAGAGTCTGCACTTGTAATTGTCTGTAAAATCAAGCAGGGAGGCCCAAGATTATGAAGTACAGTAGAAAGCTTTTCTTGTGTTACATCCATTTGTAGTTGAGTGGATGTGCAGAGGCGGCATCTGTGCTGTGCAGGTGGAAGTGCCCGTTTGACCTCACTTTTGGTACTTCATGTGGACATGGAATAACAGTGTTGTCCAAGACTGTGGGTTGGTGATCTACCTGGTCGTACTTAGGCTCTTTTTTTTTTGTCTTCATGCTTATAGTAAGCTATTAGTATTTTCATAATATATGCACCATTGCCGTTCCGTATGTAAATTCTAAAGCACATTGCTAAAAATGTGATAGAAGAATTCACCCTGTCTTTTGGAATGATGGGTCAGTATCTTTATATAGCTACAGTTGCAGCTTTCAGGGAGTGAGAAGCTCAGTTCCTTTTCTTACTATGTTTTTGTGCATGCTTTTGTTCCCGCTTTAGTTGGTGTATTTGGCATCCTTGGTTTACCTCGAGACATCTTGGTGGTTCATCTTGGATCAGCAGCAGAACTGCTTTATCATGCTGGTTTTTGGGCAGATGCACAGCCCTTTGTGCGCCTGGCTTCCAACTTTTCATCCCACCTTTTGTTTCTTTAGTGTGGAAATTGATCCCTCCAAAAGGGCACTGTCAAATTCAGCCAGGGATAAAAGGATACCCTCTCAGACTTGTGGGAGAAAATCAACGAGTCGCTGAGGATGAGCCTGTTTCAGCATGGCTGCATAGCTAAAATATTAAAGCTGGCGGCTCTGTGTGTGCCATCTTAAGAATTTGTCAGTGTGAATAACCCCCGACCCTCCGACTGTATGCAAAGCGAGGCCTGAATAACAGCTTTGTGCTGCAGGAACTTAGCACATGGAGCAGGACTAAAAGCCGGGTTTCATTGGTTATTTTGGACATTTAGCATTCAAGTCTCGTAAATGAAAAGCTCGTTATGACTCAGTTCCGTTAATTAGACGTAAATTACTGTCTTTAGTGCCTTAACACAAAGGAAGGTAAGGGGAGTTCTGCAGGACCAGAGGATACAAAAATTGTAATGAGATGAGGGCATAGGCTGGGAAAGGGTCTCTGAGCACAAGCCCCCATTGAGCTCAGGGGGCTCACGCTCTGAACTGTGCGTGTGCAAGGACTGAAGTCAGAATAATCACTTTTTAACCTCCACACAGATTTGTTGTGTTTCATTCCAAGATGACTGGTATGGCTGACTCTAAATGATGTGTTGAACAGATGTAGTTCATCTAGTAAAGATTTTATCTACTGCGGAAAGCTTTAAGCAATCTCCGTTTTAAAAAGGCGATTAGCCTTTAATTCTTAGAAGTTCAAAGGGACATCTAAAGTATTCCCTGACTTCTGATGGTCCGGGGGTGGCCCTGGGCTTCTCATAGTATTTATCATCTCTTTATCATGTACAGGCTAAAAATATTGAGCCTATTACATATTGTCTAGCATCCAGTGTCCTGAAAATTCTGGTTTAGAAGCAGAATTGTAAAAGCATTAAGGAAATAAATGAATTTACATGTGTCTCTATTAAAGAAGAAGTAATAATTTGAGTGGAAGCTAACAATCCTTATGTTACATTCTGGTGGTTTTTTTCATTGCTTGCAAAATTAGCCATATATAAAATGTGTAACTTAAAAGATGCTTTAGTCCACTAAAAATTATTCATAAAAATATTTTGCAGTTTTACTTGTTGGTTGCTTCAAATTCAGAGCTGAAAGGATTGTTTTTCACAATGTAAGCATGGGAATGTTTATTGTCAACCTTGATAGTAAATAGCAATAGTCAGTCTTTGCTCTTCACTAGCATTTTGTCCAGTGGTAGCGCTAAAAAAGTCTCTGACTTAAGTCGTTTTAGTTTTGTCCCCCTCTCTAGAGCAGAATTCAGAAGTAATATATTAACATAACCTCCTGATGATCAGAGGCAAGACAATGGAGTAGTCAATTCTGAGAGACTGAAAGAAATGGGAGTAAAGAAGCATTTTATTTATTTTTTTCATGTCAATATCTAATGAGGAAGAGCTAATTTTAGGGAATTAATGATGGGGCAGGCTCATCGCTCAAAGATTAACATGGTGAATGATTTTTATGTTCCTGCATCATTATCTGTCCAGCTCTTCAATGAATACTTTTCAGAGTCAAACAGTAAATCTTTCAGTGACTTCTCTGCTGTTTCTCTAAGAATAGTTTCCTGTTCTTCTGGTAATAATGTTGGTAAGTAACTAGACTGGTTATATGTAGTGAAACTGGGAATTTTGGTCTTGCCTCCTGATGTTTAGACTGTGTTCAGCAAAAAAGCTATTGAAGTATTAATAAAGGCACAAAACAGCAGGTTGCTCAGCACTATTCAGAAGCCAACATAGCAAGGGGCAGGGGGGAGAAGGAAAGGGGAGGACACAGATGGACTTGTTAGTAAATACCAGAGAATGTAATTTCAGGCTTTTTTTGTAAAGAAAATGGAATGGAGTTGAAAACCTATAATGAAATGGTCAGTTTGGGCAACTGATACCTAATGTATTACAGAATACATGAAAAGGGCTTACCACTTGGAATGTCACAGTTTGAAATGCAAGAAACACAGAGGTTACATTTCTGTGAGCGCTGTTAAAGGAAAATTATGATTTGCTTCACTCCCAATAATTCTTTTCATGTTTATTTTTAACTGATACTCATTTTCTAACCCTTGAACTACCTTTGAATTAACAACCTAAAAAGGACAGAAACAGTTTCACAAACTTTAATGCTCCAGAGGCAAATAAGACCCTCAGGCCCATACTTATCTGCAGGCATATTTTCTAAGCGCTAATGGTGACTCTGAAAGCAGCTGTCCTTACAGAATTATAAAACTTAAACTTGTTCTGAGGTGTCCTAGAAAAGCAAAATTATTTCTTTGAACAAAGTGAATTCTTTTGTTCTTATCTCTAAACTGTTTGGCTTGTAAATCTCATTTCAGCCTCTTGAGTTACTTCAGCAAGTTCATAGGGAAACATTGCATTCTTCACTATGCAATCTTATTCATTAAGTGTGGTCACTGTAAATCATCATCAGAGTGACAATCTGTTAGTGACAGTATGGAAGATACCATGTTTGCCCATGCAGCTGGAAGGGCATAACTGTTACCACTAAAGGTCATTTCTGAAGGCAGAAGGAATAGCAGATATTTATTTTAATAACAATTTTTGCATGAGCAGTGTTAAATGTTTTGTTATCCACATTGTGAGAATGTTTTCTACATCTGGAAAGCATTTTTTTCCTCACTACAATACTGCTGTCTGAGAATAACCTTATAGAGGTTATTGGTGTGGTTCTTGTTTGATGCAGGACAGAATTATACACTGATTCTTTCTGCTCAATCAGTTTACCATGTAGGCCATTTAGTGAAATGCTTATTAAATAAGAACTCTTTATCAGCTGTATAAATAATTTGACAATCAAATCCTGGAGCAGAGCTAGGAGCCTTGCTGAAAGAACCTGTGTACTTCATGTTTCACCTTTTGCTTCATCTGATTCTAATCTAATACACTGAAGTACATAGAACATAAGCCTAGTTAAGTCTGCAGTTACGAGGTTTCTGTCTGTGGAAGGGCCAGCCTCATACTTACTCTGTCCTGGCACACGTTTTTCTCCTTCCTGTTAGTCAGTGGAAGAATGGCTTTTGAAGAGGCTGAATCAAAGTAATTAAGGGTATGACTAGAATAAATGAGGAAGTATTCAAACATACAGGATTTCTTTCTTAGTCTCAAAGCACAAATAGCAGCGACACCTGTCTCATACATAACTTGGATAGACCTCCTTCCAAGCAATGAATCTTCTGCAGTTAGTCTTTGAGAGTATGCGATCTCTTCTGCCAGCTTATCTGAAGTGTTCAGCTTCCAGCTGCTAATTTTGCTTCGTTATGTCTGTGTGCATACCTCACTTCAAATCTCAGAAATTTTCAAAGAGAATAAATCATCCTTGTCTAAAGAAAGAAATGGCTTTCTTTAAGACTGGCTTTTATAAGACTAGGAGTGCCAGACTGTGTATCTTTGTTAGCCAGTGCTCAGCAGCTGGTGCTTTGTGGTCTCAGGTTGTGCCAGGGGAAGTTCTGATTGGATATTAGGAAAAAAAAAAATCTTCATTGAAAGTGTTTTCAAGTATTAGAACAAGCTTCCCAGGGCAGTGGTTGAGTCACCATCCTTGGAGATGTTTAAAAGACATGTAGATGTGGCACTTAGGAACATAATTTAGTGGTGGACTTGGCAGTCTTGGCTTGATGGTTGGACTTGATGATCTTAAAGATCTTTTCTAATCTCAATTCTATGATTTTAAACCAGGATGGGTCTTGATGGGTAAGTGCCTTCTTGTAGTTGCCTGAATTCGTATTTCGTTTGGCTGCTTGGACATTTTGAGAGAAATGGTGTGTTTCCAGTAGCCTCAGAGTTTATGTAAGAGCTTAGCAACACAGAGGGAAGAAGTCCATCAAAAGATTCAGGAAAGTAGAGTAAACTTTGTCATCTTTTCCCCATTGTACTTGATTTCCCTTTGTAATTGCAGGTCCCTCTTTTTTCATCAATACATGAATTGGAAACCTCACACCATCTTCTAGCTTATCTTTGTTCACTGGCCTTTAGTCTCAATAGCTTCTCTGCCACCACAGCAGTGTGAGGTTGTACCAAGAGAGAAGCAGAACCTTTGTGAATTGTAGCCAATGCTCTTTGGGGAGTTGTTGCTTGCTTGCAGTGCTTAGTAGCACAATGTCCAGTTCTTAAACTTCAGACTTACATTTGAGAGGTATGTCCTACAGGTTGTGGAAAGCAGAAGAGAAATGATCATCAGTCTGTTTCTATTTGAGCATCTGCAAGTTTGAGTGTGGGTTTGTGGGGTGCTTTGTTGGGAGAGAAGCAGGAGCTGGTGGCACAGTGTGCTGCCAACTGCTGAGAGCTGGTCACGGAGCACAGTCAAATGCTGAGGCAGCATCCCCAGGTATGCAACAAAACTAAATGCATCACAGATTAAAGACAATAGGAACCTGGTATTTTTATCTGATTCATTGTTCTAAGAACTGTGTTGTAATATCTACTTTCTAGTGTTAGCTCCATTCTGCTTCCAGCTGGCACATCTTTTCGTGTTAGGCCTTGCGCCCTCATTTCACAATCTTCCACTATTATTTCTATTGCTGTTTCATGCTTAGCTCATCACAGTTTTCTTCAATGGCCTATTAAAGCTTCCCTCTGGATTCTTCCTGCTTGGTTGGGCACTGCTCACCAGTTTATGGAGAGCTTTTTGTTTGTGCCCGTCAACTGCAACGCAGACTAGAGAAGATGTTACTCCTTGTCAAGTGGCAGTGCTAATTGCGACCCACACTGGGTATATCATCAGGGCTATTTTGGATCCAGGAGCCTTTGCTAGGCCAGCTGGTATCCATTCAAGGTCGGGTCTTGTGTATGAGTCCCCGAGGGGCAAGTACATAGATATCTAGCTATAGCTCAGTGGAAGGATTATATCAGATTGGAGACCTTTGAAAGACCCGTCACCCTATTTACCTGTAGGCAGTCTCAACCTCAGAACTGTAAACAAATATTTCAGTCATTTTCCCTCTGGATATCTGTATGTATAAACCACTTCTGATATGTACTGACTCATTCTCTCCTTTTCAGAAGCACTGCCTAAAAACAGGCTCTTGCTTCAGTCTGGTTAATCTTATTAAGAAGAAGTCTGTTTCACTGTAAGGTTTTAATTTTTTTAATTAAAAAACAAACAANTTGACTTTGTGGACATACTTGCATAGGTGGGTTAGACATTTAAAAAAAAATTAGACAATATTAGTGGACTTTGGGTTTTTTGGGTACTAAAACTGGTGTCATTTATTATCAGCAATGAATGTATTTGCTGGGTATATGACACCAAAGTTCCTTTATAATTTGAATGTGCCCTGCAAAAACTCACTTAAGGAACTCTCTCTTTGTTCAGTGCAAGCTCTCAAAAAGTATCAGAGAAGTGATGTTAGCTGGGAGAGGAGCTCCTCTTCTACTCCAATCTACCTCTAGAACCACTTGATCTTTGATTGTAGTTTGCTGGTGGTTTGCACAGTAGCCCAGGGCAAATCTTTTTACTTTGTATGTGAGCCTTTCTTTAACTCCAAAATAAGAATACTTGACCTGAGTATAACTTATAAGTATAGCTGAGAATAACACTGGAAAGATTTAGAACACAGAAGGCTTTGTGTGCCCCAAATCTTGTGTCATTTTTAAAAACTATGTGAATTGGCCTAATGAAAGATACTTCTTCATCTAAAACTTATCATTCATTGTTAAGCCTCTAGCATATATTGTCTGGGCTTCTGGCCTCTCCATTGGAGGGGGAGTTATTTTTAGATGGCAGGTTGCCCAGTCTGTCTTAACTCTTTAGCAAAGCAATTTGTCTTTCGGTTGAGTACACAGAGTGTCCAGATGATGAGACACTTGAACTTGGTTGCAATGAAATCCACCATTTTCAGCTAGTTGTTCCTGTCTTTAAAATGTTTATATTATTTGATAAATTGACTAGAAAATGGGGTAATAAATAAGCCAGGTAATTTCTGGAAGTCTGCTTCTTTTAAGGATCCCCTGCAGACACAAGCCATTACGTGAATACTACATCAACAAGCATCCCCTTATCAAGGACTTAAATACACAGTTCACTTAGGGCAGAGATAAATAGCACTTGGTGTCCTAAGGCATTGATATGAATCCGTATGCATTTATTACTTTGTGTGTGTAGGGCCCCCATGTATATATAAACAATGCAAATGTCCTAAGATACAGGAAAACCTTTAGTTTTACATTCTGAGTACATTCTGCATTTTTCTATATCCCCTAACCATTATCAATCTTGTTAAGGGTAAGCTGAAATTCTGAAAATATGCTGGTTGACGGTCCTTCTGAATATATATGAAGTTCTTTTCTGTATCTAGTACTTGTCTTTGGATAAAGGCCAAAGAAAATTTTTTAAATGGAAGTAAGTTAATACAAAAAGTTTCAATTTACTGTGTTTTATTCTTCTGTTCTCAAAATGGAAATTGAACTTCTAATATCAATTACAGATATACTCTTTGAAAAATCAGATTTTTTTCACCAATGTTATTATTAGCAAATTTTTACTTCTTACCAGAGAATTTCTAATGGAGGAATATTTCCACTTTGGAACAAGTGTAGCAATAACATATATATTTTGATGTCATAAATATTGAAATTATTTGGAAATAAGATTCCCAGCCATCGGAAACTCGAATAAGAAACACCTGTGAGAACTGAAGTGGTTCTGAGTCTTTTTGACAACTTCACAGGCAACCAGATCTATTCTGTGAAGTGTATTTAGTTGTGATTTCAGCTGAAAAGAAATTTGTCAGACTTGGTGTTATGAATATTTCATTAGAAGGGGAAAAAAAACCATTTAATTGTTAATGTATAGTTTATTTGACATTACTGAGTTTAAGCAGTGATTTACCCCCAACTCCATGAGTTATACACACCTATAATTTGGAAGCAAATTGGAACACTGTTGATTATAGAACCAGCATTCCTGTTGTTTCTACTTAGCAAACTGTTATGCACACAGTCAGCATCTGTAATATTTATTATATGCCAGGAATTCCCATTTTGTTTTCCTCCCCTCCCATACATATTTGCTGTATGCTAGAGCTTTGCACTTCTGTTCCCTCCTGTACAGCAAGACTCTCTGTGAGTGTTGGTGGGAGTAGAGCAGAGCTGACAGTATATAATTCTAATGAACTTCTCTCTGCTTCAGTGACACAATCCCAAAGCAGGAATACAGGCTTGTTTTGCATTTCTTTTTGCATCTGCACAATAGAAGAGGGATTTAGCTGGAGAAAATGGGGAAAGGATATCATACGCAGATTTTAAAAAGTAAGGAAAAATGAACTAGAGGAAGTAATATTCAAGTATAGTGTTAAGAGCCTACTCTGATGAGTTTGCAGTGATTTTGCTATTTTGGAAGCAGATAACTAAATAAAGCAATCAGTCATAAATATCTTCTTACTAGAATCTCCTACCATTTTTTTTTATCCTGCTGGTTTCCACCATAGGAACAGCATGGATGTAAATACCAGCTAGAGCTATAAATGTGCTGTTAGCAGCAGGAGTACAAAACATCCTTTTTTCAACTACTGTATGAATACTGAGATGTATTAACAGTCCAGGAGTGCATCTCTACAATGATTTATACATATGTCCAGTTTGAAGCCCGTGAGTAGTCCAAGAGTGTTTGTATTAGTACAAGAATTATTTTAGCAGTTCAGGCTTTGTTTTCCAGTCAGTTAGGCAAATCCTACAAATGACCTCGTGGTGATTTGTATTCACTAAGACTGCAAAATACACCTTTTGCTTGTGTAGTATAATATCTTGTATGTTTACCTTAAAAATGTCCTTCTTCCATGATTATGCTTTGTTCCTATAATTCTGACTTTATCTGTTACAATGAAGGTTTGGCTTTGGAAAGCTGGAAACAGGCTTGCGGTTTTAATTGTACCCATAAACTGTGTAGCCTTTAATGCTCAAGTCTAAATAAAGAACAGAATTCCCATAAAACAGAGTAATGGAAGCAAGTGGCTTCTGCTGCGAAAAATGAGAAAACCTGTCCTACTTAGTAATAAAGGTTTCAGTATGTTAGTTTGCAGATACTTATTTTGGGCATTGATCATGTGAAAACTTAGTCTATTTGCTGATTATTGCAAATACAGAAAATATGCAGAGGTTTATTGTCTAAATGTTAACAGGTTCACAGAGTTTAATTCTCTTCTATGACAAAAGGAAAAAGGAAAATATTCCAGGTTCTGTTTTTTACAGCTGTGTCCCTTCTTGTTGCTTTTAGGTTTTGTTGTACCAGAATGTAGTAGATGGGTCAGTGGTAACTTTGAAATTTGGCAGCCTGTGTACATAAGCTACATGAAATATAGACCTTTAAAAAAGCTCTGGTAAACTGAGCTGCAATGATTTTGAGCTGGGGCAGAGTGGAATGCACTGTAAGGAACAAACATCTAATCTGGTATTTCCCAGCTTTGTTATGGTGAAATAATTGTAATAGACATCTGATGTGCCATGGCCACAGTGGTGCAATTCAGCTGTCAGTAAAAGCATATTACCTCTTCAACTGCACCTGCCTATACATAAATGCGGTAGAAGATCTTAGTTACAGTTTGCCTGAAAAGTAGGATTAGAACTTGTCCTTTTTTGTTTTGGTTTGGTTTGGGGGTTTTTTTGTTTGTTTTTTTTTTTTTTGTCTGAGAGTTAAGAGGAGACTTTTGTGTGTGGTTTTGAGGTTTTTGAATTGGATCTAGGAAAAGGTTAAAGGGCTAGCCAAAAACTTCCTTGCCATGGACATACATTATGGTCATGGTGTAATTGTTTTACGAAGTGACCATGGATTCAATGTATAAAAACATCTTGTACTCCATTTCTGAGCAGCATTTGAGAGCCTCCCCTAATTGAATGAGGTAGGCTGCAGATGGGCATCAAACCTGAAAAGTGATTTTGATGCAAAAGCATATGCAAGTGCCTACTTTGTTCATCTTCTAGTTGCTCTGTCTGCATGTTAGAATGTGTCTCTAGTGCAGTGTCACAAAATGGATGCTGTTGCTTATGAATCTCGTGCAATGTTTTATGTATTTTAAAAATGGAAGTCAGTGGAGAAAGAATGTTGTATAGTGTGCTCTGCCTCATTCATCATCCTCAAAACATACTTGTGTGTTTCTGAGCTTAGTCTTTACTTTTGGGATCAATGTCCGAAATGGTGATAGCACAGCTTGACCATTTAGAGTCTATAAACTTCACAGCAGGAATCATGATGCCAGGAGTGCAAAATTCACAATACCGTATTGTATCCATATTGGAGGACCTCTCTGTGGGGGGCAGGATCTTGCATTTGCACCTAGCTCAGGGAGTAGAATATTCTTTTTCTTCATAAATCATGCTAAATTTTACTGCCACAGGTGCTTTCAGGTACATGAAGTAGCTACACTAAGGAATAGCTCATCTGTACTTGAAATGTATGGATTTACTCACTATCAAAGAAACTCTAAATGATGCATCAAAGAGACTTTCTTCTCTGCTGTGTTGGCCCAGTCTGGGAAACTAACACAGTTTTCAGATTTGTACTTGCATTCCTGACTTTTTTTTTAAGGCAACAGTGGCAGATTTTCATTATACAGATGACTGACAAGTCCAAGACTGTGTTTCAGAAAGAATGACCAGACACTGGTCATTAGGATGCTGCAGCCATAAGTGGTCAATCCAAGTTCCTTGAAATTTTGGCTTGGACCCAAGAAAACACTGGGATGCTGAGTAGATCTTTTTTGCTTCAAGTACAGATCCATGACATTATTGACATAGAAGAAGGGGATCTGGCAAGCTTCATACTGTGAGTGTGAAGAGCCAATATGGACAGCAGTATGTCCTACTCATGGCATGCCTCCCCAAGAAGGTATTGATGCCTTAGCAGGAAAGCAAGTATCATAGGCTAAGCCCTGGAAGGGTATGGTGTCTGAGGACAAGATTTCTGTATTTTGGGTTTTTTTTAACCTTGCTGAAATCATAGGCACTTAAACTGAGAGGTATTCTGTCTTGATGATGTTTGACTTGGTCTAGATACACCTTGTACCTAAGCTGTGTGATGCCTGGAATGAGATTCCAAAATCCGTATTGTATTTATAAATAGTTTGACTTTTAGTGATTGCAAAAATCACAGCTGCTGTCAGCGGTTAATACTGTTTTGCATTTAGTGGCAAGACAAATGGGCCAAAATTAACAGAGGCGGTTAACACTACTTCATGATGTAGGCAGCTCTAATTTGGAAACATATTGGTAGCGGTTGATCCCATCAGGCTTGAGTGTTTTTTGCGTCATTTGACCCAGGTTTTCCACTGTTGCCAGTCATGAGAGGGTAGCAGTCATCTACTATAGATACACAGTTTTATGTAATGATATTGACAGGTCTTCTATGACAGTGTTGATGCTGATTATTTCAATATGCCATGGTTGGGTACCTATTATCTGTCTGTTTTATAACCCTTCAGAAGAGACTGGGAAAGCAAGGAGTTAACAGCTATCTCTGTAGCCTCCTTGCTTTCCCTCCTCTTCAATCCACTGTACAGACAAAAGAAAGGAGCAGCATGAAAGAAAAGGAGGGTATGATGTGAAAAAGTATCAATTTCCCCCTGTTTGTCTCATCTACACCCATCCTACTGTCAGTCAGACCTAAGTGTTGTTATATCATGCACAATTTTTGGTGTACTCATAGAATTTGAAAGTGGGCATATAAAAATCAGCCGCCTGTGAAATCAGAAAATTTATAAACTTTCATGCAAGCAGGTGACTTGGTGAGACCTTCCATCTATTTTTGTGACAAATATTTATAGTTCCTGCACTCTTAGGTGCAAGTAACAGTCAGCATCATGCAGGATGTTTAGATGTAGAGACAGGGAGGCAGAACCCTGACAGCAGACATTGTACTTTAAGCTAGGCAGTCACACTATCCAGCTAGACCTCAATGTTAGTGCTTAATTCAGGAACTGGTAGGTGCATGTGACAGTGTGTATGTAAAGCCAGTAGTTACTCTTGTTGTCATGGCATCTGCTGATACAGGTCTGAATTACATTATCAATGAAAAGGACTGCAAGTTGAAAAGATCTTTGTACGTGATGTACACATTACAGTGCAATGTAGAAGGGATCCAGTCTAACCGAGCGCTGCTTCATGGTAATAGCCTTCATCCTCAAGGAGGTTAAAGGGAACAAAAATTACATACTTGTCCTGTCTTCTCACAAAGCCAGACTCTGACAGAGTCCTGTTGGGAAGTTACACATTTCAGAGTTACAAGACTTACATAGTAATTGGAATAAGAAGCATTCACTATTCATGGCCTCTTTAAAAAATAAACTTCCATCAAAATTCTTTTCCATGCTTATCTCAATTACACTGAGATAGAACTTGTAGTTTTCATAGCTGCAGCCTAACTGTCTCTAGCCATTTCTCTGCTAGTTATCTCAAAGTAGATTGCTGGATTTCTGCTTCAAGTTGGGAAGGAGCCTAGCAGAAGATCCCTCGAATAAATGGACAGAGCCCCCAGAGCAGCTCCAGGGCCCTTGCACAAACCAAGAGACACTGCTTTATTTCTCACTCTTAGCTGGAAGGGTTTAATGCTTGTTCAGGGCTAAAACTTCAAAGTGAGCAAACGTGAGTCTCATTTACTGAAGTTGCCATGTTGCAGGCTCCTGCTCCCAGGGATAAAGGCTGCTCTGGGGCTGCATGAAACTCCTAAGCAAGTGCAGATTTCTGCCTCAATGAGCTGGTCCTGCTGCCAGCATTCTCCACATACCCATCCCAGGGAGGCCCTCCTCCGTAAACTCCACATGAAAGAGAACAGACTAAAAGCCTTAGAAAGTGCATCCAGCTTTTTGTTTCCTTTGTCATCAATACAGTGTGTTCTGGTGTCTCCAAGACAACCATGTCTAAAAGACTGACTGCATCTTTCACTGCAGCTCTATAGCGAGTTTGCCGAGATGGCCTGCGAGGGCCAACCTCTACCCTTTATTTAATCCATGTTTTTTCCAAGTAGTACCTAAATACTTTATATACTTTCTTTAGTTTCAGTTTTATTGCAAGAATTAAGCTTTAGTTCATCAGATATTTGTTTTAAAGATACTGTTTTGGGGTTGTCCCAGCTCATCTTTCTTTGAATAGTTGTAACAAGCAGTTAGGATGTTCCTAGTTACAGCCTGCAACAATGCTGGCTTTCTTTGCATTTCGGGCCCATTCTGCATCTGATAATAGATGCCTTCCTGCCACTGAATAGAGATGTACTGAATTTTGTGTTCTGCCGGCTCTTTGTTGCCCATGTGTGCTGCCTTCTTGAATGATTACTGGTTTCAAATTTAAGTTGGGAGAGTCAAAATACTTAGGTTTATGATTTCTGTATAGTTGTCTTGTCAGTTTGCGTACTTGCAAATCTGCAGAACTGGGGGGAGGAGAGGAGTGATCATTCATGTATGTGTACTCTGAGCAACGTCAGCACAATGCTTTTCCAGTGTTCATCTGTCCGGATCTGTGGCCTCCATGTCCCCTTCTGTGTAATGTACTGCTCTGCCACTTGTTTAGAGAAAACCGGTGAATGAAATACAGTTTCATGAGGTCAGGGGCTTTGGGAATTACAATTGTTCTGTCTCCTTACAGTTGTCTAGGAGAAGCTAGACCAAGGTTTGTCTTTCGGCTGAGGTGAAGAGTAGTTAAAGATCATGTAATTATTTATGGTTTATAGCTGCGTCAGTCAAGAACACCACCCTATCCCTGCTGTGGGCCTTGGGTTAGCATAAGTATCTGTGGAAGTAAAGCACCTGTTTTTCTTACCATCACTTTCCAGAATGTCTGAGACCCACATGCTGAGACAAGAAAAAAATAAAATTCTCTCATAGCAAATTCCAGCCTGAGTGGTGGCAATTTCCGCAATCACTGTGTTGGTGTAGTTGAAAAGGATAAGCAAAGACTTGCCTGCAGACAGTAAGAAAGGACTGGTAATAAGGCAGTATTTGTGGAGCTGTGGTCTGCAGTGGAGTGAATGAGAGGAACCTGTGATGTGTATGACCAGGGCCACAACTAACTTGGCAGAAGCGTTGCTCCTTGCCTGTGTGTTGTTGTTGAGACCAGTCATATATTCCCTTAGCATTGTGTTTAGAAAGATTTCCTCTGTTGTTTTCTTTTTCCAGGGTATTGGCATAGCAGTGTAATTTAGGGGCAGGGTGATATACTATAAAGGAGGGGAAGACTGGGACATACTTGATACTTCAGCAGCCTTGATTCCTACAAACACACCATACGCCCTCCTCCCCTTTTTCTATTAGCCATGAGAAATTTTAGTAAAAGCCACAGGAACAAATCCTCCATTTGGTGGTAACATTCCAGGCATCAGAAACTGTATTGTAGCTCCTTTTCATTTCCCTAGGATGCATTCTTGCAGTTCTTGTGCATACTAACCCCCCCAATCAGTAACAGTGTGCAGTACAGAAAATTTTCTGGTATCTACTTGTTTCCCTTTAGCACTTTCTTTGCAAACACAGTAACTTTACTCTGGAAAGGCTGGTCTTTGGTTATTGATATTTTATTTATGTGTTAAGTATCGATTTGAGATGCATGTTCAGGAAGGTTTTTTTGTTTAGCTTTCAATTGAAATCACAAGTGAAAACTCATACATTTTTCTGTAGCTGTCTGTTCTTTTTTTTCTCTCTTGCCTTATTTAAAGCAAGTATAAATAAAACCAAGATTTACTTTAATTCTTTCAGTCTTTGTGGTGGTGTGGTTTTTGTATTGTTTTTGCTTTTTTGTTCGTGGGGGCTTTTTTGTGAAACAACATGAAATTACATTTCCTTTAGACACCATGCAACAGTTTTAAAAGAGCAGTGGAGTAAATAACATCTTGAACTTGGAGGGGGAGAGGGGAATAACACATGACTTATTTATGCTTTTGGGGGAGACATATATAGACTTGTAAGAACTTAAGGTTGATACGATTTTCCTTACTATATTAACGGGCTGTGGCTGGTTGGTTCAGGCTTTTTAGGTCTTGCTTAAAATCACTAAATTCACATTCATTAGTAATGTGGCTGCCCTCCTTTAGTTGTTCAGTTGCACCATAAATAATTTGTTTCATGTGTATGTAATGTTTTTAGTAAATTGACTGATGAGGGCATTGAGTTACGTAATAATGAAGACCTTGGAACTATAATTAGTTTTAATCTATTGTGCTATCAAAATAACCTAAAAGACAAAGCACTTTTCTCTGAGTTATTGTTCTAAGTTGCATTTAATAATTGCAATTTATAATCTGTTAAATATTTAATCATTTCAGTGTTTCATGTTAAATAAAGGTTTTCATTTTGAAAGGTGGATTGTTCCTCTCTGTAAATAGATCAGTGTTAGCCAAAGTCACCTTTTCCTGAGAAGGCAATATTTTACAGTTGATTTGTTTTAGGAGTTTTGACCAAAAACTGCACTTTTTCCTAGATGCAGGTTGTGGGGGGAAGGTAAAATTACTGTTTCATGTTATTACTGATACTCCTCACCAGCTGTGTTATAATTTCTTATTTGACATGTACTAGTGGTGCAGCATAAAATACACAGTGGCCCGTGAATAAACTTTAAAAACCCATGCTTCTGTTTTTATCATTGGTAGTGCCTGCTAGTAGGCACTGCCATGTAACTTCTGCCAAGCTGTAAATAACATTATTTTTCAGCCATATATTGCTTCCTTCAGCTTGCTGTGCAAATCTTTAGCCTGAGAGAGACTGTTCTCATGAGGAGTCTATGTGGCATTCGTTGTGTTTTGCTATGAAGATGAGGGCAGATTCTTGATCCAGTCGTAAACCTTTGCAAAAACAGCTTGCTAAATACTGAGTTTTGGAGGGATTTGTTTGCCTGCTTTCTCTTTGCTTTTGAACTGACATGCTTAATACTCTTTCTGGACATGTTATATATAATAATTTGGGGGGCAGGAGAGAGAGGAAAAAATAAGTGTGCTACACACGGCATAGCACTTGGCAAACTTGATAGAGAAACAGACCTAGGACTCGGCCCGATTTCCCCAGACACCAGTCAAGTACAAACGCTTTCATAGCTTTCACTGCCCAAGGCAAGCTGGCAAGAATTACCACCCCTCCTAGTCAAAAGCCGCTTGCACAGTAAACAAAATAGTCACTAAACAATTTGCTGCCCTTAATATTTTGCTGACCTGCGTGACCCCCTGTCCTGCCTGCATGGCAGAGCTGTCCCTGCAGCAGTGTCGCTGGAAAACGTAGGGCTGCTGCATTCCCGTGACGTTTCATGTTGCCTTCTCGAGCTGTGTGTTTGTGGGTCAGAGCATAAATTCCTTGTCTGAGGAGAGGCTGAGATGGCTTCTCGTGTCTGGAAAGACAGAGGTTTGTAGCAATTACAGGAGGAGCAGACAGTGCCTGTGGTTAGGCTGAGATGGTGTGATGTGGAACTGCCCAGCTCAGCCATGGCAGCAGTAGCAGTGGATCCTCCTCAGCTCTCCACCTCTGTTTTGCTACTGCAGGGGAACTCCTCCTGTTTGACTGGGGATGGGTGTTCCTTGAGGTCACCCAGTAAAGTGTCATTAATAGGGGCAGGGATAGGCGTACTCCCTATTTATTCCCTTCCTCCTTTACTGGACAGTTTTCTTTTCCTTAGATCATGTTCTATAGCAGATGAATTTGAAGCCTGTAAGAAATTTGGGTTTTGTTTTTATTTGAATTTATTATCCGTGGTAAAAAAAATGAAGTAGTCAAACCATTACTGTATGTGCATGATGTTTCTGAGCAGATGAGAAATGCAGACTTAGCTATTGGTCCTGTAAATATAGTTAAGTACTGTGTCAGAAAACCTAAACACACCATTTAATAACTTGGTAAATTTAATTTTGGGAAACAGGCCCTTTTTCACAACGCAGCATTAAACAGTATCAAAACTGTGTTTAGTTCTGATGAGCCAGTTCTTCAAAGTTGTATACATGTATTCATGAGGCCTTCTAACTATTTCAGGCTCAGTTGAAACAAGTAAAGGACAAAGCCCTTCTTTCTTACATTAATAAAAACTCCCAAATCTCGGCCTTCTGCAGCTGATGATCACAATGGAGAAAAGTATCAAATATTTTAAAACTAACTGCTACCCGACTGAATACATTTAGAAAAAGATGGATCATTTCCATTTTCATCTAGATAAATTACATAGCTTGTTTGATCTTAAACATTTAGTTTTTCCTTCAGATCAGTGAGCACCGCAAGCCCACCTAGGCTACAAGGAAAGAATGGTTCTCTTTGACAAGAGAAGAAACATTTACATGAATCATACTAATTTATTTTTTCTAAATAAGAAGAAAAAAATTCCTATACATACTGTAAGTGGTGACAGAATTTCAGGACAGTTTTTAGAGAGTAATGTTTTAACTCACTAATTTTTTGATTACTCAGTATGACTTCATACTGAGTTTTATATACTTTTATGCTGATTTCTTTGTGTAAGTCTTCTGAATTTAGGTCTTACACGTTTGTTAAAATTAATTTAAGAATTGGTTTTCAATTTTCTATATATGCAGCATGAGTTCTGTTTGTTCTTCATCCATCATTAGATAGCATCTCAAATTGTGATGGAGAGAATGCATTTGACAGAATAGTGGAAAGAAGTGATGTGCCCAATGTTTTTATGTACTAAAATAATGTGAGGTAAACTCTCCTAGGTCTATTTGCTTAAGGCATTGTTGTTTGTCGTGGCTCTACCTGCATCAAGATTTTGTGAAGACCATTGGGTCTGCTACCTTTAGAGCTGAGACTTTTTTATTCTCTCCATGTCTTTCCCGCTTGGGAGAATGGTAGAAAATATTTCACTAGCACCTAAGGGAAAGGGCCTTTGAATTGCCCTGAAAAACACAGACACGTTTTATGACAAACACCTCTTAGAGACATCTAGTTGAAAAGTGTGAAGGTGGAGAATTGGGTTCTGTCATGTGTTAGAAGGCAGCCTAAGAAAAGACATAGTGTAGACAAGCTGTATTAAGGACATTAATTAATACTGAAACAAGTTAACATTGCAGTACTTGGCAAAAGTGCAGAAATCTGTCGGATCTGAAGGTAAGCTAACATAAAAACAAAGATATGCAGCTGTACATGAAACAGTGGAATGCGATTTATAAATAGATTGAATGCAGTTACTGATTTTTATCCTGGGGGCTTGTTGAGAGTATCACAGATAAATCATAGTTCCATGACTAAAATTTCAGATGTCTCGAGTTACTCTGCTTCCTTAGTCCTCAATGAAAAAGTTGAATTATTGTGTTGGATACAACCAGCAATAAAGGAGTTAGGAAAAAAACATGTAGATTAGTAATACCAAGTTTTTTTTGAAAATCTGTAAGTTATGTCTATAATGGGCCAAATGGCAATAGATGCACATAAAAAATTACATCTCTGAAATTATAAAACAAAACAAACCACACTGTAGTGAACTTTATCAAATTGTTAACTTCTAATAAGGAACAGCAGTCATGTTGTGTGCTTGTATGCTAAAAGTCTTTTTAATTGTACTCAAATGCCTTTCTCCATACCCAAATTACTGTATGTATTTAATTTGTGGCATCACGTGTATATTCTTTGGTAATACTTCTGATTTATGACACTACTAAACATGAAAACATCTGTTAAGGCCTTCACATGAATATTATTTTTATATGACATCATAGTTTGTTGTCATTTCTAACATCCTTAAGTTATGTACACAGTATTACAAGGATTATTGAAAAATGGACAGGGCTTAAAAATGAAGTTCAATTTTCAATGACTTTTTGCTTTCCCTTGGCAGCATATCAAAGCAAAGTAATAACATCTCAGTGCCAGTATTTTAAAATGTAGCTCAGATGTTTATTGTAGGGTCAGATCTGTTCCGTTTCACTTGCTGCTTCCTCCTGCTGCCAGAGAGGCTGCTTTTAGTTTGCAGAAATCCTTTTCTCATGGGAAGGTGAGCTTTAGATACCGTGATCTTGGGCCCTGAGAGGCAAATCATAATAACACATCAGTCGTTACTGTAGGCATTGCCTAACTTAATAAGAGTTACTCTTGACTCAGAGTGCTCGGCTGAGATGGCTGATCAAATTGATTATATTGCTTGCTAACCTGTCTGATTACCTCATCAGAGTGTTATGCTTGGACAACTACCAAGCCTGTGTTCGTAGGCTCTCTGACTGTGTTCCTTGGGAGCCTCCCTCTCAGAGCAACTGAATTCCTCACCTTTACTATCATATGGGGTAGGGTCATGTCCATATGGATCTATTTTCCAATTACAGTGTGAACCTTTTAATAGAAAGTAGCAAGTAGTGAAGAACAACTGCACTGAAGTTCCTTGAAATGAATAGAAAATATTTAGCCTTGGATTTTTGGGTGGTTTTGTTTGATTTTTAGGGTGAGGTGTGAGGGAGGCTTTGTTTTGTGGCTTTGTAGTGTTGGATTAGTTTGAGGTTGGTTTGGGTTTTTTGAGTTGGGTTTTTATTTTAGTAGTTTTTACTTTCTTTGTTTGGTGTTGTTTTGTTTGTTTGTTTTTTTAAACTTCCTAGAACACAGCCCTAAACTCTAGTGAAATAGATCCTAAACATCATTGCAGACTCCAGTCTTTGCCTGCAGGATGTAGACTGGCCAGACCTGCTTGCAGATGGCTGTCAGTTCTCAGACATAGGCGAGAAGAGAGAGAGAGTGGTTTTTATCTGCTAGTGACGAACATCAGACGCCCAGCATCTGATGACAGGTTGCTATTTCATGCTCTACAGTTTTGTTTCAACAGAAATTCAGTATGCTGTTTCACTGAATGACTTTGTCTTCTCTCTTTAGGTGAAGCTATTGCATTTATGAACTGGCAGCATTTTCACATGCACACAAAGACATGCCTGGGTTATTATATTGGAGAGGAACTGTGCATCATGCACCAAGAAAGGAAAAGAATGTTGTCACAAGTAGCTTTCACAATCATTTAGATAGATCATGAATCTGCTTATATTAGCTATCAAAGTACAGCATTTCAGTGATCTTTGCACAAGATGTTCATGGTAGTACTTAACCTAAGGAAAAATATCTCTGGATCAGCGGTCATTACTGTAGCAGTGTAGTCGTACAGTATCCAGTATACTGGATGGTATTTTCTGAAGTACACAGCAAGTATAATGTGGCTTTCTTTATTTCCAAACTGGCAAACTGGCATTGTTTTCATGGAGAGGAAGTGAAAAGAGATGTTTGTTCTCATGAGTGAATGCCACAGGTGTCTTTTTGGGGAATTCAAACATTTGAGGAAAGTTGAGAGGAATACAGATGGCAGTTGAAATAGCCACTGAAATATTGAAATGTTAATTACAGTGAGGCTTTTCCACTCAGATTCGTTTTGGAAATGAGTATTTAGTATACTGGTAAGCAAAGCAAGGAGTGCCTTCCTATTGGAATAAGACAGTGCTTGGGTTTCTAAAGGAAAATTTAGTTTCATTTTTGTGATGCACTGATTTGCCAAGTTACCATTGAATGTTTCCATTATTCAGGTGCTTGGACCGTGTTTGATTCATCTAAATGTTAGAAGTTAATACTATTCTCATCTTGTACCTAGGACTGTTAGGCAAGGATCAGTTGCATCATACAGATTGCTGTAAAAATAATCCCCAGACTCTTTGCAGTCTGGGCATTTAGAGGGTGTTGCTCCGTAATCTTTACTAAGAAATTTAGAATGTCGTGACTAATACTTGAAAAATCAAGACTGCATAGAGTGCAATAGCTCACTGCTGCTCAGCAAAATAGTCCTGACTCAGACAGTAATAGGTTAATTGCCACATCCAGAAGTGAATCCTAATGATTCCCTTTAGGAGCCATTATCACATGTGGGGTTTTCATTGAGATATTTATAACTGTAATCTTTGGTCTCAAAGCTCATGTTCAATCCAGCAAAGGGTTTCAGAAAGGTAATATCCTGCTCTCATCCTTAGGCTTTGCTAAAAGCAGAATTTTCAGTTCTGGTTCAATCAGTCAAGCCCCTGCTATTTTCAGGCATTATTCCAATCTAACACAATTTGAATGTCAAGTGTCTTGTCTTTTGTGCTCACAAGGCCCACAGGAAAGTCTAGACACACACACAAAAGAAAGCTGCGTTTATCATAGGAAGTGTATCGTCAAATATATCAGAAGATCTGGGGTTTTTTTTATTCTCTGTTCTTCTGTGACTAGACAATCTTGACTGTAAAACGAGAGTCTGTTCAGCCAGGTCTGCCTCTTCTGTTTTTACCTGGAATAAATTGCATAAATTTGCACAGCATTGTCTTGGCATAGGATTCTAAAGTATGTCTTAATTTTTCAGTGACTTAATTGAAAGTTCCCTTTTGAATGAAGTCTGTCTGTATTTTTCTCATTTGTCTGCGTTTGTATCCAAGGATTTATTTTCTTTCTCTCTTTCCTATAATAACCCTGGTACCATGTTGTGCTGCTGTCACACTTGTCTGCATCTTGTGAAGAAAACGTTTTTTTATCAGTGTTTTTTTCCTGGCATAACTCCTTTTTTTATTTCTGTCAATTCTATTACTGTCAGTTTGAATTTAAGGGGATTATCTCAGCCTCGTAATTTTGTAATGCCTTGACAAGATATTCAGAAAATTGTAAAATATGTTGAAGGAAAGTATCATCACTTGAATTTTGACTTAAACTGTGTCAGCTCTACACAAGGGACCTCATGATGGTCATTTTAATGAGTTTGCACTGCATAGTGCAGTCAAACATGAAGTAGCAATACTAATTCTGCTTGCAGGTAGTGTTTCTCTAAGTTACCTAGAGTCAGGTAGACCATACTTGAACTAAAATAGTAATTTGAAAAGACCCAGGTCTGAGGTCCCAGCTCTGTAGCTTAGACCCAAAGAAGCCAAGTTTCTCTTCCTCCTTTGTTTTTCCTTTTTTTGAGATTCGGTGACCTTGCAAGGATGGGTGATTTTCATCTCATTGAGAATATGGTTTAGGTAATCAACCAAGAAGATAAAAGTAATTAATAATCATCTGTGAGCATTCACTAAATTTCAGTCACTAAAAAGTATTCCAGCACTGGATTTTTTTTTTCTGATCATCGTTCTTATTTTAGCTAATGAGGAAAAACATGTAAAATATGTACTACTTACTCTTTGCTATCCTGTGTGGATTGATTACAACATTAAGGTTTCCCTGTGATGTTGCAGTGTTGTAGGTGAGCTTCCGTGGTCAGCAGTGTGAAGTAATTTCCTATATATTTCTGTTTCATTCTGATACTAGTGATCCTTCATTTATTTTTAAGGTATCTACACACATCTGTTGGATTTAGGGGAAATGTTAGCCATATTTGGAGATTCTGTGAATGACCCAAATAATAGAGGTATCTTCAAATAGGTGAAATCAGACATTTTCCTGATAGTTCTTTTGATATTTCCCCCTCTTTATTGGTAGTCAGTTGATGATTTATTAGCATGTCACCTTTGCTATTTTAAATTAAGAAAGCAATATATAGAGGGAGAGAATACCCATCTAGAAGTTACTTTCACCCACAGGTACTCCCTCATAATGAGATAGACATGCCATCCTAGCTTTTTTAGTCCTCTCTTATGGAAGCACCACTGTCACCTGCCTATGAAATACTCTGTACGAGCCCACACCAGTCACCAAGTGGGGTTTTTTTTACTTTTAGGATCAGATATCTCTGTTTAGGAATAACAATGATAAAAACCTAGTCTAGATACTATTAAGCTGCTGTGCCAACTAGTTTTCTGCCTGAGGCCTACTGGACATGATCCAGTGATAGTGTAATCCATGGGATTTATGATTTTTATTGCTATCTAACCACATCAGTGTAAATACTGCTAGGCTGTCTCTACTGTCTCTTCCACCCTCTTTGGCAACTGGCAGGTTTCTTGTCCCTGTTAGCTACAAAAGCACAGTGTTCAATCAAAAAGGGTATTTTTTTCACCATTACCATTTGCTGAGATAATGAACATCCCTGTGTTACACGGTGATTCTGCTTTGAGGTAGGCTGTGCCTGCTGCTTGCTGTGGGGGATGCTAGTGCAGTTGTGTCCATATCCAGCTCTGTTGGTTGGAAGGTTCTCCAGGTTCCCCCCCAAGATAACAGCATTCATCTTTTAAGAAAGAAGTGGCATGCAGAGCTGCTGCAGTAACTAGAGTATGACTAAGGACCTTTTAAAAGTCATAAAGAATAATTGCAGCTTGGGAAAATTGTAGCATGCCCTGAGCATTGACATGTGAGAGAGGGACAAAAGCCACCAGTTTAGACAGACCAGACAGAGGAAGGAAGGAGAAGAAAATCTGTACTGGTGTTTGTGGAGAGTCATCACATTCAGTTGTGCACTGGTTTGTGAAGCTGAAAGGCACATTAGGGAAAGTTGTTCCCTTGCCCCATATCCATATCCACATGGGAGAGACTGCAAAAGGGGGGTCACAGGCAACAGGTTGTATCCTGGGATATGCAGCAGAATACAGAATATGAAATATTTCACATCTGCTTCAAGATGTGTTGTGGGGTTTGTTTGTTTGGGGTTTTTTATTTTATTTTTTTTTCTTTTTATGGGAAGCAGGAATGTTGACAGGATCATTGCCATTTTATCAGTGCTGGGAATTTCGGTTTGGTGGAATGCAATGCATATGTAATACTCACTTCTGCCTGAACAGTCCTGTAATGATAAACCACCCTAATTTTATTTTATTGTATTTCTTTTCATGGTAAGAAGTGATATATAGCCTAGAAGCAATATATGCTTCTCTCCTATGTTCTGTTGTTGTTCCTAAACCCCTTTTAGTGTGGGGGCTTAAGCCACTGTTTGGAAACTGCTGAGCGGTTGAATTGGTGAAACAGATCATCAGCTCATTTGAAAGTATGCACCCATTTGATATTTCAGCAAGTTCTGCCCCTTTACAGAAACTCCAGGAGCCTGCATATTTATTTAGTTCATTTGCTTATTTTTGTAAAGACAGCCCTCCAGTGACCTTTCTGCCTAGGTGTGCTCAAAGCCTGAGCTGCAGCCTGAAATTAGTAACACTTTGGCATCTCGGTCAGGAGCACAGTTGAAAGGGGAGACAGGAAAAATGAGAGCATCAGGGAATAAAGTAAGTTTCAAAAAACTAGAAAACAGAACACCTGGAGAGACGGAGAAGAGGAAGAATAAAGGAGAAAGAAGAGCTAGGAAAAAACTTGAAACCTGACGCCTATAAGAACTTTGGGCCAGGAGCAGTTAGCAAAGAGAACAAATAAAAGCATCTAGTCTCTGTTGTCACTCTCCTTATTGCTAGCAAGGGAAAAGAAACACAGAAACCCCCCCAATAAAACAAAACCAAAAAACCCCAAACAAACAACAACAAAAAAACTGCCAACAACTGAACAAACAAAAAAAAAGAGAAAGCTAACTTTTTTTTTCATTTTCTAAACATAGACTAAAAGGCAAAGCTGCTTATCTAGTGTTTACTAGATATTTAAGTCATTACTGTAGCACTAAAACTGCCCTTTAATTGCTGCACCATAATTGTAGGTATTTGTTTCTTAAACTGCTTAAGGTCACATAAAAATGAATAGGGGTAAAAATAGGTTTCTGTTAAGTGCCTCAATTTTGAAACTGTTTTCTGCTAGCTATCTGCAGAGACAGTACTTTCCCTTTAGTCTCCTGGTTTGGCTGTTCAGTAGATATATTTTTTAATTACCAAATTGGATTTTAGCAGGTATAGTCAGTTGATGCATTATGGGTATAAGAGATTAGTGTTTAATCCTTCTTTTTATTACTGTGTAGAATGGTATACTTGGGAAAGTATTAAAGGTGCATTGCGTACTCCAGAGTACAGAAATGACATTTATTACCAAGTTTTCTTTTAGCTAGCATTATTTAGAAAAAAGGCTGGTGCAGAACACTGCAGGGGCCTATAGCTCAGCTATAGCGAAACTGCCTTAAACAATACAGTGGAGGATAAGAGAGAGAAACCTTTTTGTGTTTTAAAACAAAAGCAGTTGTCGAAACACAAGTACTTCCCCTTCTTGAAGATGTTTATTCTCTTTTTTTTTTGATTTTATTTTTTCTGAAATAAGGACAAAAGGGGTGTGAAAGCGCAGAAGATCTTTGTGCCAGTGAGTGGTAGAGGCAAGGACTGAAAAGGGTCAGTGAATCAGATATAATTTGGACTCTGTTTGAGATACCAGTCCTGTGTTTTGCTGATGGCTGGTATTCCCATACTGAAAAGCTGCAGAGGCATTTCTATCGAATAGAAAGAACATTATCCCCATTTTCATTCTGGCATGCCTGTTACGACTTTGTTCTGTAAACAAAGAGGATTATGGGAACTGGAAACTAGATGGTATTTTATTAAAGAACTGTGTGAGTCTTTGTGAATGCAAGAATTGGGCAGTCTGGTGATAGCTACCTGTGAAAGAAAATACTTTTAAAATAGATGTTTGTATTTGAATTATTAGGGTTTATGAGGAAGCAGTCTTGTTATGTAGGGCAGAGCTTTAATTTTTCCCAATTGTACCCTGCAACAAAATACTTTAAAAGAAAAAACACCTCAATGCAATTGTTCAAATTAAGAACAAAAAAAAACTGTTTTGCAGAAATAGGGAGAGGGAAGTCTATGTCCACTATTGTTCTGTCATATAGTTTGCCAGATTGGTTTGAAAGTATATTATTTCAGGAAATGTGCATATTTATCTATCTAGAACTAGCAGTCTGAGGAGTGAGTCAGGAGAGAGAATTGCACTGAATCATAGTTGTAGTAACCAGCCCAAATTATTTTTACCAGCATATCATACTACTTTTCATAAAATTTTATGGCTTTTTTGCAGTAGACTACTTACTGAGCATTCAAATTCCACAGGGTAAAGCCATATATTGGTATTGGGTTTTACCTAATGCTGCAGATCACTCGAACTGCTTTCAGTTAATGAAAAAAGCATACAGTATGAATTAAACCTAACTCTTGCAAATCACTTTTCCTTTTTAATTATTTATTTAATTGTTTAATTATTGTTTTCCTAACTGAATAGACAATTAAATGAACAGTACAGCATGGAAATGTGGAAAGTTAAGCTGCTATTAGTCACATCATGAAACACCTTAAGTTGGTAAATAGCTTGAATGTATCCCGGTTTTATCCCAGTTGAAACCTTCTGGTGTGACGCCTTTTTTTTGCCTCTTGTGAGCACCATAACCTGGCTTTTGCATGGCACCAGGTTGTAAAGTTTATGAAGACAAGTGAAAATAGAAATTACAAGCAAATGGCCATATTTGCCCCCTTAGTAAGTGGCAAAACTCCAGTTGGGTTTGTGTGACCTCTACTCGTTGTGGGCTGGGGGGGCAGAACGGAGTGCTCAGCACAAAGGCAGAGGTCTTCAAAAGCAATTACTGAATTAGCTGACTTGCCCTTCTGGAAGTGGTAAGTAGCTGCCTTTTGACAGCCAGGCTTTCTTTTGAAGTGTTGGTTACTACAGAAAGGCTCAAAATGAGTAGTGTTTTGAGATTCTCCTGGATGGTCTGTAGTATGGGATAAACTAAGTGCATGAATGTAAAAGTGGAAAATAAAGGGGATTAAGAAAAAAAGACTAGAAGAACCTGCTATAAACAATGCTGTAGTATCTCGAAAGACTATAATGACAAATTGAATTACAATACAGGTAGGAAAATGACATTGCCTAAAATAACCTGATTATATTCCATATCTGTTTTGAATCAGCAATTTCTGTAGCTAATTTTCTCAGCTTGCAGGTGGAAACAAGACGTTTTCCTGGCTGCTATAGACCACCCATGTATCAAAATAAAATACTAAGTAATTGTTTTAAGCCTGGCTTCAGGATGTTATGTCATCAGACCCACTTTAAAGGTGCTGCTGATGATGGAAAAGGCAAGTTAGAATGTAGTTCAGTTCTTTGTGGTTATAACAGTTCACTGTGATGTCAAAAACCCGCTTCTCTTGAAGGTCATCTATAATTGTAGTAAAGGATGTCTCATGGGCATTTCACATGCCACTCCCAACAAGCCATGAACTGAAATACGAGCATATGCACTGTGTTAGTAGGACTAACAGATCATCTTACAGATACAGAAGTAACCAGTCTGAATAAATTACTAATTTATAAAGTAAGAGAGGGGATTATGTGAGGTTTTTTTGTGTAGTTTTCCCCTGCTTCTCTGTCTGAGAAGACTTGTTAAATACAGAGTGTTCTTGGAGAAAGTAGTGTTCAGATATTAAGTATGCAGATAGCTAGACAGCTCAGGTAGAATGTTTCCATGTAATTTCTCATTCTGTCAAAGGTAAAAGTAGGTAGTTGTAGTAGCAGGTAGTTGTATCTAAGATACTTTCTTATTCTATTTATTTTGTCTGCTGCAAAATGATTTTAAGTTGATTAAATACCCTTAGATTTTCCATTTTATGTTGCACACTCTTAACTGTATTGCTGAAGTACATGTGTTGTTAGCACTTGGCATTCATTGCAATTTCCATAATGTCCTTTAAGTGAGCCTTTGCCTTCAGGTCGTTGCTTAGACATTGAGATGAGCATTCAAGGGGAGTAACACCATTCCAGCAAGTTTACAGAAGGAAGCACAATTGTTTGTTTGTATGCCTGTGGATGTTATCTAGAAGTCAATTTAATGTTTTCTAAGTGCAAAAAATGCAGATGGCAAACTCATTGCAATTTGTCTCATGACCAAAGCAAGTAATGAAAAGTCTGTATTAATATTATATATTGTACACAAATATGTTAATGAAAATTGAAGTTAATAATATAGCCCATTATATAATTTTTTTTGCTCAGTCCTTGCTTGGATCAAGTAATTCTGATGTTATTTGCCTAAGACAAAAAGAGCAGAAGCAGATTGTCAAAGAGTGCAAACCAACATGAGTAGCTGAAAAAGGGTTTTTATTCTCTGAAAAATGGTTCTAGGTAATTGAAGATTATTAGTAAGGTACACGAGGTTGGACATGTATTTTGTAAATACTATGAATCATTCATCTCATTAGACCTGAGCATGAGTGGTGGAGATCTCTAGTGCACTTAAAATGAAGTTGCCTGTCTAGTTGTTAACATTTGGTACACTACACATGTATGCATATGTTGTAATTACTTCCATGCAAGAGTGTTAAAGCTTTCTTTAGTACCACAGAGCAGTAAATTTTCATTTTAAAATGTTGTAGTTAGAGGTCCTGTTTTATTCTTTTTTTAATAATATATAGCTGTCTTGGGTTTAGGACAAGAAAAGACTCACAAATTAGGATACTATTGAGTTTTTGTCTTAGGGTATAATATTTAATAATAGTCTTATGCTAATACTAAATACAATTTTTCTTCCATTTAAAAACCCTAGTTTCGTAAATCTTCATGTACAGCCTTATTTTGAGCCTGTAAACTGATTGCATTTGCTGCCATGTTGCATATTACTGCCTTTTTCTGACTGAAGGTATACTCTTTAAAACTGAAACACATTTCCAGTTATGACTGAATACTTCCTAGGGCTCTGCAGTAATATACTTTTTAAAAGCAGATATTTTCAGAAGATGCACAAGATACTCAGATGAAAAATACTCAAAAATCTACATGTTATTTCTACAGATTGTGATGCATCTGATCATTTATGCAGCGTTATTAAAAACCAGTAAAATCAGATACTTAATCTCTTTCCACTGCATATAAAGTGACTAAGATTCTCCATAGTATATTTAGTTAACCTTTTTTTCCTAAGCAAAAAGATTCCATGTGATTGATCTGTCAACATAAAGTGACTTATGGAAAGTATGCCTCCTTTTCCTGTGGTTGTTAGAAAGAACATGGTTACATAAATAGTCGTTATTTGCAGGAAAAAAAAAAACACAAACCTGTCTCATAGCATTTTTGCAAAAAATCTTTGCCTAAAAGCCTACTGTGAGAAATCACTCTTTGTTCATACTAGTTGAACACTGAAAAATGAAGCAAAGTGATCTAAATCAAATTTACGAGACTGATAACCGTACAGTTGGGGGGAGAGTAGCTACTGCACAACCTGTACTCTGCCAAGGGAATTTAATTATAGATGGTTATACTTGAGTATAATTTGATAATATGTGCTCCTTGCAAAGGGAGAATAATTCTCGCAAAGCATTGACAATTTTATAAGTTTTTTCCAGGATACTGTCAAAGGAAAGGGATTTTCATTGAATTTCATAATACACAGTTGCCTGGAGGAAGCATATCAATGAAGTGGCTAGCAGGGTGTTTTTTTCTTGGTTTTATTTTTTTTTGCTACTGAAGTCTGTATATTAAAAGATGGGGGGGAAAGAAACCCTCTTCCTTATGAATTTGCATATCTAAAATGCAAATATATTCTATTACTGTGCAATAGTTGGGTAATAATTTTTTATAAAATGGTTATTATATCTTAATCTTTTGGACCATAATGAATAATATTCATTTTAGCTTTTACCTTTTGAAAAACAGTAATGATCAAAGTATAGATTAATATTCATTCCCTTTCCCCCTCCCTAATTTCCAGAAATAAGTCAGAGAAGAGCCAGAGGTGGATCTGGCTCACTCTTCATCCTTTCAGTCGAGACACTCTTTGGAAGAGCAGATTTTGAGAACAGGCGTAGCTGAGATGAGAGGTCAGCAGGGTCACAGAGCTATGGGTTATATTGCTGGCTGTTTTTTGGTTTGTTTAGTTTGTATTTTTTTTACTTAGTCTCTTGATGTGAACACTTTCTGAGGGTTTTGTTTGTAAGGAGGGATGGCACTTCAAGGATGCCCAGCTTCCTTTATTCCTGAGGTCTGGGTGGTCTGTGTCTCTATAACCAAGTACAAGTAGCGCTGTTTGGTAGTCCAGTCTTTTAAGTTCTTAAATCATTAAATGTAATGACTTTTGAGTAAGCTCTTCTTGGACTTCTTTTTATTTCTGTGCTACGCAATACCGTATATCCAGCTCTGAAGGCTGGACAATCAGAATTACAAAATCAGGACTGTAGTAATCATTTTAGGTACTGCAATGGATGTTTTAATTGGTAGTTTTATATCCTTGGCTTAGAATCTTGCATTTTCTAAGTTGGCTGTTGCATTTCAGTATAATGTTTCAGTGATCTGAATCAAGCTACAAGGCTTATTTTGAAAAGAGTGGGAGATCAATGGGATGGTCAACATCTGGGAGCTGGACCTTCTGTGTGTCAATTTTCTCCTCCCATGTGAACAGCAAACCAGAAGTTCTGTCAACTTCTCCAAATTCTGCAGACCTGTAGCCTGTAGATAATGCAAAAGCAGGTAGCTTGAACTCGAGGGGCCATAAGGATTGCCTAGAGAGTAATATATACATATTTATATACTTATATAGATAATATATATGAAAACTTAGGCAAGAGGCTGAGTATTTGTTAGAATTTCAGAAAAGCACTCTCTCTGCTTATGAGGAAGACATAAGGCAACATCTTTGAGAAGGATCACAGGAGGAGCCCTGCTGGTGAGGCTTCAACCTTTTACCCAGGCAGAGTTTTTTTTTTAGCAGGGCTCAGTGCTTTGCAGACGTGGCATGCTCTTCTCCCCAAGGTGAGGAGGGCATTTCACAGAGGAAGACCTTCCAAACTCTTGCAAGCCATCTGGAAAGAGCAGTATCCCTGCCCAGTCCGGCAACTTTGTTATTAAGGTGGTTGATGCTGTATCATTTATTTGAAGGTGTGCTTTGTCTCATTTTTGTACCTGATGAACCCTTTTAAAGTACTGTCTTTTCTGTCCGGAGAGGGCAAATGGGGGATTCCAGAAAACTGAAGGGATGCAGCAAGGAAAGAAATACAGTCTGTCATCTGAACATCGGCTTGGTCCTTGAAGTTCAAATACAAAAAAGTATGATTCTTCTTCTCAGTATCTTCCTGGAACCAGTGCATTACAGGAAAAAGCATATAATGCATGACATTTAGTAGTGATCTTTCTTGAGAGGGACCTTTAGGTTTTGCAGCTAAATAGTTTGTGCATGGTTTAGCACAATAAAAAAGTCCAATAACTGAAATGAGGCATAAAGCCTAATTTCATCTTCATCTTCACTAGGTGAATTTGAGCACAAACTTCATAATGATGTTGCTCATAAAATGAAAATATTTCATAATGCTTTGGAAATATTAAAGAATGATCATTGGTTATAAGAGTAGAGTTTCATTTTTTTACCTGCTTAGTATTTGCAAGTAACCCAGAAGGTAAGTGGTAGTGAAAAGAATTGGATAAAAAGGCAAAAACTGTTATCAGTTTTGTTCTGTGCACTTCACATACTTACTTATATAATCGGTTTTACTGACTTCTTGCATGTCATCTTTCAGACGTGACAAAAGGTAAGAGGGAGGGAATTAAACAAGAACAGGTACCTCTTAAGTAGGTGAATGGATATGTGTGGTATACAAAGTAGCTTTTAAACAAAACAAATAAAAAAGGTGAAGTCTTTAACTTAAGTTTGCTATGTAAGTATTTACTGTCTCCCCCCCCATCTTGTAGATGAGGGATGAGGAAACTCAGCCCCCGAGCTCATAAGATACCTGCTTCAGAAGATACAGCTGAATCACAGGCTGAGCTGGGCACAGAAGTCTATCTCTTAACAGATTTCTGTCTTACCCCTATTGGCAGAGAAAGTTCCAAAAGGACAGTTGTGTTTGCAATTGTGGTTGCAGTGTAATTAAATTTTTTGAGTGTTTTAATGAATTGACTTGACTGGATCTTTGTGAAGGTTGAGGTGCAAATCCCTGCAGCCATCCACTGAAAACTGACTGAAATGTAGCATAGGACATGGATGGGAGATGGTTTCCTTACTGGTGGGGTGGGTGGGTCTTCAGAAGGAAGGCAGTCTGTCTGGGGTTAAAATTTCTGCCTAGCAGTCCACAGAAGAATATCACTGTTATGTGGACTCACCACTAAAGTACAAGTCTTAACATGATTGCATGTGGTAATAGCAGCAACAAGTTAAGTATTTCTGCTCTTGAATTTGTTCTTAATGCATTTTATGTCACACTGAGTTCAAGTGGATTGCTTTTTTTTTTTTTTTCATTTGTTCATTATTTTGTGTCTGTTTTACAGTGAGGTTTCGAAGCTGTGATGGAAACAAAAAAATACACTTTGGAAGCAGTGAGCCAGAAGATTTCAGAGTAGGTGAAGATGGTGTGGTCTATGCAGAGCGAAGCTTTCAGCTTTCAGCAGAGCCGACAGAGTTTGTTGTGTCTGCTCAAGACAAGGAAACCCAGCAAGAATGGCAAATGAGAGTAAAGCTAACCCCTGAACCAGCCTTTATGGGGGCTTCAGAAAAGGTAAAACAAGAACTAAATTCAGCCTGTATAGCTGTGTCTCCACAACTAGGCCTAAAAATAGGGGTTTGACTCTGCCTGCCATGCATGTCTCCCTGGGCCGGCTTTTTAATGGACACATAGTGCATTGCAAAGCTGGAGCTTTAGAGGGAACTTCTTTAGTCTTATTCTGAGGCATGGAAAGACATGCCTCTTAAACTATAGAGGATTCCTTTATGTTTAAGTTTTTTGTTTATAGTTGGAGATTTATACCTGAATTTGAGTCTCACACAGCCATTTCTTGAAAGTATTATAGTATTTGTTCAAGCAGTTAAATATAACCACAAAATAAACAATTCTGTGATATAATCAGTCACATTTATTAGATGGGAGCTGTAGATTTACAGCAGTAAGTAGCAAAGCACTTCTGGCAGGGAATATTGGCTTTGTCTTGTCCCGTCATAATCAAATTGGAGATTGTAAATTATTCATGATTCCAGCACTTACTTGTTAAGGAAGATAGTCTCCCTCTGCTGGAAACTGCCATAGGATAAACCACGTACTCTAAGAAAAATCAGACATAGCAATATGCAATTAACAATGTATTTACTTTAGGAAAGCATATTAGGTTGTCTGCCTGTTTCTGTTATATTACTTACTGCCTGCTGTTTCTTGCGTTCTCTTTTAAAGTGCTTAGTTTACAGATAAAGAACAAAATTTATTCATAGATTAACATTCCTATAATAGGTACACATTAAAGATTTAAGCATAATGTCAAAATAGTGTGGTTGCTCAAGACATTTTTCCTGAGAACACGCTGGAGACCAATGCAGTATAAGCCTTACTTTTTTGTTTGCTTACTTGGTGATTGTGTTAAATCTTCTAAGGCATGTTTTTAACAGTGGAAATACTGTCATTTTGTTCATGGAAGTGTAGTAAAGGAGCAGATGCTTAGATATGCCAGTGCATGCCCTGTTCATTCCAAAGACACAGTTCAGGTATCCTTACCTTCAACAGAATGTAGAGTAGTAGAACTTGGCCTTCAGTTGGGCATCTGTTTATACTCTGTGACATAGTCAGTTAGGTTTATTTTTCTTTTAAAATATTTGGAAAACATTTTTGTCACCCTGTCTCCAACCTTAGGCGAGCTTGCTGTGTGTGCTGTCATCCAAAGAATGAAATGACTGCAGATATAGAAGGGAATAGGAAGGGAATGTTGACACCCAGCAGAGATTAATGCCCAATGTGTAAAGTGGGTCATCTATTGCATCCATCATGGCTGACATAGGTTTAAAATAATTACAGCATTAATTCTATGGGATTTAATAGGGTCATAAATATTTGAGACGTTCCTTACCAGTATGTATTAAACTTCTCTTGGAACTCAAATTATATTTTAGCACACTCAGATCTAAATTTGTACAGTAGCACATTACCTGAACTGAAGTTCTAACTAATGAGAAATACATAAAGGCATACTATTAAATTCTGCAAAATGTTAGCTACTTTTCAAAAAGTGCAGAATAGTTTACACGGTAGTGCCATGTTATAAATGGTTTATAATTACTTTTCTCCTCCAAGTTGAATAAGGAAAAAAAAGAGTACTTGTAATTTGGCAGTGCAGTTGTAAATAATAAGAGTTATTTTCATACTGCACTGTGAATGCAAATAGTTCTGTGAATATAAAGGAAAGACAGCCTTTCAGTCAATTATGTAATTGTATCTGAGTTACGTTATAATGCCTACTAGTAATTCTCCTTACATGCTTAATTTTATCTTGTACCTGGGAAAGGACCAAAGGAAAATTGAAGACATCATATTTCCATGGCAACAATACAAGCACAGCAGCCCTCTGAAGAGGCAGAAGAGAGACTGGGTTATTCCTCCAATCAACCTACCAGAAAATTCCAAAGGACCTTTTCCTCAGGAATTAGTTAGGGTAAGGAAGTTAATAGAAGTGTGGTTTCAGTGTTCCTCAGAGAGATCTTGAAGAGATTTTGTGTAAATGCTGTCTTACTCCTCATCCAGATGTTTATCAGAGCCTTTTGGGCTGGTTTCTTGTTGCTGCCTCTGCATAGCATGCTGGGCTGCATCTGTTTTCCTGGGTTTTAAGTTGTCCCTGTGCTTCTGTACTGGTGGAAGGTGACTTTGTTTTTTGTGGTAAGTGTGATGACTTTCTTAAGTGGTTAAGGGTGTATCAGTTGGTTCAGGAGTTCTCCAGTCTCCTGCACTGGAGAAGGGTGTGGGGGTGGACAGGAAGAGGACTACACCAGGAGACAGAAGGAAATAAGATGTGAGGAGGTGAGGACAACAGCTGTTCCACAGGATTTTGCAGCCCAGACGTGGCCATTGCAAGGAGCCCAGCATCTCTCCTGGGCTGGCTTCCAATCTGGCTGGTCATGATCAATTTGTTGGAACTTGGCAGAGCATTGGCCCAAGTTAATAGGATATGGTTTTGCTGTGTGCTGGTGATTCACCTCCTCCTCACAGATGCACTGCCCTTCATATTTTTGCATGGAAGACTAAACAAAAGTTCAGTCTTCAAACAAAAATGACAAGTTTCTAAAGAACTTTTGCCAGTAGTGGAACAGAGTCTGTAGCTTTGGTCTGGAAGGGTTATTGGAGGAGGGGAAAGAATCAAAAGAGATTTTTTATTTCATATATAATTTTATGATATTATATACTTTTTCTAAGAGCTAAATAATTCTTCTTGAGATAAGAATACTTACTTGTTTTGGTTTATACAATTCATTCTATTATGAGAAAAGACAGGAGTATTTTTATATTTCTGAAAATTCATTGACCAGCTTTTTAAAAAAGAGTGCTGTTGAAAACGTCAAACTTTATGCCAACTCTTTTACCATTTCCAGAATAATCACTTTTACAGGTTTAGTTTAAAAAGCAAGGAGAAAAAATACAAAAAGCTAATTTAAACTTTGTCTTTTTTGGTGCGTAGATTAGGTCTGATCGTGATAAAAGCCTTTCGCTACGGTACAGTGTGACTGGCCCAGGAGCTGACCAACCTCCAACAGGAATCTTCATCATCAACCCCATCTCAGGACAGCTGTCTGTGACAAAGCCTTTAGACCGGGAACAGATTGCTTCTTTTCATGTAAGAGTTTAATTTACCATAAATCAGATTATCAAATTGAAGATGAACATCTGCTTCAAACATGACTTGAGCAGCCAGCATTTAGTTTTGTATGAGATAAGATTTGAAGAGTGTGTAGCAAATTTGTATTTATTGTAGTTAATAAGGCTAACTCTTACTATATTTAAGCAGCTTAAATACATTAACATACGTAAACAGTGATTAAGTGTATTTAGATAAAGTTAATTGTAAAAGATTGAAATATGGATACTGTAGCTTATATTTCAAATACAGACCATTGATCACAGTCTCCACTGAACTGTATACTTTTTGAAAGTTTATTTTTAATTCAGCAACTCAGATTAGGATGTGACTGTTATAAGAATTGCAGCAGCTGTGATTTGAGAAATGGATGGGAAGAATAACACCAATTTTCATTTTAGGGGCAAATCTAAGCATTTTAATGGAATTGTAAATTAGATCTGTCAGCTTATGAAAATTATATTCTTTGCTCTAAAGAAATTGACAAAGTAGACCACAGATTTCAGTATTAGTGGAAAAGGAAGGTTTCAAGGAAAGGGGAGACCAGGCTGTGACCTAAAGTTGTCTGTCCTTTTGAGAAACCATGGTGGAATCATTACAGAAGTCGCTCAGCTCCTAGAGAGAGTTTTCCAGCATGTTGTGGATTAAAATGCTCCTTGCCTTGTGTTCTGAGAAGCCCTTTTGAGTGCTGCTCCCAAACAGAGGACACAGCAGGAGGCATGTGGATGAGGGGGGTTGTGGGGGAAAGGCTCTCTCAGCAACAGCTCTGGCATCCGTAAGATTTTTACTGAGCATTGGACACTGACAATTCAAGATTTACTGAGTTCGGAATTTACATTTATATGAGTAATTTCCAGAGCGGTGAGTTAATAACATCGTGCTCCTTTCTAGAAGGTTTGGAGCCATAAGATATGTGTGTGTATGTATATTTGTACAGATAGTGGGCATCAGCAGAACTGCTATCGGAGAAAGTTGTTTGTTACCCTAGCAATTACCATGCTCTGGCCTAAATACATAGGTTTACATTTTCAGAAAGTACTGTGTTCCTTTTTTTTTTTTTAACTCTCAAATTTAAGATCATGTAGGTAAACCTAACCGTCAAAGTTAGTTACTCAGCTCTTTTTGACACTCAGGACATTAAATTTAAGTTCAGTAACTTTGAAACTCAGTCCGTAAATTTTAGCTTAGAGTGGAATTTCCATTTGTTTACTGACAGTGATTTATCACAAACCCTACCTTGGCATTTCAGATAACACAAATTTATTCTATTTGCTTTTTTTATACATTCACTATATATAATATCAGTAAGAATTTTTGAAAGTAATGCCAGTGTTCATTCCGTATCAATTGTAAGATGTTACCTGTTTAATATAAATCTGCGTATTTTTTAGAGTCTGTTTTCTAATGGTCGGTATTAAAACCAGAATTATATGTGACAGTAGGCACTGGTAGTAGTTGAAATTACATGATGTAAAATACTTTTCAGTAAATCAAAGAATAAATCTGCAACTTAGAATACTTGAAATCTGAGCAGTAGTTCCATTAGCAGCTTGAGAACTTGAAAGTTCGATATGCAGGAGCACTGTCAGATAACAAAATACACTGAGCTAAAAATGTCTGGCCTGAAACTTCCTGTCACCATTGTTATATCTATTTGCACCTGTATGCTGTGCAAATTCCAATACTTCTAATGATTTTTGCAGCTGAGAGCACACGCAGTGGATGTAAATGGAAACCAGGTGGAAAATCCTATTGACATTGTTATTAATGTCATTGACATGAATGACAATAGACCTGAGTTCTTACACCAGGTTTGGAATGGGACAGTCCCTGAAGGATCAAAGCCAGGTAATGTATGGGATTTTGAGACATGAGGGTATTACTTTGCAATATAATATTTACAGTATCATTTTGAAGATGATGAAGGGGATACCTTCAGACCTTGTAGTACTTTAAAAGGTATCTTTAGTGTGATGAGCAAAATCTCAGATACTATCTTATTTCATCCTATTTTTAATTCAGTTTTTAAGCATACTAGAATTCGTTTCCAAAACGTGAAATTAGTATGTACATAACCTAAAACAGGGAAGGCTTTAAGAATGTAAGTTCTGGTTTGTGTTTTTGAAAATCCTATTTATAACATCACAGTTCTTGCATTTATTTTTATAATAGACATTGATGTTCATTTAGTTGACAGGTCAGGGTATAAGAGACTTCCAAAATGTCACCAAATCCAGTTCTAGTTCTGATTCTCAGAGGCTTTGAAAATACTGGGATTTGAAATCAGCGTCATTTGAATTCTCAAGAAAACCTAAGTGTTGTTCAGATCTCATTAAAATTCTAATCAGCTCAGACTAAAGTTTGCACTATGGCTGAAACCACTTCCTTAATTTGTCAGTAGTGCAAAATGAATTTTTTAGAAAGGTTAGCAGAAAAAATGCGTTTTCTCTCTTTGCAGTTTTGACTTGGCTTTTGAGATATATCTCAAAGACCTTTGAAAGAGCATTATTTATATTGATTTTCAGTGACTTATCAGTATGAGCACCAATTCTAAACATTAAGTGTATTTCCTTTGGCCCAATTAATAACATTTGTATCTAAACATGAGCCCTTCTGTTGTTACAGAAATGTTATTTGTGGCAGAATTGTAGGATTTCATTGTTTATGGAGCTTCTTCAGTTATAAGCAAATCTGATATTTTATAAACAGAGAGTATTTTTATCTTCTCTTATGTATTTTAATTACTCTGCTGGTGAGTCTTGAGTTTGGCTGGTTTGTTTTAAGTAAGGAAGGAATGTGCAGAGTTTACCAAAAGAAATACATGCTTTGACCATTGCTTGTAAAGTGATCTTGTATAATCTGAGTGTGTAAACTGTTTATATAACATCAATTATTTATCCTGCTGCTAGGAACCTACGTGATGACTGTTACTGCCATCGATGCTGATGATCCCAATGCACAGAATGGGATGCTGAGATACAGAATCTTGTCACAAGCCCCAAGCAGCCCCTCTCCAAACATGTTTACAATCAACAATGAAACCGGTGACATTATCACTGTAGCAGCTGGGCTTGACAGAGAGGTATGGCAGATCTTAATCCTGTAGGCTGAGTTGCACTTAATATTGTAAAGATGCATGACTTGGCAGGTGTGGGTGAGTGAGAGGCTGGGCGTGAGCTGACAATGCACTCTTGCAGATAATCGTACCTAGGGCTGCATCAAAATAAGTGTGGCCAGCAGGTTGAGGGAGGTGATTCTCCCTTTCTCTTATGCTCTTGTGAGACCTTACCTGGAGTGCTGCATCCAGCTCTGGGGTCCTCAGCACAGGAACGACATGGACCTGCTGGAGCAAGTTCAGAGGAGGGATGTGAAGATGATCAGAGGGCTGCAGCACCACTCCTGTGAAGACAAGCAGAGAGCTGGGGCTGTTCAGCACAGAGGAGAAGGCTCCTGGGAGACCTTATAGCAGCCTTCCAGCACCTAAATGGGGCTACAAGAGAGGTGGAGAGGAACTTCTGACAAGGGCATGTAGTGGTGAAACAGGGGGAGATGACTTCAAACTGAAAGTGGGTGAGTTTAGGTTAGATATTAGGAGGAAATTCTTTACTATGAGGGTAGTAAAGCACTGGCACAGGTTTCTCAGAGAAGTTGTAGATGCCCCATCCCTAGAAGTGTTCAAGGCCAGGTTGGATGGAGCTCTGAGCAACCTGGTGTAGTTGGAGGTGTCCCTGCCCATGGTAGGCTGGGTGGAACTAGAGGATTCTTAAGGTTGCTTCCAGCCTAGACCATTTTATGATTCTGTGAGACATTTCTCCCCCTCCCCAGTCTGAACTTTCTCCCTTTCTTTACGCTATTGACACTAGTCATTGTCTTAGGCCCAGAGTAATAAATCCCAGATTACATTAGGGGTGAAAATTGGACCTACACATTCCATGTGTGTAGTTACCCTTGGTTCCGTGGGATCATGGAAAGTATCTTGTCCCATAAGTCTGTTTGCTTTTAAGGAACAGGTACACACTAAAGCAGAGCAATACACTTAAGAACCTCAGTGCTGAGGTGGGAGAAGCTTCAGCCCTTTCCTCTTGCTGAACTCTGTGGGCAAAGACTAGATGGAAAAGGAGTTTGGCTATGTGGCTTGTTTATTTTGGAAGCTTCAGGAAAGCTTCTGTCGTCCCTCTGTCCTTTTCTTTGCTCTTCCTGGAGAGCTAGTAAATATTTGAAATCTTCTGCATGGTGTGTCACTACATTTGAAGTAATTCCCTGATTTGAATTTTGCTTATTAAAACATATCAGGAAACATATTACTAAATTAAAAATGTGAAAAGCAAGCTTCTAAAAAATACATCAGTCAGCACTGGAAGTGACATAGATATAGGCTTGTCTCAAGGACTGGACACACATTCAAAAATTGTAAAAAAAAAAAAAAGAAAGACCCTGTCAGTAATTCACTGCTACATGCTGGGTAAGTCCCATTCTGTCTAGATGGTTCTTCACTGTGCTCACCAGCAGAGAAGGAGGATGCCAGATCCTCTGCTCTGATTCACCCATCTGTGAGGTTGGGAATAAAATATTTCCCTCCCAACTCCAGCTCTGTCACATGGACTAACTGTGCTTTTGAACCACTTGAAAACTTCACAAGAGATAAGCATTATTTTATAAACAAGCGATAAAATCCAAACAAATCTCTTTTGAACACATCTTGTTTCAGCTTCTGTTTTAGTAACCTCATTTTAGCTCATTAAATCTGAAGGTTTTTTTAAACTGGATTTGCTGTTCATTTTTTAGCTATTTGTTTATAGTTATTTAAAATTGAGAATAAAAATGCTTTCTGATGTTCTGGGTTGGCTATTAATATTCTGGTGCATTTCATATTTGAAAGGGGCAATCAGAAGATTTGAAAAGCTAAATAGACTGTTAGATACTGCAATTAGTTTTTGAGGTTTTATTAACATTTGTTCTATTTAACTTGGTTTTGAAGAGAAGGGATTTGAGGAAAGGAAAACCCTGAACTTTACAGTGTTGTCCTATTAAATTAAAAGAATGATGGGCAGCTTTGCCCTTGTTTTTAAAATCCCCTGGTCATCTTTGACAGATGAACTTTCAGAAGGACATAGCAATAATTCTTGAGTTTTATCACCTAGTGACTAGCTGTATTAGAGGGATTTAACTCAGAAGAAACCAGCTGCCTGTGGAGCTTAGACCCTCACATTAACAGCTGGAGGAGCCTTGTCATTTGTCATCAGTTTTCCTAATGGGTCACTCTGCTGATACCCAAATTAGTATTTATAAACATTTATAAACATTTCTTGAACATGTTGAATAGTAATGATTAATGTTAAATCATTCAGATATTAGATTAAACTAATTTGAGATAAAATGGGTTTCCTTCCCAAGCCACTGCTTTGCTTCCTCCATTTCCTGAGTCATTTTGTGGAAGTCAATTAAATTAAAATGATCAGGAGTCTAGAAAGCCAGATCTGAATTGAGCAGGTCTTCTGAGAGTGGGCCAGGGAGTGCCTTGTTGTCCATGAGCCCTGGCTGGTCTGCCCACTTCTGCTGTTCCATCCTTTTCTCTTAAGTCTTGTATGTCTTTGTAAAGCTCTAATTAAGGTCATAAAACACTAGACACAATTTTAAATTGCTAAATAAGGTGACACATTATTTATGGGAGCATAAGTGTTATAGGTATTAAAAAAATAAGAGCGGGTCTTCTGATAGCATTCCTCATCTTCTAGTATTTTAGATGAACATGCACTGTGCATTATCTGTGCTAACATGCACAGGACGAGAGTTGCTTAGGTAAGGGAACTCAGCTTAAGGCAGAAGAAGTCTTTCACTTGTTATCTCAAAAGGTGCTGTTTCATGAGATCCAGCTGTTCTTATTTCTTCTGCCATTTCTGTGGAATTCACTTCAGCATTAAAACATCCACCTTACTGCTGGAGGTGCTGAAGAAGTCAGGCAGGGTACTTAAATTTACACACTGACATTCCGGCCTCACGTGAGGTTAATTCAGTGAAGTGCTCTTTTATTTGGCCTGTGTTGAAGTGGAAAGATGTGAACTGATGAGGTCTGCGTTCTTTCTTGAAGCTGCCAGTTCATTTTTGGATGTGTTGCTGCTAAGTTTCTGTGCAGGCTGTTGATACATGCTCTGCAGCTTATTCCTGGCTGCTTTTCAACCCACAGTAAAAAGAGGAGACCCACCTCCCTGAATTTCCCCATGCTTGGAAAGCTGTGTGCTTGTTGATTTCTGAAATTTCAGTCTCAGCAGTTGATCTTTATGTTAGTGCTGCGAAGAGGGGGAAAAAAAACAAACAACCAAGCAAAAACACATACACAGCTGTCTTTTGGGACACTTTGTGGGGGAAGTTTCTAGTGTACTGCTTCTGTTGGAATTAAATAAGAAGATTGTAAGGAAGTTGAGTCTCCATATAAAAATAATGGAGTTTCCTTAATGAAATTTGCTTCTTGGGATCAATGTGTTAAGACCCAGATGAATCAGAAGCACCTGCTGTTTCAATAACATAGACTCATATGACAGTGAGATTTGCTTCAATACTGCTTTAGATTTTATTGCTTCACCATAAGTAAAGTATGGGGTTTTTTCCTGGATGAAAGTGGTAAAAGTATTTCTTTGATTCCCTCATGACTGCTTCTCTTTGTGTCATGAAAGAAACCTTTAGGATGTTTATTTAAGCCTTTTGAAGGTCAGTTTGCAAGTATATTTCTGAGCCAGAATTTGTATACATATTTATGTATTATTAAACATATATACTGCATTTCTGTATATATAATATTAGTATTGTTTTTTTTAAGAGTCATGAGGTGCATATATAGCAATATACATTTGGGATGTCTTGTAAGGCTTTATATGTGAAAGAGGGCATGAGCATAAATTATCTTCAGTGGGAGATAAAGATTCATGGAGCTTATTTAAAAAACTTTCTGTTCAGTGACTCATTTGCTGCTTGGAAGTGTGCATAACCATTAAATCTCTAATCTGTTGTACTTTCTGACCAAAACTTGAAAGAAAGTTAGATATTATCAGTGGAATTGTCCTTGCTTATTTTTTGTATCAATACCTGTAGTTTCTTTTGTAAATGGTGTGATTCTTGAGATGTCCTGAATGAGGCCAGGAGTTGGACTCGATGATCCTGATGGGTCCCTTCCAACTCAGTGTATTCCATGATCCTGTAAGTTGTTTCCATGAGAAGTAATCTGTCATATACCCCACTCCTTAGACAGTGGGAGAAAATAAGGTACCAAATGGGAAAAAAAAACCCCAACCATAAAAATATGCTTTCCTTGAAGTATTTTTATTTTGCCAGAAGGTTTTTGCCAGTGTTAGTAAACCATTCAGGAAGATGGTATTTCAAAGTAATAGCAGGTCCTTACATTTGTCATTTGTGCATTTTCATTTGGGAAGAACTGAATGATAACACCTCTCTCTGAGGGAGGAAGGTGAACTGGTAAATTAAGGAGCATTAAATAGTTAAAATATGCAGAAAACATCTTTCTGATTTTTTTTTTTTAAAGTAGAACCTTGTCAATGTTGTTTTAAACATCTAGCCGGTCTCAGGTCAGGTCTCTGCCAGGCATTTCTGGTGCTTGAGGGACCCTGGCCCCACTCCAGCTGTGAGGGGGGAGAGTGCCTGGCTCGAGGGCCGCTGGCAGTGGCACACACACGAGGGAAGAGCGGGGCCGTGGTGCCATATTCGGCTGGGGTGTTTAACATTTATGGAAATAGCCTGTTTGATGCTTCCCTCCCCCTTTCTCCCAGTGCCCTTACTTGTCTCTGTTAGCCTTGACATCTTTGGTTTCCATAGAGATTGCAAGAAGTTGCAGCAGCGGTTTTATACTCACGCTTGGCTGAAACAAAACCTTGGCAGTTGTGGCTGTTTGGCCGACAAACCTACCTTGGCTCAGTGCTCTCAAATGCTTTTGAGGACTTACCCTGTTCTAGTATAAACTGCACTCTGGTTCTTTTTTTCATCATTTGAAAAGCATTGTTAAACTTGTGATCATAGTATTAACTGTATGAAGTGATTTGATTTTTAGAGTAGCTAGCAGTCAGCCTGTCCTCTTCTTGGTGATATGTGAAGAAAGTCATGCAGTAGTTCTGTATAGCTTAGATGCAACCTGGTGCTGTATTGCTGTGGCACAAACTTGCTCCTGTTATTTTGGGTGATGCTAACTAGAATAAACAGTATGATAGGCTCCGTTGCCTAGCAGAGTGCAATTTTGGGAACACCTGCTGTCCTATGGTAATGTTAGTTTTGTCTAAAACTTATGTTGTCATTTTGTGTTTTAGAAAGTACAACAATATACATTAATAATTCAAGCTACGGACATGGAAGGAAACCCAACATATGGTCTTTCAAACACAGCAACTGCTGTCATCGCTGTGACAGATGTCAATGACAATCCTCCAGAGTTCACTGCCATGACTGTAAGTACAGGATGGGAGTAAGTGAAGGATGCGCATATTTATAACCATTCTCCACTTTTCTCATTATATTCATGGACAGTAAATATTTACTGTTTATTAAATACTGTACTGGCAGGCAGAATTGAAGTATATGCAGAATATATATCCCTTTGGCCAAAAGGCAAAAGCTGACAAGGGAATCAAGCTATCAGTTCTCTGGGTGGCCTCAGGTAAACTTCATTAGGTAAATTGTCAGAGCTCCAATGAAAAGAAATACACTCCCCCACTTTGATGAATATTCAGTATGGTGTGGCTCTCTCATGCTTCTCCAGACAAGGTAAAATGCCTTCTTGTTTTTTTGCAGTTCTATGGGGAAGTGCCAGAAAACAGGGTGGATGTGATTGTAGCAAATCTGACGGTAACAGATAAAGATCAGCCCCACACTCCTGCATGGAATGCGATGTACCGAATGACTGGAGGAGACCCAACGGGCCGATTCACCATCCTGACTGATCCCAACAGCAACGATGGGCTGGTCACTGTCGTAAAGGTAAGAGATGCTTGCATTTCAGAGAATTAAGCAGAGCTGGAATAAGTGGGAGACCATTGAAGGGGGGAAATGTGAACTCCTGAGGTAAGCACAAATCTGGAAAGAAAATGGATGGGCACTGTCTGTCTCGTGGAACTTAGCAATCTGTCTCTTTGAGTGTTTCCTTGCTTATGCTGTCTGTAGTGTTCCAGCTGTTAAGTTTTAAAAATCAGGCTAGGGACAGATTTGGAAGCTTTATTTGCCAAAAGTTAGAAATTAGTCTGTGAAAAAGCATTTGCTTAACATTTTTTGCTAGTCTAGAGGAACAACTTCCTACTTCCTGGCCTCCATTAGTAGTCATGCTTGTTGTCTGCACGTTTTATGTCAAGATGTTCCCATTATGGAAGAGATACAGGCAGTCAAAGCACAATCAGAGAGGAAAAAGTGATAGGTGGGAGGCTACTTCTACAAGAGACATCTAAAGACTGACTATTTTTACAACCTCATTTAAATACCTTTTATGGAATAACCTATCTTCATTCCCTAGCCAACACAGCTCTGTGTTGATGGTTGACTTATTTCAAGTGATAATAACTATGTGTTTCTATAATTAAACCTTGCCAAGCAATAGCAACCTTTCCTCATGGCCCCCTCAGAAGTGTCTCATCTCTGAGTTGGCTTGCTCTGGTTTTGGCCGATTTATTATGAAGTCAAATGTGAGAAGCTAGTATTCCCATTTGGAAATTAAAGCAGTCACTATTTTTTTCTTCATTCTTTCCCTCTTTGTGTTTTGTTTTTAATCTTAGTATCTAGGTGACAAAAAGATAGAAATTTTGTACAACTGTAGTGGTAATTCACATAGGGTTTTTTTCAAGCACTGTCTCTGTTTTATAACTGCTCTTCCCCAGAGGCACTAATTGTTATATTGCAGTCTTCCAGCAAGAATAGTGTGTGTCTGTGCTTTTTAGCACTCCTTTAAGTGCCCAGACATGGGAAGAGTTGGAAGCCTGCCTACAGTTTTTATTGGCAGTGCAATAAGTTGATCTGTCAACCTGTAAGGAAGATTGGATTGTCTCTTTTCACTGACTTCATACTGTCACATGCCAACTGCCCCTGTAAAGTACAGGATTTCTTCAAGTCTAGAATCTTTGTGAGTATACAGTGCACAGGACTAAGGTAAATCAGGCCTCCAGGAATGCCACACTCCTGTGCAGTGTAGCAGGCAAACTTTGGCCTCAAGCTGTTTTCATTCCTCCTTAAACTGGACTTCTGGCTCAGTGAGGAAGTCTTCAAACTGAAGGTTGTCTGCAGTGTTAAGATGGGAGCTGTAGGTATACCAGAAGTAGGGTTAGCTGAAATTACCAGGAGTCTTTCTAGTGAAACATTAAGGGCATGGGAATATCTGATCTATGGGGCTAGGTATGGTCATGAACTCGTTTGAAGGAAACTTTCATCCTCCTAACGCAAAGAAGCAGCTTTCTCTCCCCAGGAGAGCATCTCAAGAGGCACCTGTATGTGCCTGGCACAAACCTGGGGGTTTTTACATCGTTTTGTGATTCACCTGTTTTCTCATTTACCTCTAGTGGCAGTACCAGAGTAGGTTAAATCCAAGAATGACGATGTTTCTAACTGTTCTGACTTCAAAACTGCTGCTAAACAAAACCTTAGCCCAAGGTCTCATGTTGAGGTGATACATTTATTGTGTTCTCTTTAGACCTGTGCTCACTGTTGAGAAAAGCAGTACAAGTAATGTTTAAAAATTTGCTTTTAATTAAAAATGCTATTGTGTACCCATTGCTATTGTGAGTAAATATTAACACTTCTTGCTCTTTCCTCTACCCAGCCTATTGACTTTGAGACCAACAGATTGTTTGTACTTACTGTAGCTGCGGAAAATCAAGTGCCTTTGGCTAAGGGGATTCAACATCCTCCTCAGTCAACAGCAACTGTGTCCATTACGGTCATTGATGTGAATGAGAGCCCGTATTTCGTTCCAAACCCTAAGCTTGTGCGTCAAGAAGAAGGCCTACTTGCTGGTAGCATGTTGACAACTTTCACTGCTCAGGACCCAGATCGTTACATGCAGCAAACATCTCTAAGGTCTATATAAACACTTTGCAGTTATTTAACAACGGGAATGCAAGATCTGTGTTATGGAACGGGTGGGGAGCAAAATAGATGACATGTGAAATGACTGCATTTACCATAGCACATCTATACCAATACATCCTGTTGCTTTTGTGCAGCTCTCACTGGACAGATTTTTGTCTGTAGAGAAGCTGACCTGACCAGTATTCATAGATGTGGAAACTGGGTCACCTTCTCATCCTAAGTTCCATTTTATCAAGGTAGAATGCAGTTATATATCAGTGTTAAAGTATATGTTACACCCCAGCATATTCAGTCAGAGCAGGCATGAGCTTGGGTGAACTAAGATTATTTACACTTTAAATTCACAAGTAATTTTGATATGACAGCAGAACCACATCAGATTTTTGGTCAAATCAGAAAGGTTTTATTTTAATTTATTCTCCAGCAGTGCAAAGTGCTGCTGTTGTCTATCTCTGAAGACTCTTGGTACTGATAGCTATGATCATAATTTGATCATAATTTTTCTTATGTCTAAAACTTTGCAAAATGAGACAAAGAGAAAAAGACATGGAAATCTTAAAACATGCTTTCTCTTAACTTTTATAAAACATGGTCATTAACTGCAAAGCTATGGCAGTGACTACCTTGGGTCAGAATTCAACTTATCCAATATTTTTTTTTAGCTCATGTAGAAGAAATTCCAGAACTTACTTTCTGTCTTTCCTTCCAAAAATCAAGATTATTACAATTTTATTTGTTCTTCATTGTGATACTTTGCTCATTTCTGGGCATAACCATCATAGACATGACATCCTAACATCTTAGATACTAAGATAGCTTGCACTTGATTAATGTCAAAGGGCAAATTTATCAGATAGAAGCATGGTTTTGAATGACAGTTCTCTTTGAAGTTAAGATGAGAAGGATGCAGTCAAACCAAAGCCTCTGAAAATTACGTGATATTGGAAATGCTAGAATAGTGTAAGTTAGTGCAACTGTAACACTCTATCCATTTTTACCTCTCTCTTGCTCTCAGTGCTGGATGAAAGTTAGTATGAACAGCTCTGTAGGTATAGAACAACCAAAAAGGATCCTTAATGAATACTTTAATTGAGTCTGAGTATTAATGTTATGTAGTTTATGATAATTGTATGATCCTCCAGTTACATGATAACTTACATGGCAAGGCACTTCAAGAATCTAAATGCAGGGCTGTTTTTAATATGTATTTTCAAGACTTTTAGTGATAGGGTTTGATAAATGTTTGTGAAATCCTATCTTCAAATTCCAACAACGTGTTCAGAATGCAAATTAAAATACTAATGTTGTCTTTGTTGTCAATATCTATGTTGGCAGATAAATAACACAACTTATTATTAAATACACAGGTACTCAAAAGTTTCAGATCCTGCAAACTGGCTGAAAATTGACCCTGTTAATGGACAAATAACTACTACAGCTGTTTTGGACAGAGAGTCAATATATGTGCAAAACAATATGTATAATGCAACATTTCTTGCCTCCGATAATGGTATTTATCAATATTGTATGTTTTTTTACAAAAAGCTTCTTTTTTGTGGTTCAGTGGCATTCAGCTTTACCCGGGCAGAAAACGGATATGCTCAGAATACATTCAGTTGGGAGTCTGTATTCATATCAGACTTCGTATATTTCCCAACTACTTGGGAAATGGGCTGAAAAATAATTCTCTGAGTTTGTAGAAAGGCACTGTCTTAGCTACATTAGTTGAGTTTACAGAAAATTGAAAAAAACCTGCATGGGAGTGTGGTAGGTTGAGTGAATGCACAGCATGAGTGGACTTTATGGGGAGTAACATGTTGGCAGAGGGGGGTTATATTTTTATATTTTATGTTCAGGCTGCGGCAGTGCAGAGGGAAAAGTATCTTTTCATTGTCAGTTTGTTAATGACAATTGACGCTGCTCAGAAATGAGTCCTTTGATTTTGGCTGGAGTGCTGTACTGTTCATAGCTGATAGCAGAAGGATGGACAGGCGCAGTCAGGAGCATTCTCACATTAGAGAGGAAAGCTGAAACACTGGGGCTGTTTGCCTTGGAGAAGAGACAAATGGTAAAATTTTGTGAACTGGAAGCTAGAGCAACTGCTTCTACAGTTTGGCTCTGTATTGTAGAAAATACTTGAATTGGAACTGCAAGATTATAGGAGGTGAAATGAGAACCACTATTAATTATACTGAGAAATTCAGTGCCAAATGTTCACATAAATGTGACTTCAGGACGGTTTGTGGAAGCATCACACATTCAACATGGATAGGAGTAATGTCTAGAAGTAGCATGCTGAAAGTCAGTATTAGAAAGAATTTAAATAGCACGCTTGTGGTAAATGGTGATTGTAAGTCTTCAAAGTTACAAAATACTTTGTCCAGAGGATGAACTCCCAGAATTCTGCACCTTCTTCTTTGAAACCTTTGATGTGGACTACCTCTGGAGATTAATTGTCTGTCTGGTGAGCGAAGTCGTTGAGTCCCTCATGTGTGGATCTGCAGTTATTTGCTGAATTTTGCTGAGTGGAGCCATTTCTCTGAGAACAAACTACATAAGACTTAGTGTGCTATCAGGAGCAGTGACAGTGTTCAATTGATTTTGTAAAGACAGAATCCCAAAACTGAGGTAAACATGTACATGGTTATTGAAAGGTGTTGGTATAGCTTCATTTAATTAACTTTGCAATTGGAAACAGGCTTAATATTATTTTCTTTTCTTTAAGGAATACCCCCAATGAGTGGAACTGGCACACTTCAGATATACTTGCTGGACATCAATGATAATGCCCCCCAAGTGCATCCAAAAGAAGCCACAACTTGTGAAACACTGCAGCCTAATGCTATTAACATCACTGCTGTGGACCCTGACATAGATCCAAATGCAGGCCCATTTGCCTTTGAGCTGCCTGACACACCTGCTAGTATTAAGAGGAATTGGACCATTGTTCGAATTAGTGGTAATTAACATTATAGGAATCTTAATAGTTTAAAAAAAACCTATGTCTTCTTGTATTTTACTTTTATTTATTTGCTTTTTCACAACACACATGAATTTGGTTAATAGGAACAGGAAAACATCTTAGTGTAAGTTCCCCAGAGAACAAGAAATTTTAAGAAAGAAAGGAAGGTAACAGACTTCTGGATTACTGTAAAACATGAGTGTCACGTAGTGGTTTGAGAAAGAAGTTAACACAGAGCTCAAAGATGAGTCATTTTTGGCAATACTGTTTTAAACCCATATGAGCAGTACATTACTTTTTAACAAGTGCCTTGTTTTCACACACAGGTGACCATGCCCAGCTCTCCTTAAGAATCAGGTTCCTGGAGGCTGGTATCTACGATGTGCCCATAGTAATTACAGATTCTGGAAATCCACATGCATCTAGCACTTCTTTGCTGAAAGTGAAAGTTTGCCAATGTGACATAAACGGAGACTGCACTGACGTTGACCGTATTGTTGGTGCGGGGCTGGGCACTGGTGCCATCATTGCAATTCTGCTTTGTATCATCATCTTGCTCAGTGAGTACATAGCTCTCTTAATCTGAACTCCTTTATTCTTGTTTTGCAAGTACCTTCTTGGGTTTTAGTCTCAGGTACCTTGACAAAGACAGGGGAGTTATCCAAAACTCAGGAATTATTGCTGCATGGTTCAGTGTTTTGGACAAGTACAAAAAGTTCCTGATAGCACAGGATTTGGACTCTGTGAGACAGTATAACTAGCAGTTGCCTGGCAGTCAAGCCTCACAGTTACTTTGTGAAAGAGATTTTCTTTTTATACCTGTGAGCGTAATGTTACGTCAGTGAGTGACCAGGTTGAAGATGTGATTAGTCCCCAGATATCTGTCTTGTCTCTCTTGTGCTGTTTGCTATTGTGTGATTAGATGCCACCCACAGCAAGTAACAGTGTTTTTAAGGAGTTCTCTGGTGCTACTACTGTTGTGCCTCAGATTAATGGAAGTTTGGTGATTTTGGAAAGTAATACATCACAGCCCTTCACATAAGGCCCAACAGAAAGGCAGCTAGACAGGAACAAAGATTTGTATGTTTAAGTGCTGCATAAAGCTGTGCTAGTATTTTATTTTGTGTCAAGTGCTTTCAATAAGGGGAATGACTAAACACCATGACTAAGTGTCTGTCCGGTGTAGTAAATTAGATGCTAGCTCTCATCCACATTACAGTTAACTGATTTCCAATTGTGGTGGAACACAAGGAGGAGATTAGCCTTTTCATAGTATACTGTGCACCAGTCTAGAACATAGAAAATTATGGAAAGAAGTAATTTAAAAGAAAAAAAAAATTCATCCTGGCTAAGCCCATGACTGTACACAAGCACATAGTAGAATTGTTTCCTTGATGCAAGATACTTTTAAAATGCTAAGTATTAAATTAACAGAGCCTTATTGAAGGAGAGATTCCTTTCTGAAACTAGTGGTTTATAAAGCGTAGTCTTTCTTAATTCTTTTCTTGACAAGTTTATTTTGCAGATGTGGAATGGATTTATGACTTATAACCTTGAATATGTGATTGATTTCCAAATCAGTTGCCTACAGAGGCCTGAGCTTAAACATCTCTTCCTTAAGCTGTCCCTGTCAAATTTTTCATTTTAAAAAACCACACCTCATCCAGAACAGTCAAATCCAACTTTCTTGACTTTTTTTTAAATCTTGGTGTTAAATTTTTACAATTCTCCATGGCCATATTTCAGAATCAAGACATGATTTTATTTCTTCCATTTTTATATTCCAGTTTTAGTTTTAATGTTTGTGGTATGGATGAAGCGCCGTGATAAAGAGCGTCAGGCAAAGCAGCTCTTGATTGATCCTGAAGATGATGTGAGGGACAACATTCTGAAATATGATGAAGAAGGGGGTGGAGAAGAAGATCAGGTAAGGAATTATTAGGGGGTTTTATGTATAGATTTGTACTTCTCTCTGCACTTCATATGTTTTGTTTCCATTGATGCATTATGATAGGTAGATAGGTTTTACATTAAATACTGAAGGCAATATTTTCAAAACTTTAAATAAAACGTCACTTTCTCATGTTGAGGGGTTTTCTGCAGTTTCAGATACGCAATTGCTTGCCATTTGGATAAGATGTAAAACTAGTATCTTGTCCAGTTACAGCACTCTGACCAGGTTCCAGCTAAGGCCATCATATTTAAGTGAAAGTTAAAATCCACTTTCATTTATGTCTGTAAACTTTCTTCGTTCCCTGTCTGGGATCCTCTTGTACAGAATTGCCAGCTCAGAGTGTCTAATAGAATCTAATAGAGATATGACCCTTTCTCGATGGTGGGTGAATGCCTTTCTAGATATACAGTAAAGTTGACTATTGACAGATTGGCCACCAGTGGGCTTTCAAGCTTGGAAACCATTTAGGTTTCAAGTAGCTGTCAGGCCACATCTGTGTTTATTCAGATACCTTTCCAGGCAGGTGCCATATGCATTTACTCTCCTGTCACCTCTGGTTGAACCACTGCTGATATGTCAGAGGACTAGAAGTGATATGTATATGCTAAGAATAGCTTCTTTTCCCCTCTCTGTCCAAGTTAGTGGATTTCCAAGCAGTGTGATTTCCTTACATCAGAGGAGTTTTTATGAAGTACTTTATGGACATGACAAACAATAAATTTATGCACATTATTAGTGGTAGAAGTAAGTGTAATAATTACAAAGAGAACAGTGCATATAATAGGGCCTAAGAAATTTTCCAGTTAAAAGCCTTGAAAAATTAAGTGTAGTTCTACCATACAGCCCAGTCTCAGTCATCTGGCACTTGACTTATCTGAAAAGTGTCTCCCTTCACTGGCACAGACTTTTATAGTTTCTTCTGCTCGACTGTTTGTATGTCTGAAATTTGTGTTCCCCTTAGTAATTTCCATGCTTCCTGCATTTCTCCAAGTACTGTTCCTACTTCCTGACTTTTCTGCATAATGTTCTTTTTAAGCAGTTTGCAGAGGAAATTTCAGTTTATGCACTTTGGGAAAATTGCTTATGTTGTTAAATAAAGTGAAAACAACCCTTTGAGTCTATGCATATATGCCAGTTGTTTGTACATAGATAGTCTGAGTACAAGAACTGCATCCTGTTTGTGCATCTGTTATTGTACAAAAGAGTTACAAGTTTTTTAAAAAATTAAGAAATCTCAGTACTGTGAGAATGAATTTTTCAGTTCATATATCCCCAGCTCTTGTTCAAGCAGAATTCTCTGGAAGATCTGTTCAGCAATTGTCATGGAGTTTTGATTTTTGATTATTGGCCACACAACCCTCAGGACAGAATAAGGTTCTCTGAGTATATTCCATTGGGAAGTCATAGGTGTTGCTAGAGTAGTGTTGGGAGAGACTGTGCTGCAGATCAGAAACTTTAAGCATTGTAACAGTTTACAATGAGAGTAGAATAGAAATGGCTCTGAAGTCTCTCCTCTGCCCATCTTGTAGTGCACCTCTCTAGATGTGCTGTCTTTGTGAGAGGTATAGTTAGGGTTGTGTGGCAGGAGGTAACATTCCGTGAATGCCATAGAGATTAGCACGATGTAAACCATCCATAAACGCAACCTTTCACCAGCAGTGAATGAGCATAGTGCAGGCAATGAAAGGAAAAACTGCCAATGGGTGGAGTAGCAGTAAAATAGTAAGAAATGTGAAATTAGAATCATTTCTTCTCACAGTGAACATAGAAAGCACCTACACACAGAGAGGTTTAAGGGCTTTACAAAAGATTGAATTATTTTTAGCCACAAAAACCTTACTTACTTTCTTAAGGCAATTTTAAAGCCACTATTGCAATTTAAGTATCTTTGCTGCCAGCCACATTCAGGTACACTGGTCCCTTTCCTGAGCCATTGAGCAGTAGACCAGTCTCTGTAGGGTCTAAACCATCTTTGCATATAACAAACATGTCAGGAAAAAGAGAAGTTCATACAAAGTATAACAAGCTTTTATAACTACTTCTGTAGTTTTAGACCACTACTAGAGCAAAAAAGGGATAGATTCTACGAGAGCTTCAAAGCTAGGAATTTGTTCCTGTCCAGAATGGCTGAAGAAAGAGCACAATCTTTTCACATAGGCACTTATTTTTCTGGCTACAGTGGGTGATGTAAATAAGTTCTGTCTTGCTTTTCAGGGAGGATTTTTTACTTTATTTTGGTTTGATATTTTGTAAAATCTAAATTCTGCTTGTGCTTAACTAGATGATAATAATTTCTAAGTTTGTTTCTTCTTGGTTCCCTCCTGGCCCCCCTTACCTTCTGTGCCCAGAGGAAAGAGGGAGAACTGTGTTTCATTGGGGTTTATTTGGTTTTGCACACATTTTATGTGAGATTTAAGAACTTGGAATGCGAGGCTTTTCAGATATACTAACAAGTTCTCTACAAGTAGTAATCTCATTTTTGCAAACTGTGGCTTAGCAAAATACCGCATAAGCAAAGCTGTGTGCAGAACATTGTGAGCAAATGGTATTGGCTGTAAAGATCTTTGCATTTTTTGTCAAAGTTAAGGAAAGCATTCAGTTGTAAAAGTTAGTGTTCTAAAAAGGATGGGACTGACATCAAAAATGTATTTTCAGAATGAGGCCTCATAGACTAAATCTGTCACTGTTTATTAAAATCAAGAAAAAAATTTTCATGTCAATCTTGGATCCAGAAGCCATCAGCAAATGACAGCGGACAATGCTCTCAGTATTAGCATTTTATGGTGCACTGTCCCCAAAACACACAGTCTCCCAAACCCTCAGGACTGATTAAACAAGCAGCTTCAGTGGAAGGCAATACACAAGGTAACTCAGACACCAGGCCATCTAACCCAGGGTGCATCTCATGCAGTGAAATAGAGGGGAATGCTCAAAGCTTCTTGTGAATCTTAGTGAAAACAATATTTTAAAAGCTTCAGACATTTTCATAATTGTTACCATTGCTTCTATTTATAGCCAGCAAATTACTTTTTAAAATCATATGCTTTTCTGGATGAATATTTAAAGATCTTCCCTGTGTGGCCTCGTATTTCCCAGATGCTTGAGTTACTTGAATATATGGCTGGTAGGACTTGAAGATAAGGGGTAGAATGTAGGATCTCTGTATCCTGAACCAAATAACTTTTAAACTTGTGGTTTTTTTCTTAAAGGAATTTATTTATTTGAGAGGTTTTATTTATTTATTTTGAAGCTATGCAGTTGGGTTTCCCGAGCTGTCATGGCAGACCCAGAAACTCCTAAAGTATGTTCATCTTGTTCCTTTCAAGCTCTTTGTACATTCTATCAGAGTAATGTCTCCCACAACAAATTTGATGAGTTCAGATTCCAACTGATTCCTCTGAGTCGTAGCAGCTGCCAGCAACAAGGTGGAATTCCTGTTTGGTTTTGTAGGTTTGTGTTTTTTTCTCCTGTGCTAGCAATTCCAAGAAAATATTTTATGAAATCTGTAATAAAAGAGCAGTTTAATCCATCATGAAGGTCTTTTGTTAATCCCAGCTGGTGCCGTCTTGGCCAGCTTTGTTCACTCTGACAGACTGAATGCTTGTAAAGAAAATTGAGAATCTTGAATGATTCAGTCTTCCTTTAGCCTGGCATGGATGTTGTCGTGTGATCTCCACAGCATTTCAGAAAATCACTTTTAATTCTCTAAGCCAGAAAAGCTTTTGATCTGTGGGTCATAACTGAAGTCAGCATGCTCACCCACTGAAAAGCACTGTCAATACTGGAAATGTTCTGGACTTCGTGTTTCTCGGAAAAGTGGGCTGAAAAACAGGCTCCAAAAGCTGTACAGCACTACTGTCATTCAAGGCAGAAACTCTTTCTTGGTTTTGTGAGAGATCCCTTTACTAGCAGAAGTTGGGGATAAGGGAGGAATGAGAGGAGGCAGAGGTATTCCAGATAAAGACTTGGGTTCTTCTCAGGATTTTGTTCACTATTTCCTACTTTTAACAGTTTGGCTACCTGACTTATAGAATGTGGGCCATAAAGAGGCTTTGAGTCAGCATCATTCCACAGAAGTCAGTGGGACTGGCTTGGGCTGGGTGGAATGTTGTTCATTTTGTGGTTAGTTTTGCGGGTTTTTTGTTAAACTTTGATATTTTATTTTGGTTTGGGTTTTTTTAATTAATTTAAACTCGCTGGAATGGGGGACAGTATAGTTTGTTACATTCTAAAACAGAGGTGCCTAGTCTAGGTTCAAATTATGAAACTGGTAGCAACTCTCTTGATTATTAATGGATGCGTGATCTAGGTCTTGTAGTTGTTAAGCAAATGGGGAGGTGTGAGGTACAAATGACAAATATTCTCCCCTGATACAATGTGCTGTGAGCTTGTAATACCATTCTCAGTTCTAGGTACCAAAACCTGCTGTTGACTGAGTATTAAAGTACTTAGCATGTGTCTGTAGCATAGTTCATGCACATAGCACATCACAACCTAAAAGCATCACTAACTCATTTTTGTCACATATCTCAGGTCGTTATTTGTGTGACTTACATGAAGCCAATGGGTCTTTGACTGGGATATGTGCAGCATATGTCAGCCTGATTTTTTCCATTTAATTGTCTTTGTATACATCTCATTGCACAAGATGATTCTCTCCTCTCCTTTGAGCTCATTTCTATAATGTTTTCTGAATTTTAGTAGTACTCATTTGTGCAAGTGGTTCTGTTGAAGCAAGTTGCCCGAGCAAGTGTATGCTTTGAAAGTATTGCAGATGAACTGTTTTGAACATGTGTGTTAATCTAACCCTCAAATGTCTTCAGCACAAGAGTTTCCAATGCAGTGATTTTACTATATTCACAGTAATTCTATTTTTGGGGATTCTACATAGTCCTTCCTCTATCATTTCTTTTTTTGGCATTAGTCAATAGCTTTCTTTTTGTCACATTTTATTGCATGTTTATGTAAAGAAAGAAAATGGTAGCATTTACTTTAATGGTGTTAATAACATTAAAAATAAAAGCAGAACAGTTTATTGTTATGTGTGCAGCATCTAAATTCTGAACATAAATTGCTTCTTTATAGAAAGGGTAGCTTTGTTCCAGCATTTGTGTGTCATAGATAAAAGCAAATTAAGTAATCCTTCAGAATTTGTGTGGTTTGGGTTCTTTTTCTTATTGTCATAACTTTCTGTATGCCTGCACTTTAAGATTACATTAGTCACTTGTGGTGGATCTTGTTATAACCTCTGTTGTAAACATAATGGTCCTTACCTACTTGACAGACTTTGTAAATCCATGTGATTATATTTTGTTTTTCACCACCCCCTCTGAGTGTTATTCAGATCGTTTACTCTCACTTTCTAATTTTTATTTTGCATTGCATTAAGAATTGGACATATTTTATGTTCAGAAATTTTATAGGTAATGAAATAATGGCTGCTAAGGTATTCCCTATGAATGTGCAGTATTATAATTAAAAGGTAGTTATTTTGGGGATGGTGTTTGCTTACTAAGACATTAGCTTCACTTTTTTGAATGAGTGACTCATACAGTGCTTGTGTGGAGGAATTACTGTTGTTCCTTTGTAAATTTTTATCACATCATAAGAATAATAATAATTTCGTTACAAAATTGTTCTATTTTATCATATCTTGGGCCTCTGCCTGTTACTGTGTTTTATGGGCACCTGGAGTTTAACTTTCACCTTTTTTATTATTAAAAAAAGATAAGCTAGCATCTTGGTTACCTTAAAAATTATTAACTTGTAATACTCCTGATGCGTCTATAATAAAAACAAATGGGAAAAGCAATATGGCAGAAAGTAATCTAAAAGCAAGTGGCAAATAAAGAGCAGCTGTTGGTGCAGGCATTTTAAGTAGCCTCCTACCTACAACCTACATCTAGTCAGTCCTCTGTGCTTTGCTTTTCTTGAAGTCCCATTATTTCAGCAAATGTAAGATTTAGGGTGGGTTGGAGCATTTTGCAGCACTCAGGCAATATTTAAGTGCTAATTTCTGGTGGATTTTTGGGGTTATATTTGATGAGTGTGAGGGTAGAATGATAAGATATAGCAGGATTGGTTTCCACTTTCTTTTTCTTTGTTTTTAAAAGATTTCATTGGGAACATTCAGTTGTAAAATATTTCTTCCCATGCTGCCATATCCCAACTCTCTTGGAGTAAACAGTAGTTGTCTTTGGAACACAAAGGCAAAGCAGAACACATGTTTTATCCATACGTTCTTCAAGTCATAATTGACTCTGTTTTCTTTAAAAAGTAAAAAAAATTGAGTTTATACTAAGGCACCATCCTCTAAAAGGGGCAGGTGAAATGCAAATTTCTACCAGTGTTGGCTTTACATACACTTAAACCACTGCAGCTGATTGTGTTCAGTGAATGATACCATCAAATTAAGTGATCTGATGACGATTAATTTGACTATTTCATGTATGAGGATAGATCTGAACTTTCATATTTCTTTGCAAAGACTGCATCCTTTGAAAATGAGAAACCGGTATAGTTTTTTGTGTTACGTTACTCATATGCCCAGGCCTATGTTCATACCCACCCAAAGCTTTAGTTCTGTAGAAGGTAAAAACCCAAGTCACTCCTAGAAGCGTATAACACAGTCTCATGTGCAGCCAGGAAATAAACTGTGAGCTCTGCGATAACATAGAAGCCAGATTCATAGATCGTTAATGAATGTCAGTAAGAATCCTGGTTGTTGTAGTAGAAAGCTCAATTTAGATGTAATACATTACAGTATTTTCAGAGTTTTCCTGTCTCGGAAAAAGTCAGTCCTGTTTATGTGTAGCATTTTATAGTTTTAGTAAGTTGTCATTTTGTTCTGTTGTTTGCATTTCTGCTTGTAAATGTGCCAGTATACATTCATACAAAGCAGGTTCAGTTACTGTAGGAATTTTTACTTCAAGTTTTTTCCCAAGTAAATCTTCTAATTTAGAACAGCTAATCCAGGAGGGAAAAAAAAATTAAAAGCTGTATAAAACTAGAAGTTCGTGAGAAATTCTTATTTCCTGGTCCATCCCTTCTTTTTTTTTTTTTTTTTTTTCGGGGTATTGTTGGTAGTGTGAAAATCAGTT
>VXBX01005494.1:86714-168738 GCA_013400415.1 Scytalopus superciliaris
AGGTCGTGAGAAATTTTTTTTTTCTTGTCCATCCCTTCTTTTTTTTTTTTTTTTTTTCCGGGTATTGTTGGATGTGATAACTATCAGTCAGAAAGTGAGTTACTTTTAAAGAAATCTCTCCTGCTGTAACTGATGACTGCTGCATGAGGGATTATTGCACAGGTGCCGATCAGTGAATAGCTGCCTTGCCCAAGAGGAAGTTGTTTAAGGAGAAAATTTTGAAGGCTACTTTATTATGTTTCTCAGTGATTACTGGGGAATATAAAATGGCCTTTCCTTCTATTCTGGATGTTTCTTCTATTCAAGTTGAGATACTTAGACTGTTGTTCAAACTACTGTATAGATGTTCTTAAAGAGGTGCTTTTTGGGGTTTTAGAGAGTTCTGCATACACATCTGGTAAGGCAGTTAATTTATAGGGCTTGGCCAGCTGATTTTGACATTTAGCACTGTCTCACTGGGATCTCGTGTTTCAGGAGTGTAAGGTGTGAACTAGTAATGGTTAAGTCTGCTTAAAGTTGTCTTGAACTAAGTGAAACGTAATCAGCTTGGAGGGGAAGGAATTAGGGGTTATGTAGGGGGATTTTTAGACATCCATTGATTTCTCAAGATGCAACTTCTGATAAAATGCCTTTTTAGTTTTCTTTTATTTTATTTCATTTCATTTCATTTAAAACAACCAAAAGTTCTTCTATTTCAATACAGATGTCAAGGATTTTTTCAGCCAGAACAAATAGTGATGCCAGAGATGCTAACCAAAAAGACGGAAGTGGTAGTGGATGCATCAAGAGAGTTATATTGTTGAAAGCTGGCAGTCTCTCTCTACCTCAGCATGTCTTGTTCCCTTTCTGATGTGCCACTTTTCCATTTAGCTGTCACTTCTGCAGTTAATTGACTTAACAAACTCTGCTTGAGGCTAACCCTAAAGTCTGTTCAGCAGCTTTAGGTAATATGGGAAAAGCTTTCCCACTTTTTTATCTGAGTGAAGAGATGGAACTTCAGCAACTCTAAACACCTTATACCCTGGCACTTTAAAACATTTTTCCTTCTTTTACTTTGCAATAATTGAGTAGAATTGACTTTAGACAGGATGTTGAAACAGCTGGAGCCGTTGCGTGATGCTGTGTTTGTCCAGCACTAACCTAGTCTGGGGAGATGGTGGATAACTTGGCCATACTCAACTGATGTACAGCTAGTATTGATTTTAATGATATGAGGGGTTTGAGAGTCTGAGGTAATAAGTACAATGGATCTTCTCGTCCTGTCTGGACACTAACAGACCTGCAAAATAAATTTCCTCTGACCGAAGGCTAAGTGGCAGTGTCATAAGTTATCCTAGAAAAGAAAACCAAAGAGGGAGTCCATGTAAGGACACATTCTGCACTGCTGTTACCTCATGGATGGCAATATTTGCTGTCTTTTTAGCTGTTGGAGCCTGGATATGTCTCAAACTATAAATACACACAAAAGGATGCCCTTCAGTGTGAGATGCTAGACTGACTGACTTGATTAATTTTGCACTTCTGTATGACCCCTAACCAGAATTTTGTACATATGTGTGTGGGTGGTAAAAACAGTTTATAGAATTGAAATGACCAGCGAGACTCTTCTGGTTTTATATGCTGCTATTTAACCATATCAGTTTGAACTCCTCCATAATGAAATGCTTAGAATTGAAAAAAAAAGTCTTTTTTATTTTTCCCTGTTGGTGTATTTCACCTTTATCTCTTGGGTGAGTATGAAAAGCACTCATATTATATATTTATAAATTCTAAAAAGTACGTTCTCCTCTGTTTGATAGGATTTTCTGATAGCATGTCTCTAAACTATTTTGATTTATTTTAAGCAATAAAAAGGAAAAGGATAAAAAGTTCTGTTCTGTTTACTTTTCTCCGATTCATCCTGCTTCCTGGAGATCACTTATTATTCTGTTTGGTACATGAAGTACTGAAGGGTAGGAGTTACAGCTCTGCCCCAAGGAACTTGTAATCTAATTAAAGCATATGAAACTGCATTCTCAGATCTCAGTGGAGCTGTTCCACCTTTTTTGACTATGTGTTTGTGTGCAGTCATCTGAGGACCCAGGTAACAAATTAGAAGGTGTAGAGGATTTGATAATCAGTTGCTATTCTCCCCACAAACTACAATCACTGCTGTCAACAGACTTCTCTTGAAAACTCTGGCTTGGGGTTGCAGTAGTTCATACTCTGAAAGAGGACCAACATCCCATGAAGTAACAGCAGAAGTAAGAGCTTGCATTCCTTTCTTTGGAAGCCAGTAAGGAACTAATAAAAATTTAATGGTCTGCACAGATGACTTCCAGCAAGTTGTGATTATAAACAAGATTTTTACCAGAACAGCACTGTTGAAAAATGGATATTGATGGTTGATAAAGTAGCTTTCTTAGGATGCCTTTTAACTGCTTGGATTATTTGTGGGGCAGGGTTTCTGGCATATGGTGGAGTTGGCTATCTGCTGATAGTTCTGGAATAGCATCCTAGAGCATGACTATCTTCTAGACATGACAACAGTGAGGTCACAATCAGGTGAATGACAGTGCTGAAATGCATCACACTGCAAAGAGAATTAAGGTGTCTCTATCTTAAATGTATAAATGTTGATTTAATTACATTTTTTACATACATACATATTGCATATTGGAATTCATAGTGCTATGCTAACATCTTCAGTCTGCCAGAGTTTGAAACTGCAGCATCAAGTACTTAATGAACAGATTCATGAGTAATCTCTAGAAAGTGCTTAGAATTAAGGCCAAATCTGAGGAGCTTTGTACTTCTTATGACATTTTCCCCCCTTTGGCTTTCATATTATGGAAGCCACATGAAATCAGCAAGGAATCTTAAATTCATTCTTTGAAGGTATTAGAAAACGCTGCAGAGCACTGTGCTTGCCTTTTTCTCAGAATGTATGGTATTTATTTGCTTAGGAAAATAAGTTGGATTTGGCATCTTTGCTCTATGCACTAAATCATTGTTACTAGGTAAATGTTTAGTCTCTTAATAGTACTACTCAAATCCCTCTTCTCAATGGAAAACTTATGAGAAGCTCTACAAATCCGATGGAATAGAATCAAAATGGTATATTCAGGGAGTATAAATCAGATAACATCCTGTTGGTATGCAAATAACAATGTTATTGACTTACTCTCAGTAAGCATTACAATCCTGAAAATAGGACTTCTAGTGAGATGATACTTTGCATTTTCCCTTTTTTCGTCTTCATGTTTCCCCCTGACAATATGGTATGAAATTCTGCTAACATGCTGTCTTTGTTTCATATTTTGCAGGATTATGACTTGAGCCAGCTCCAGCAGCCTGACACTGTGGAACCAGATGCCATCAAACCTGTTGGAATCAGACGTCTTGATGAAAGGCCAATCCATGCAGAACCTCAGTATCCAGTCAGATCAGCTGCTCCTCATCCTGGGGACATTGGGGACTTCATTAATGAGGTAAAGGAGCGAAAAAGAGTTTCCTCTTAAGATCTGATAAGTTTTTTATATTTTGTTTATTCTACTCTGCATGAGTAGCTGTTATGTTAGAACATAATAACTTTTTAAAACATCCCTAGACAATTAAAATTGTCTTGCTAGACAGAAGTAAATATATTCTTTTAAAGTGCAGACAAATTTAATTAACTTGTTCAAACAGAAAGGGAAAATATATCAATTAACTTCTGTACATTTGTATTAATTACATTCATAATACGTTATCAGCTGCAACCACAATATCTTCAAGCAGAATTATTCAGTGGGTTCCAAGTAATAAACAGACTAACAAAATTATAGTATAGCCTAAATTCATTTATTAATTTGCAGTAATTTAATCATGGAAGAACTTCATTTTCATTCTCCTCATACATTACCCTCTGAATCCAGATAATAGTGGAAATTTAGTACCTTGAATAAGACCAAAAGAATTTCATCAAATACGATTAGTAAGCAGGGCAACTAAATTAAATGTTATGTAAGTGCTTTTAATACTACTTGTCTTGTCATAGAGCTTTCAAAGATTTTGCATTATTTTTGATTCTTCAATCTAATAGAGATAAATGTAATTAAGATTCGGACTATACCAGATTACTCACAGTTCTGAAAAAATGCATCTACAGATACTTGTTTCATTATTTCTGTAACTGGTCAGTGTTAAATCATTGGTGCTGTGATACTTAGGATGGCATGTGTTTCTTGTGCTTGCTACTTACAGGGAAAAAAAAAAGCTAAGCCAAAATTTACCACTATTTTTTACTATTTTCTGTAGATGAATAATAGTAATTAATTTTCTCTAATTTTTTCATATCTTCCTTGGCAACTAGACCTGGACACATATTGCAGAGTATTGCAGAAGTGTGTCTACCAATGTGTTTACTTTTGTTTACCTTGAAGAAAAATCAGGCTAATATACTAAGGTCTTTTGTGTTAGAAAGCTGCAGAAAATTGTTTGCCCCTTTTATGGTATAGAGCAATACAGTTTAAAAAAAAACCCTACAGGAAATTGACTAGCAGGAAAGGTACAGATACTCTTTTAAGAGATTGTGTTTTAAGAGTCTTTGGGTTTTTACATGCCTTACACCTCTAAATATTACAGGTATAATTGGCTTCTAGAAAGTAATGGAGACATGGGACTATAAAAGGCCCACGTTTTTGGGAAAGGCAGTGAACACACAAGAACTGCCTTGTGCTTCCTCATTTTTTTCCAAACAGAGATTCCCATCCTGTTCTCACACAGCTGTGACCAGACACTGGCCACCTGGCAGACAGTGGCAAAGAACCCTGATTTTTCATGTTCTCAAAGCAGCTGTCAAGTTCTGTTACAGAGCAAAAGCAAGGAATGGGTGTGATTCTCTGGAAAGCCAGAAAGGAGCCAGAGTTTGTCTGCCTCCTACAATTTTTAAATTACTTAGCAAGCTGTTCTTGCAATATTATTTTTTGGTAGGTTATTGCCCTTGAAGGCGAGGCCATCAGTGTGTACACCTGGCACTGAAGAAACAGTACTTGCTGTCTTGATTTAACCCAATATGTTTATATCGCAGTGCAGACAAGCATGGAGTCATTTCCTTCCTGCTGTGTATTGTATTATATCAGTACCTCCCTATATGCTTCCCCTTGCCACCCACCAAAAAAGAAGGCATCTCTCAGCTATTCATGCACAGTAAAATAATGTAATTAATGTCATTGACTCAAAGATAAACCTTGGAAATATATATGAAGTTAAAACATGGCAATTTTCTTGTCTTGCAAGTTAGCTCAGAATTAATTATATCCTCTGATTGAAAGGAACTATATGAGGTAGTTTCTGTGTTTTAAGCATTATATATTTAGCTTCTCTACTTTATAAGATACTTCCTTCCTAGGATTTCACAGCAATGTATCATTTTACTGTGGGGTGTTCCATCTAACCCTCTCTGTAGCAGGTGGTAGCCGCCCAAAGGTTCTCCATGCTCTGTCTGTTTTGCCAGAAGTCTGAACAAAATGGACAGTCTATTCCTCTAAAATAGTGTCACCTTAATTTGTGTCTCATGTTAAAATTTTCCATGGCAAATGTGATTCTAAAATGTCTGTTGGGTGTGGGGGGAAAATAGGTCTTTTACAGTAGTATTCACTATTATAGTTACATTACAAAATTACCAGTATCTGGAGCATAAACATTCAGACTGCACAGGTTTTCAGACTCTCTTCCGAGAATTCCCCCTGCAGTCCTGATAAGATTGTACCCAAACAATTCAGTAAGTTTCTCTCAGTTTTATTTGAATTAAATGGAAGAAATATCTCAAGTAAAACCTCTACCAGATGTTTTTTAGGGCAGTTCATACAGAATATAGGCTGAGTTGTAAAAACAACCTAGCAAGATAAGAAAGAGCAAGTTCGTATCTCTCTGCATCCAACTTCATTATTATTAAATGTAATTTTTCCCTTGGACATCTCTAGCCCAAACCAACCACAAAACTAGTCCAGTCCCTATCTGAGCAAGGAGAAGCTGCCTTTGAGTTGTCAGTACCCTGGTAGCAAAGTCTGCATTTACCCCCTTGGTTTGAAAAGATGCAACATTTATTTTGGAGATCAGTCTGCTCTTTTGGAGAATTTGACCCTATTCCCAGAGATGCTGCTCAGTATGATCCTTTGGGATGCGGATCCATGTGCAGGAATTTAATTTAGTCTGTTGAATGCTCACCAGGACTTCAGACGCACAGCCAGCATTGTTCAGATTAGCCTCTGAATTACTCCAACCTTTGACAAAAAAGCAGGTCATTGATTTCAGTTATTGCAGGGTTTAGCTACCATTGCCAAGCAAGCATGTTGGGTTTTTTGTTATTATTTTTATTACAGAGTCATAAAGCAAAAAATTAAAAAGACTTAGTGGGTCATTTTGGGGTTTTTTGGTTTTAACAGTACTTTCCTTGTATATTATTTTCTAGCTGTCATCCCTTGTGTTAAATCTACTTAACTCAATGAGACATAAGAGTATGTATGACTTCTCAGTTGAAAAACAAGTATGATAAAAAGTCAAGTGTTTTTATAACGCTTAGAAAGCTGAGATAATATATACAGAGCTATGAACTGTCTAAAATAAGAAGGTTTCAGAGGTGTCTTATAGTCAAAATATGTTTTGCAGGCATAAGCTAAATGACCTCAGAGACTTTCTTGTTTTGTCTGTTTCAATGGATAGATGAATCTCTAATTTAAGAGGGGAAGGAAAAAGCTTCCTTTTCTTCCAGTCCAGTGTACAAACAAGTCAGTGAAATAAGTCATGTGTTATTAAGAATCCTCTGTAGACCTTGTTTTCCATTTTGAGCCTTTTAAAGCATAACCTGCAGAGTGTGGAGCATAATTAACACTTAGAATAGTCAGGATTTGCAGGACAGTATAAATTAGGCCTCTTTGAAGTAGCTTTGTTAATCCTGTTTTCAAGAACCACCTATACTGTCCCTAGAAATTTCAAGTAAATTACATTGTGGTGGAGAGTTTGTGGCTGAGCATATGTGTATAATCAATAGAGGACATAACCTGAGGTAAACTAAATTTAAATTACAAACTGAAGGTCTCATCCCATGAGGATGTGGAGGACCCTCAATTCATTCTTAATAAATGGTTATTGATACAGTGCACCTCCATAGAGAATAGAGTCCCTCAATGTTTTCTGTTTTCTCTTGTCAAGTCAAAAAATGGTTCCAGATATAAACTATTTTTATGTATTTCCCTGGAGGACTCCGTTCTTCCTTTCCTTCTCATCAAAAGTCTGATGAATCTGATTAAGCAGTAAGATTAATGAAAAGAAAAGGATCAGATTTTGTAATGTTTCATGTTAATTCAAGATTTGAAGGGTTTGCTTTTCTTTGATTTGAGAGAAATTGAGAATGCTACACATACTAAGGCAAGTATAACTTTCCTCCCTGTAGCTTTTCCCATTCTGCCCCTTATCTCCTTCTCAGTGAAAGTTGCTACAATGAATATAAAAGAGGTAAAAAGTGAGATTGCTGCCCTAGGTCCCAAGCTGACCTTTGTGTTGCCATGGCTCTTCTGTGACCGCTTGTTGTGCACTAGTGGTAAAACAAATACAAGGAAAGCTGACTTAGTTGACACTCCCAGCAGGTTCCCCTGGTCCCGAGTATGGGCCCCAGAAGTTCTGTTGTTGAATGAGCTTCTCTCTCTAGTAAAAACTTCGGGTTTTCAGATCGGGAAACTGCTAACCAAGTAACTCCAACAACTCTGCTGCTTGGAGATTTTTTAACACATCTGGCAAAAACTGAAATCTCTCTTCAGAAGTGGCTGGCAACACCATGGCAGCAAAATCTGTAGAAGCCACTCCTGGCAGCCATTTGTTGCCTTTTCAGTTGTGCAGATACAGAAGGCTGTGGTACCACCGACTGAAAGGACTGGCATAATAAACAAAAAAAGGTGGCAATACTGAAACCAAAGGGAGCTTCATAAGCTGATACCACTGCCAGAGCTGTCAGACATGCTGTAGAACCCAACAGCAAAACACAGCAGTAGACTGGGTATGTTCAAAGAATAGGCTTAGAAGAGAGAAAGTGGAAACATCATAGTATTTCTTTCTTTAGTACCTAATTTGCCACACAAATATAGCAGAAAGCTTAGTTGTCATTTGAAGAGTTAGACACTAAGCTCAGTCATTACACTATGAATCTGAGGAATTTTTAGCCAGAAGATATGTGCAAATGTCAGTGTAACTTGTGCTGTGCGATTGAATCAATACCTCCATAATATGACCCATAGCTACGTTCCGTGAATGAAATGCATTACACCACTGGCACAACCTTTGAAACAGTGAATTTGTTAGTGAGATCCTATCTTGTAAGTCAGTAGCTCAAACCAGTTTCCTTTTTTAAATGCTATCATGATACCAACAGCAAATTGAAAAAAAAACCTAAAAAATTACAACTTCCCCTTTGGAAAAGCATATGGAAAGAGGCTGCCTTCTGTCTTGCCATGGATGGCTGATAGGTATCAGAATTTCTGCAGTGATGTAAGAAAATGTTTTGTTCAGTGACTTTTTTAATATATTGTTATCCTGTGGTTGACTGGCTGTAAGTAGGCAGAACTGCAGGGAAATAGCATTTCTTCTCCAAACCGACTTTTTAAATCACTTTCACACATGGATACCTGAAATTCATATCTCAGCACTCCTTAACCTCAAGTGCTATTTATTCTCCTCCCCTGTCACCTGTGTTCGAAAAGCATGGGTATCTGTCACCACAAGTAGGCTTAAGGAATGATGTAGATACCACAAGGCCATTTACTGCCCAAGAAGTAAAGTTGCATTCGTACTTCAGCAGCAGAAATTGAGAGAAAGCCTTAGAACCATTTGCAGCTTTAAATCTGGCTAAGGGAAATCTTCCAACACTTGTGATTGCCTTTTCAAAATCTCAAATCTTTTGTCCTTATTATGGCTGTCAGGATGGAAAATGCCAAAGAGAGAGATAACAAGCATCACCAATTATTCTTATCAGATAATTCAAAATTGTGCTTCTAATGCAGGCTATTAATAACCTGCTTGATGTTGTTGTACTACATGAAATGATCATTTCAAGTTCAAAATATGTTCTTGATTAGAAGTAATTAGTTTGATAAATATGCTGGGCCTTTCCACCACTGATTTACAAATTATTCTGCGTACATTTTGCACACATCTGAATTATTTTAGATAGGCAATAAAGAACGAGGATTTGCTTCTACCTGATCAATGCCATATGCTGTAACTAATGGGTTTAGCTATAATGCATATTTCTGGAAGAAAAATCAACATCTGGTTCCATTATGTCACATTTGGACTAAACACAATTGAGAGTAAAATATACTTTTCTAAAACCAGAATAGGTTAAATAATTTGAAGTAGGCACATTCATTCCTTCAAATAAGTGGGACTATTATAAAGCCATTCTATAAATAAATAAACATTAAAAGTAAAACCAGCACAAACAGCACTGGTTAAAATTAATAATGAGCAATTTCAAATCTTAACACAGCCTTATAGAATTCTGGAAGATACATTATCCCTTGTCAGTGGCTGTCAGAGTAGATCCTATTCAAAGTGAAAGATCTTTAAAAAATATTGCTAATCCCATGGAAGAAACTGTGAGGTTGCAAAATACACAACATAAGAGGGCTTTTTAACTTCAGAGTTTAGCCTTTATGTTCAACATGTAAATCTTCTCCAGATAAGCATGGAGCGATTGCTTCATATTATAAAATTAGTTACTGATATAACTGTTTAGGTTTGGACTTATGTAAGAAAACAGGGAGGGTAGAGGCTTTTGTCTGGAAGAAGCATGGTTCTTTTGTGGCTTTTCCTCTTGTTCTGTTTGTGTGGGGTTTAATTTGGGTTATTAAGCTCTATAGACTAGAAATTTAAAATTGCTGTTCCTGTTTTGATAACTGTTCCTGTTTTGATAACTTCATTACTTTGCAATGAGGAAACAAAAATGTTTATAATCTTGTATTTAACTTTGATGTCAGTGTGTGTGTTTTTTCTGAAGAGCAGGGGGAAATCTCATGGGTATCTGTGACAAAACACATAAGGCTTAATCCAACATACCATATCTTTTTCTCACAGCAACCTACAGAGGTACATGAATTTACAGGACTAACTAAATACGGATTTTGGCACACTCAGATGGACTGCAGGCCAGAAAAGTCAGTGGATACGTTATTGGCCATGAGAGATGGCTGTTAAAGTGAATCTTTGCAAACATGCCTTTTTCTCCTTCCCCATCTGTTTAACCATTTCCATATTGCCCATGCCACAGGTTGTGAGCTGTACAGCTCTGAAACTGTTTATTTATTAGCTTTGGTCCCAGTGCCATGATGCTCTCTTAAGGTTTTGTTAGAGCTGTAATTGCAACTGCATTCAAAAGGTGCAGTGCTGTAATGCTGGAAACCTGGTCATTCTAAAAGGAGTTACAGAAATATAAATCCTGTTTTGCACGGAACAGCCAAAGAGGAAGAACTTTGTTTTCTCAAGTGGTGCTTGATAGACAATTGCACTGCAGTATTCCAGTTATGCTTTGTCTTGCTGTCAGGTACAGAACTTTATCTTTTCTCTCCTTCTTGCAGGGGCTTAAAGCAGCTGACAATGACCCTACAGCCCCACCATATGACTCCCTCTTAGTCTTTGACTATGAAGGAAGTGGCTCCACTGCTGGATCCTTGAGCTCTCTTAACTCCTCAAGTAGTGGTGGTGAGCAAGACTATGACTACCTAAATGACTGGGGCCCACGTTTCAAGAAACTTGCTGATATGTATGGTGGAGGTGATGACTGAACTTCAAAGTGAACTTTGGTTTTGGACAAGTACAAACATTTCAACTGATATTCCCCAAAAGCATACAGAAGCTAGGCTTTAACTTTGTAGTCTACTAGCACAAGTGCTTGCTGAAGGCTTTGGCTTAGGCTGCAAACCAATTTGGGCTCCGTGGAATATCAGTGATCCAATGCTGTTTGGAAAAAAATATTGAGCTCAGTTACACTTGAATTTTACAGTACAGAAGCACTGGGATTTTATGTGCCTTTTTGTACCTTTTTCAGATCGGAATTAGTTTTATGTTTAAGGCTTTAATGGTACTGATTTATGAAATGATGCATTAAAGAGACAAAATATGTTGGGGTGGGGAGGAGTAAGGTGAAACACAATATGCTTCAACATGCTTTTGTTACATCGCATTGCTTTTATTAAAATAAGGAGATTAAAAGTAAACAAAAAAATCCTCATGGAACAATTTTATTATCTGGGAGAGAAGACCATGAGGTGGAACAATGTACATTACTTCTAGTTTTAGATGTTAGGGGACTTTTTTCACTAAAATTCTAAAACTTAATGCAACTGGTTGCAAATAAAGGGAGTTTTCATATCACCAGTTTGTAGCAGAATTGATTTTTTTTTTTTCTTATGCTAGAATGTTAGACACATTTTGGTCTTAATCCATGTACACTTTTGGGTTTTTTTTTTTTAATTTCTAGTATTTTTTTCCCACTTCACTGTAAAAAATGGTATGTGTACATAATGTTTTATTGGCATAGTCTGTGGAGAAGTGCAGAAACTTCAGAACACGTGTATGTATTATTTGGACTATGGATTCAGGTTTTTGCATGTTTATATCTTTCGTTATGGATAAAGTATTTACAAAACAGGTTGCAAACAAGTGACATTGATTCAATTGTTGAACTGTAGTTAGAGTACTCAGTATTTTTTTTTATTTTTCTTTTTATTTTTATTATTTTTTTTGTTTGGGGAGGGAGAAAAGTTCTTAGCACAAAAAGTTTTACATAATTTGTACCAAAAAAAGGGGAGGGGGGTGGGGAGTTGGCCTGATACCAGTGGCACGAGAAAATATACAGTATGTTTTGGGAGTGGGGAGGGAAGGGGAAAGAAGCTTTCAAACTGGAGAGACTTCTGAGAACAGCTTTGCCTCTGTATTGTGTACCAGAATATGAATGATACACCTCTGACCCCAACGTTCTGAATAAAATGCTAATTTTGGATCTGGTGCTTGGTTTGGCATTTTTTTATTCTACCTGAGCAGCCCTGACTGTAATAAATAAAAAGTACACAAAATTTGTTTGAGTTTGTGAGAAGTTATGTACAATTCTTTAGCATTCTGTAGTGCTGGACTGAAAATAAGCTGCATATAGAAGAAAGCCTGGCACAAATTTGGAAGGCAAGTTACCCAGTAAAAGCAAAATTATCTGTGCTGGGATTTCTGGGAATTCACAATTTTAAGTTCCACATGGATGGCTAGCTCTTCCGTTTGATGTGAGTTATCTAAATAGAACTTGCAATATTTTTGGCTCATTTCTAGACTGACAGTTTATTGATTGTGTGATTATGCTATGGGTTGTGTAATAAAATAATTTGTCGATTGTGGCAATCGTCTGCCACCTGGACTTTCTTACACTGAAGTAAAGACAACTTGAGTGAATGTCAAATCATGTCCATCAGAGAGGTGCTCATGGTGATGGAACTCTATCAAAAAGCCCCGTTAGGAGATTAGTCATTACTAAATGTGTTTCTGACCTGTTACGATGATTTATTTGCAAACAAAGCAAATGTAGGTACAGCAGCTCTGTCTTTGTTCACTTGCAGCAATCTGCCAAGGTTTAATGTCTACATTTACAGTCATTAAGGACCTAATTGTGAACAGTGTGAAGCTCAAACTCAGCAGAAACATCACAGTTTTGCAATCAGTTGAAAGAAGGGGAGCAGTGGGAGGGACACTGGGCTCTGGGACTGGCATAGCAGCCTTCTGTGCTGGAACAGCTGGGTGGGCAGGGAGTTAATCTGGGGGATGCTCTTCACTGGTGCCACTTCAGTGCTTCCTCAGCACTCACACTGTAATTTACATAATTTGACTCTGACTTCCAGAGGTAAGTACTGAAATTTGAGTTGGGGAGCATTAAATGCTGCATGTGAGGTAACTCCACTGTGCCTTTCATAAGCATGTCTCCTTCCTTCTTACTCCTGATGGAAGGTGAGAGGTAGCAATCCTCTCAGACTGGGATATAGTATTTCAACACCTGCATACCTGGCTGTCCTTTACCTTGTGCATTTGCAACTATAGTTTGATGCTGTAACAAGGCCTTGCTTTTTCAGTAATGTGTCAAAGTTATCAGTGACCACCTTTAAGCTAATTCCATATTCAGTTTGCAGTGTGAGGGAAAAAAGATGTAGATCAGGACACAAAAATTAAAATCTGACCATGCATAGTTAAGTAAGGAAAACTTTAGTAAAGGACAGGATTTAAACTGTAAATGCTTGTTAAATAAGCAAAAGGCCACTTTTAGCACATTGATTTTTCTATCTTACATAATGTATGCAAAAATGTATTTTAAGCGTAATAATTCTGTTATTGTTACTTGGAACCAACAAACTGGAATTGCTAGATGAACTGTATTCAGTTGATATTGAATGTTAAAGGCACAAAGGGAGAAAGATCTGTGAAAGATTTCCAGTTTTGGCTATAGCACATTTTTTTGTTAAAAGTGGGCAGAGGTCATCTTTTATGAGCACTTGGCTCTTCTGTACAGCAATAGGAGCTTTATCTTGATCAGACAATCTTCCAGCTGTATCTACAGCTGCATTGAAATTTTAGCAACAGTTCTCGGACCTAGTGTTAGATCAGCATTAGGTCTGCTGAAGAGAACAAAAGGCAAATGAGTTTTATGCATCTCAAATGCTTATACAAGAAGAAAAAAGATGTTTGAATGAATCCTCTTTCATCAAGTTTCAGTTTGTTTCTTCTTCTAGAAATGTGGAACGAGGTTTTGTGCCCATGATTTATGCTTCGATCCTCGTCAAGAGGACTGCACTGAGGGAAAGATGGCTGAATTTTCAACCCTACAGTTGTTTAGGGAAATTTTGGCAGCCTAATTTGTAAATGGGATTTGGCAGTTGTACATATTATCTCTGCCATGTAGACACTATATCCAAGTTAGTTACTGGCAAGAAATGAGACCTTAGGAACTTTGATATCTCAGCCTTTCTACAATTTGTATTTTCTTTCAGTGATAGTCCTTCATAGCCATATCCTTCTGAACTGCAGGGTTGATAAAGGTGGAGAAGAGTGGTTTTGGGGAATAAACATATTAAATGAATACTAGTGACTTCATGTGTGGATGGATCTAGCTTTCTGTGTTTTCTCTGGGATTGCCAAATATTGGTGAAGGATGCTAATACTCCTCCTATAACATCTAAAATCTACTTACCATGCTCCCTCCAAATAGCTGAACTACAAGTGGTTCTTCTGGTCCAAAGTAGCGAAGTCATTAAAAGCCACAAGGATGCTCTTTGGGAGTTCTGAAGTTTGGTGTATTTTTTTTTTACACCCTACCAGATTCCTTACCCAGAAGAACATTTGTATCTACTCTGCCATGGTCCCATTCACCTTAATGCACAAGGAAAACCTCTTCTGACAGGTGATGGGAGAGATATCCCAAAAAAGGTCTTTCAAACCTGTCTGTAGTCATTAAGGATGTCTAATGTACGCCAATTCTTCGTTTACACAATTACTCCCACCTTCCTAAGGAGCCTTCCTGCTAGCACAGCAGCATGGTTTGACAGATTTACCTTTCTGGATCGTGAATGTGAAAGCAAAGTCCCTGCTTTTACCTCAGTCAATATTTAGTATTCAAATAAAAATCAAAAAAGTCACTCAAATGCTTTTATGCCTAACTCACAATGGTGTATTTTATACACAGTTTTCAGCCAGGGATGACATAGATTTGTATGATGTCCTTTTTTCATTTCCTCTACATTTATTTACGTAAGCTTTAATTTTTAGTCTTTCCATAGGCAAGGTTCTTTCCTAGGAATTTTGTTAAAGCATAGGATAATTGCCCTTTACATAAGATACGTCACCGGAATTAGGAAAATCTTTCCCCTTAGCAACAAGGCTAAGGGAAATGAAGAAGAATGGCTAAGGAAAAAAGGCTAAGTGCTTCCCACAGGGACTCAAGGTGCCTTCCATCATATGGATAGGGAAAGACCATCCCATTTGTTAGAGACCCTTTGATCAATCAATGCAAGATACTCTCCAGCCAAGGTGCTACATCTGTAGTGGCCAAACAGCTCTTTTTGCTGTAACAGAGAACTTGGAGATGCCCCTTCTCTAGAGCTCCTGGTGTCAATGCTGCTGCCTTTCCTGCTGGGTTATGTTCCAGCACTGAGCTTTCCCAATTTTCCCCCTCAGTTTACCTAGACGGTTGAACCATGCCAAATCTCACATCAGGTTCTACATATTCTTCAGTTTGCAGCCTCAAAGAATCACGGTCATAGTCTTGTTTTGGTTTGCTTATTTTGCTGTAGATTCAAGAGCATATTCTCAGCATAGCAGTGGCTGGGAAGACTTCCTTGGCAAGGCTGAGAGAATGCTTCTGCTTTCGTTTCTGTTTCCACTTTCCCATTTTCAGTTTCTGTAACCACCCCTTTTGCTGCTGTTTTCAGACCTTGAATCAGTATCCTGTAACAAAACAGAACGGCCAACCTCTTCTTCTTTGAAGTGGCTACTTTTTTCCCTCCTAATGGAGAACATTCTTGTAGACTTCCTATTTCCTTGTGTTGCACTCAGCAAAAAAATCAAGTTTTGCATTGTCCACAATGAATTACATTTATTTCTTAAAATATACGCATTTTGAGAGGGCTTTTTTTTCCTTTTTAACTTTTTTTTTTTAAGCACTGATGTGTTTATAAACCTCATGGTGGTACCATACACATTTCTGTATTTTCATGAAACTACCTTCAGGTGGTTCGCTCCCTTCCAAAGAGTCTAAATACTGATTCTGAAAGCAACATATTTTGCTTTGGGTATGAATAATAAATAGTAGCAATGTGCAAATTACTTTATGCTCCTGCTTCTGAAGATAAAATTTGTTGATATGGTACGGGTACATGTAGACAGACAGATCCATGGGCCCACCCATTCTGTTTTCCAAATTACAGAAGTTTGATTATTACATTACATTACATTTGTTATCTGCAGCACTGCAGAGTGAGCTTATAAAAACCCAGCTGTCTCTGTGTGCCATAAATCAAAAGTAATGGCTAGATAATCAAAATTATGTTCCAATTCTAGAACATTCATTACTGGTGGCATTGTGTGAAGCAGATATAAAAACAAGCAGTGTGCTAGGATGATTAGAGGGAATTACACTAAAAATGTAGAATCATTTACTGGTATGTTTTGACTTGAAGTTAACAAAGAGCGGTTTGCTCAGCACAGTTATTTCAAGATAAACTGAGAAATAAACAAAAATTAATCTTTTAGCCTGACCCAGTCAGGAAGCAATATTCAGTGCACTATCTTTCTTAGAACTGGTTTTTCCTCATTTGGGCAAAATGAAAGCAAACAAGAAAACAACCAAAAATAGTAAACCCAACCCTTAAAAACCCCTCATGGAATGGGAGGGGCAACTTCAAAGACCTTCTCTACTGTCATGTTTCATAACAGAAGAATTCCAGCCTATTGCCAAGTTTTTTGATCTTCCCAATTTTTTTGTGTGGCAAGAATTCACACTGCCTAGATCCCAAATAATCTGACTACAGAGTGTCTAAATCCAAGCTCCAACTTTGAGTTACTTTGGTGTTTCCTGTTGTTCCTTGTTGGTACGACTAATTAAATACTTGCTATTCCTGAGAAAAGACTTTAAAGCCTGAACTACTTGTTTGGGATGTAAAAAGCCCCAGTCCATGCTCAGGAACTGTGCCTTGGTGTTTTATAGGCTGAGTGAATGCAATTATTTTGAAACTAATGAGCTTTTACATGAAAATATCTGGAAAGCTCTAGATATTATTGTGAAGGAAACAGATGACAAATTCTTTGCATTTATTTGCAAAATAAATTGTTTCCTGAACATTCCCACTTAGCCTTCAGTTCTTTGGAGGCAAAACTGAAATGGCAATTAAAGTTTTCATATGGGATGATGACTCCAAGGAAATATTTTGAGCCCCAGCCTTCAGGCTTGCCCTTCAGAGGCCAGAGAGCAATCCTTTTTGCTGAATAGCAGTCCATCAGGTCAAGTTCTCATGAAAAATGTTGCCCCTTTGAAACTCAGTATTGTGAACATATATACTGGAGCAATACATTACAGAACATAACTGAGAATGGTGGAACACAGCCCTTCGAAAGTGGATTCAGATCCAAAGCTCCTGACTCAACCAAGATGCTACCGTTGTGGATACCCTCAAAGCAGCATTCAGCTCAGAGAAAACATTTACATCTGGAGCCATATATGATAGTATTTGAATCTAAATAACCTTGAATCACCAGTAATACATGCATAAATACATTTCTTTCAGAAAATAGAGACTGACCTAACAATTCCAAGTTCCTATCAATTGTCGGTTGACTTCCTTTTGAAAAATGTCCTTTAATGACTTCGTATTTTTTACAACTCACTGTATTCACAAAGGCGCTGTGTTTGCTGAACTCTGGACCACATTGTGATGACAGGTAACCCTGTTTAAATGAGGTTTTACAGAAATCTATTTCAGAACTGAGTATTTGGAAGAGAATTTTGATGACAACTTTCTGTCTAATGGTCTCAAAGACTACTAGACACTCAGACTTTTAGTAGCTGTCACAGGAATATCAGATCAGCTGCCATTCTAGAGGAGAGGGAAAAGATGATGCTGTGAAATTTGATTTCAACACTGTTCCAGTCATACATAGAGTAGCAAAAAGCATATAGTAAAGTGCTGGGTCATAAGCTATATAGTGTATAAGTATTTATTGTAGGTCTGTGGGCCACCTTCACAGTGACAGTGATTTTACAAGGATAGGATTCATATTCAGTTTCAAATAAAATATCAGGCATCTTTGAAGTTCATCACAAGCTTATTTGTCCTCTATGCTCACAGGAATATGTTGTATTTCTGTGTATTTATGCATCTTATCGCAGGGGAGATTTTCACCACTTGAAAATCCTTATAACTCTTGTGAGTGTAAATTTTTCTTGCTTGAATATAGCACTATGTGGGATCCCCTCCCAAAAGAAAAAAAAATGGTTTGGGAATGTGCGTTTAAAGAGTATAATGAAATTAGAGTAGACAGGGCAGATTATAATATCACCCCATTGGCAACATTATATAAATTGCCCATTACAAATGAAAGATTAAAGAAGTGTTTCATAGCAACATCATCTTTTTGTGACCTTTTCTTAATTCTAAAATTAGTCAAAATGGGTATAATTCCAGAACTAGAGAAGTAAGGATAGAAAGGGCACTTACTATATGATCCTGAAGATTTGGGACTTGTGACCCCTCCCCAGTGAAAATGAAATTGCTAATGTCAACCCATCTTTGGCAGACAGCACCTGCATTGATTTTATACATAATTCAGCACAACTGAGAGCCTTTTCAGGACAAGCTGGAGACTGATATGTTATGGAGGCTAAATTGCTTCTCCCTTCTGAAAAAGGGGGTCTTTTGAGGCCATGATTTATGTTTAATCATGTAGAGTTGGGACTGCTGAGAAGTGGGACTATGTTATGGCTGATGTGAAGATACAGTGAAGTAGTGGCACACTAAAAACTGCTTCCACTGAAACTGTTACTGTCATAAGATATCAAAAAAAAACCCCAACCCCACCTTTCCCCCCCACTGTCTTGCTCCAAACTGGAGTGAAAGAAATGAGAGTATCCTATCCATGTTTAATTTTGCATATACAGTACCAGATATATTGTCTGTGCAATCAGCTGGCAGGCCAGCCACAGTCAGACTAATCAGCAGGAAAGCTGATGCAGTGTCCTTGCTGAAGTTCTGCTTTTGTCACCGGTTGAATTGCTCAGACAAATGAGCAGCTGTGGGGGTAAACCTGCACATAAAACTGGAATTTCTCAGTTTTCTTTAACTGTCTGTGTCTGAGTTTCCACTGGGTCTCCTGGATGGGTATACTGGGATGTTTCCAGGGTAAGAGCAACCTCACAAGCACTTCTCATGAAGTAGGGGCTAATCTCCACCCTCCATCACACCACAGAAAGTTACGTATTGGTCCCAGCTGTCTTGTGAAGGGCTCCTTGTACAGTGCTAGGGGCAGGCAAATGTGAAATAATAAGCTTAAAGGTGCATTTATTTTCTGCATGCCCACATAGAAAAATCTTTTGACTCCAAGGAGCACCACCTTTGCCAAACAGCTGGTGCACAGCTCTCATTGTGATGGCCACCAGATGGCCAGTCTCTGGCCACCACGCACCTTGTGCAGGGCGAGAACTAGAACGGAGCAAACTTCTGTCCCTGAGCTGGATGTCCCCAGAATTCCCACTGTTATTCTGAAGTACTAGCAAAAATATCTCTGCACTTTAGGAACTATAGTAGCAGAAATCTGTTGTTCTATCTTATTTTCATTTTTTTGTTGTGTTTATGTGAGTCACTGATGAACACAGTCTTCATTGATGGAATGCAAAATTCAGTGCATGTAAGAAACTATTCTTGCAGTGTAATCAGATGATTAGATGTTTTGTTGCTGTCTTGCACTGTTTAGTATAAAGTGCTTTGAATGACAATATGGCAGCTCTTTTTCAGCAAACTTTACAGGCTGCTTGTTGCAAACTGCAACTGAACTTTAATTGGGTGTCCAGAGATTTACTACTAGGAAGGTAATAACCTCAGCACAATAGCATGAAGCTGCATCTTTTCACTGTTGTCAGTGTTGTAAATAAAGGCTAATTTTCCAACAGGCTTGCTCTTTCTTCAGTGTTCAGGATTACCAAAAGAGGTAGAACCTGATGCCATAATTGCTGCAGACTCCGTAGTATGCAAAGACATGAGCAATCCAAGTGGCATTGTGTGTGAATGAGTTTATGAGGTGGGGGCTGACAAAGAACTGCATTTTGAAATAACAACATGAATTTTATTGAAAAAGCACTGAGTTGTTTGCCCTTTTATTTAGCCTTTATGATAGCAAATAGAAATGATTTGGCTTGCCAATCAGACCTAGAAATGTAGAGGTGAAAAAAAAGCAGCCCAAAACCTCAGTGTAATTTTGAGTCAAATGAGGTTTGGATCAAACTCAATGCAATTTATTTTTATATACTGTCCTCCATACTGAGTATTACAAAGCAGTTTACAGGGACAGTTAATCATCAGAAGCTAAAGCGAAGAGGTTTTAAAAGCAATAATAATTCAGTAGCTGGAAGGAATCATGGGGGCTTTTATTTGACTTCTGAGGGAAATGAGAAAAGTTCTAGGCAGAACACTTTTTTCTGTCTTTTGATAGGCAAAGTATTGTATGGAGTTGTGTTAGAAAATGGCATATTCTTTTTAATGCTCATCTTTGTCAGAGAACCATGCTAGTGTCACCCAACCTCAGATCTGCTCCAGTTCAGTTCTGAAGAGCAGCCACATAGAATACTTGGCATAATTAGGAAGCAGTATTGCTGAGAGAGCTTTATTCGTTTCCTTTTTTTCTCTTTTTTTTTAATAAAACCTGATATCCTCAAAATATCATCAACTTGATCCATTTTGAGGTTGAATTTAAGAAATATTAGAACTGAATCCTGCTACTGTATTATGGTTTGGTGCATATGAACACACACACCTACACATATACCCACACATGTATGAAATATACTGTACTATTTAATATTTTGTGTATTGGGGCAGAATCCCCAGTCTATTTAGTTTTGCAGAGCTGCTGAAACCATTCCAGCTACACTGATTTACACTAGATGAGAATTTATTTATTTCACTTGTTTTATATTTACAGGTATCAATCAATTAATAGTTCTGAGTGGAAGCTTTCATGATGTAGGATGTAGAAGGATCAATATAGTAACCTAGTCCAGTCCTAAAGTGATGAGTACCCTTGGAGTCGTCATTTCCCAGGCTGACTTTCCCTCCAAGACTCTCATGGGCACCTCAATACACAAAGTGCTTTCCAAACCTTCAAAACACTCCAAGCAAACCAGAATTTTCATCTCATGGCTCTTCTTTAGCTGAGAATGTCCTTCCCTGAAAGAACAAAATAATTCCTACTGCACTTGTATGTCACATTCACCCAGTGGTCTTTGTCTCATGCTGACAATTCAGCCTGGAACGTAACTCAGGAAACAAGAGAAAAACGGATGCGAATACTTTTGGTTTGGTCTGGTCAGCTTAAAATCTTAACCAAGCCAGTCATTTGTTGCTGTTCAAATTCTTCAAATTCTTCCAGCAGCTGTAGATATGAAGTGTCAAGGATTTGATGTATGAGTGTCAGCTTGGTGGGGAGACAGGGTGCTACCAGAGCCTGGAAGCCGTTCAGCCACTTTTCAAGAAGGAAAAGGAGGTGTGAAATAGTAGGGATCAATTACAGCCCCACTGTAAACAGAGAAAAGGAAAGGGAAGAGGTGTAAAGCTATACACGGTGATGGGCGTACAGCAAGGCAGGGTGCTTGCCAGGAGGGGGGCAGTCTTCCATGCTGCACCCTGGTGAGCTACTTTATTTCAACCCATGAGCTGGAATGTGTTAGTCTCACCGACCAGAAGTATGTGGTAGGATACTGCAATAGAAAACTATTAGTCCAGCTCACAGAAGAGGTAAGAAGATGCAAAATGCTTTTCCTTTCACATGGGTGATGTGAAATGCTGTTCATCAAGAGTGTCTGTTTAGGAAGCACTAACTATAGTAGATGTTATGACTCAAGTTTTCTTCAAGAAGAGTTTTAAAAAATATTGTGATTCCATTAATCACTTTTCTAAATGACAACCTCTAACCACACAGTTTTTACACAAGTGTAACAGAACAGACCTTGATATTCATGTTTATTACTGCAAGGCAAATGTTGAGCCCCATGGTTGTCTGTGTAAGAGAATGATGGTGGCATGAGACTCAGATGTTATGTGGTATTGTGTTACAACACTTGTGGGTTATTATAGCACAAGCCTCTGGATATTAAATCTCTTCCTACATCAAACATTTTTTTCCTGCCAGAAGCAATCCTTTTCTCACCATCCAAATTGCCCTTTAGCTTGAAGATGTTAAGATTTTTTTCATTCACACATTTTCACTTAAAAATAGGGATGTCTATTGCCATAGTTTGCAGTGCTTGGGAAACAAAAATATTTGGCTGAAAAAAATCAAATAAGATAATGCTTACAATGAGAGTTCTAGTTCGGAAACTTCAGAAAACTACTGCTGCCTCATATTTGCTCTGTGGTTACCCTGATCTTCTTGTGATGCCAAAGATGCACAAAAAACCCACAAAATGCCTCCAATCTCTTTTGCCTGTTTGCTCTTCCAGTATTTTAGTCCTCACTTCCCTGTCTCCTATGATTTCTTTGATTTTCATACTCATGAACTTCCAGCTTTATCTGTATCTAGTACAAACAGCTCTTTAGGAAAGTGGTAAGGCTGTGAATTACTTATGCAGGAAACCAATCCTTCTTGGTTTAACAAGAAAACAAGACACATTAACTTTTTTCTCTCAGTCTGCTACTTTTAAGATTCACAGCTCGCAGCATTGTGATACCAATGGAAAAAAAAAAAAAAATTCTAGGATTTCAAAGGTGTGCTTCATGGCCACCACATTCTAAGCTAAATACTTTTTTGAAATTTGAAAGAAAATGCTTTTGCTTTATGTTGCATGGTTTCAGTAGCAGGTGGGGCTGCAGGAGTGGCCTCTGTGAGAAGAAATCAGGAGATGGTTCCATGTGGCCAGAGATGTTTCCAGCTGGCTCCAGAAAGAATCTGCTGCTGCCCAAAACTGAGCCCTTCAGCAGGGTAGTTGGTGCCTCTGTGATAACATATTTACAAAAAATAAAAAAACCCATAGTGTGGCAGCGATGAGAGAGAGCAAGGAGTGTGAAAAATGTGCAAAAAAGAGCCCTGCAGACACCAAGGTGAGAAGAAGGAGGGGGAGGAGGTAATACAGATGCTGGAGCGGAGATTCTCCTGCAGCCCCCGGAAAAGAACTTAATGGAGCAGATTGCCTCCTGCAGCCCATGGAGGATCACGGTGGAAGATGCCCTGAAGGAAGCTGCAGTCCATGGAGGGTAGACCCTTGCAGGAGCATGTTTTCTGGAAGGAGCTGCTGCCCATAAGGCACCATAGCTGGAGCAGCTCTTAAAGAACTGTACTCCATGGGAAAGACCCAATGATGGAGCAGGGGAAGAGTTCAGATGAAGAAGCAGTGGAGTTGAAGTGTTATGGACTGACTACAACACCCCTCCCCCATTCCTCCCTCCCTACCTCCTCCAGTAGAAGAGTTGTAAGTGAAGGAGTGAAATTGAGCTTGGCAAGGAGAAACGGGGGACGGTGTTTTTAGTTTTGTCTGGTTTTCTCACTATCCTACTCTAATTGGTAATAAATTAAATTCATTTTCCCCAGGTTGAATCTGTTTTACCCATGACTGTAACTGGTGAGTGATCTCCCTGTCTGTATCACGACCCTGTCATATTTTCTCCCCCATCTGTTGAGGAGTGAGAGTGAAAGAGAAGCTGGATAGGCATCTCGTGGCCAGCCAAGGTCAGCCCACCACAAAAACATACCACCAACAATATTTGAGTGGCAGTATCACTGCATCATTAACTTTTCAAAACATATATAGAAACAAACACACACACTTGTCCCTTAGTTCTCTCAGCTCTGTGAAGCATGAATAAAACAGTGAAATTTCCTAGGAATTTTGCAACCTTAAGGATTTGAGAGAGGAGAAGCCAAGAAAAAAAAAAAACAAACCAACCCTGAAGGGAAGCTGATGAAACAGAACCAGGGGATTGTACAGGTTTAAAAAAACAGCAAGTGGTTTAGAGCTGTAATGAGGAAAACAACCCTCTGGTTCAAAAGCAACTGCTTTCTTGTCCATTTGCAGGATAATCAATATCTCATCCTAAAGCATCTGTGAGCAAATATGAAAAAAAAGAAAGAATGGTTTATTCTGGAAAAGATTTGCTGACCCAGCCCAAATTCCATCAGAAATGGAAGCATAAATAACTTCAGAATATTGATAATGATTCTTAGGGAAAAAGAGCTGAATAAACAGCACTGAATAAAATGTAAAACTGCATTTTATCTTTCTGTTTTCTTGTAAGCCTCTGTGCTAGCAGACCTGGACTGTGTCTGCCTCTAGCATTTGATCAGAATTCTTTTTCAGTCAGCCTTTTTTGTTTCCCTCCGTTATTTTAAGCGTAATTATCAGATTGATAAATATGTGCATCAAGCATAACATTAGCAGAGCCTGTGTTCTGAATTACTGTGGGATTGGTTCTTTTAGGTAGAAGAGACAATTTAGAACTAGAAAATGAGCATGTTTCACTAAACAGATTATCTTTTTCAGCTAATAATAATTCATATCCAATACCATTTTGTGAAAGAGATCAACTTGCACACTCTCTGTAAAAAAAAAAAGTGGAAAATGTTCCCTACAGTACACACATATTATGAAGTCAATTTTACCTTAAAGGACAATTTTCAGAGTAGTTTCAATCCTAAAGTATCTCTATGTGTTGCTGTGCTCCTTATATATTTATATCACAGTAAGCAGTACAAGGACCCAACAGTTGGATCTCATTTCAGGCCCTGTGTAAAATTAAGCTTAAACTCACAGTAGTGATAATGGAGACTGGATTGTTCACATCCTGAGACTTTTTGACCTGAAAGATTCAGTTAGACCCTACAATAATGCACCAGCATAAACTAAATATCTAACCCTTCCAGGATGTCAAGGTATTGCTCTTTGTAAGTCCACTATAAAGTATTATTCAATCTGATTTCTTCTCCTCAAACCAAGGGTCACTTTCCACACCAATATGCCTAAAAAATATCTTCTCTTCCTTAGTACCAGACTTCCCTCAAGGCAAGCTTAGTTTTGGTACTTCTAGGAATAGTTCAGTCTGCTTCCTGCAGTGAGCAACAATTTTATTGCCGAGAAAAAAAGATGAGCTGTCTGAAACAACATGGTACATCCAATGAGTTCAAATTGTGTATACAACCTGGCTCTGGACAACCTTATGAAATAGGAGGGTGGCAATCAGCCAAGCAGCAGATATCTCTGTGTTTCTCATGGAATGCTCTTTCCCTCTATTTCTTATCATGTCAAATGGGCAGTGACAACAGCTGTTCAATAGTATCTTCCAGCCCCTCAGTGCCTGCAGCACTGAGCTGACTGATGGTGCCGGGTGCTGGGGGTGTGCTGCTCTTAGGCTGTGCAAGCGCTGAGCTGAAGGCTACCCAACAAATATGAGAACAAGTTTCTGAAGGTCACATGTGTGGGCTAATCACAGATCCTTTTTGAGTATCAAAACCAGTGGGTTTAAAGCTGCTTGAAGGAGTGCAACATTTCCAACTTAAGTCTTTCACAAGGCCATTATGCTTACTTACTCACAGAATTTTATAACCGGAGAATGGTTTGAGTTGGAAGGGACCATAAAGATCATCTAGTTCTGACTCCTCTGCCACAGACAGAGAGACATCCCAATAGAACAGATTGCTCAAAGCCCCACTCAAGCTTGACTTGAACACTCCCAGGGATGGGGCATCCACAGCTTCTCTAGGCAACCTGTTCCAGTGACTCACCACAGTGACAGTTAATGTTTTCCTAATATGCAATCTTTCAATTAAAAGGCATTCCTCCTTGCCCTATCTGCCTGTGTAAAAAGTCCCTCTCCACCTTCCTTCTCTTTAGGTACTGGAAGGCTGAAGAATTTTATCTAGAGGCTTGAAATGGTCTGGCCACAAAGTCTTGGACAGGCCTGAGCTGCAAGACTGAGGGGAAAAGATATTTTGGATGGATTGCAGTCACATACAGGACTATCTTTTGGAAGGTTTCAGCTTCTCCCTTGACTGGCTAAGGAGATGAGATATTGTAGCAAAGCCCATTCTCAACCACTGGAAAATTGTCCACAAGCTTGTATACCTGATTTAAAGCATTGTTGCATGTTACAGAAACAAGGAGAATATACAGCAATACTGTCAGTGCTCCAAAAGGTCTTCTCAATCTATGTAGGTTACATTCAGAAGCTGCACAGCCTTCTGTTGCTCATGCAACCACACAGATTTTATTCCCGCACGTTTTCCAATTATCCAGCTTCTATGGGAACAGAGGGTCAGCAGACACTTTTAGATAAATATTTTTGTCACCTTGTGCTTGATAACTAAGCTTGCCAAAGGGTAAACAGCCATGATTTCATCATCAGTCTTGGAATGACAAGGTTCTGAAGTGCATGGGAGTGCACGACATGTTGCTTCAATATCAGGAGCAGAAGATGAGCATTAACAAATGGAGCAAAGGGTAATATTTTGATTGATTATTTGCATAGGAGCTTATTGGTGAGGCCTGAGAACTTTGATAAGATACAAAGATGAAGATATAGAATTTAAACTCAAAAATTTCTGTTTCTGTTGCAGTTCTGGGAAGAAAGGTGGATGGAAGAGAGTTTTGAACAGTACAGAAAAGATTTAAAATTCTCTAAGAAGGGAGTTATTATAAATGCAATAATAAATTAATTAAACACTGTTAGAAATATAATGAAACTAGCACTGGCTACCACAGGCAACCCACTGTCTTAAATAAGCATTTAAATGACCCCCCTGTGGATTTTGGTACAATTTTGTCTGACCTTTATTTAAAGACCACCAACAGGGCAATTGAATATGGTTGGTCAGCCTCTGTGAAACAGCTTTAACCTAGAATCAACTCTCTTCATTTCTTTGCCTACTTTCTTTCTCTTTATTTTTAAATACAGCTGTCCTTTTACGTGTCTTTTTCCCTTCATCAGAATCTGCTGCATTTTTATATCCTCCTGTGGCTATTGGTCTCCAGTTTTGTTCTCCCTAAAGCTTTTGTAGTCAGCTTCTGATATTTAGAGGCTTTTTCTTTGTTAGAATCAGCTTTTAAACCAAAATCTTTTTTGGCTGTCCTAAAAGTCAGATTAATACCTATTAAGAAAATAGAGGACTGGATTCACTCCCTGTATAGCCAGTCACATTCAACATATTTTGTGGGAGGAGTTGTTTTTGATACTGCAAGTGTTGTGCTCTAGCACTGCTGCCATATCTGGACCAAGAGTTGAGTCCCTGTACTGAGACTGATGGAGATAGGGATTTCATCTGTGAGTGTGCAACTCTGCCTTTGAGAGCTTGAAAAATCTGTACTGTTGCATAAGGAGTGCAAGAGCCCTGAGATTAGCTGTTGATTAGAGAATGGTGCTAATAACACCAAGGCTGTGGGTTTGATCCCGCTATGGGCCATACACTTAAGAGCTGGACTCAATGATCCTTGTGGGTCCCTTCCAACTCAGAATATTCTGTGATTCAGATGAGCCAAACTGAAAGTATAGGCACAGCTGTGCATGGCCAGCACAGTCATTCTCCTTCTGGATTTCCTCTTCTTTAAAGGAAAAAAAGATGGTGCTTCCCTTCAATATCAAATATTCTTTCAAACTTAACACACACTGCTGCTGACAACCACAGCCACCACACACAAAGTGACCTGTCTAAAGGTAAGCGATTTTGGAGTAATAGTTCTTCAGCCCTAATTCATGCTGTTAAAGAAGTGGGATATATATACAGCTGCTTTGCTGTCAAAGACATGAAGATTTGGAAGGTACCTTTTTTTCCTCCCACATTTAGCATATGTTTCAGCCATGCATAAGACTTTTTCAGAGTGGAGGGAACATGAGAGGAGGAGGAGGGGCAGGGAGGAGGCAAAATCGCCCTCTTTCTAAGATGCAATCTGAAGTGATTATAGAAATACTTGCTTTAGCTGTACATATTTTTGAAGATAAGACTTGTTCATATCAATCAAAACAGAGTGGCAGCAGCAGAGTGAATTGCTTCAAGTAGTTCTGCTTTTCAGAATCTGATGCAGCCCTTTGATATGTCTATTCAGTTGCAGAGGGGCCCTAATGTCATAGGCACAGCTGGTTTCCCACTTGACTATCACACATAGCAGTGGGGGGCTCTCCTCCACTGCAGGTGCCTCTAACATCAGTACTACAGGTATTCCAAAGACCACAGCTTTCCTCTGGGTCCATGGCCTCTTCCATTTTACCTCCATCTTACTAGGCTGATAAATAAACTGTTCATAAGGTTTCCTTTTTTTTAAATTAATGACTCAGTTCTAGCCACTGGTGATTCCAAATGAATAACACCTTGGAAACCAGCCACTTTGCATGAAGACATTGCAAATCTACTCATGGTAGAGGTAAGTAAAGAATCTGGGTGGAACAAGAAGGCCAAAAAGATGAAAGCACTGAGCAATATCAAGGTAGAAAGTGATGCAGAGTTAGTCATCTGAAGAAATAGAGGGGCATGGGAAATTCCAACTTTATGCTTTCTGAGCTCATCTTAACCTGTTATACACAGGGCAACAACTGTTAGCCCTACGAAACCATTTCCACTGACATCAATGCCAACCATTCCACTGCCTTCAGTGAGAATACAGTTGAGCTGGTATTCCATAACCTTACCCTAGAAAGTAACATTTTGAAGCACTTAATTTGTATTTTTAAAAGTGTGTTTTGTGGATGAAAAGCCTTTGTTGCCATCTCTTTGAGTTGCAACTAAAACTGAAGGACACCTAGTTTTCTGTTAATATTAGATAAACTATAAAACATCAGGAGAATTTTAGTATCATTTTTATGCCTTGAGCAAAACAGAAAACATAGAAATGAATATTTTAAGAGCTGTCTTTTTTATTTAAAATTTATGATTACTGCGGGTTTGGGGGCAACATTGTTGACAATTTCTGACTATTTGAATTGGTTTGCATCTCCTTGCGTAGTATAAGGCAAATGAAGGGATGGCTATATATAACTTTCATCTGTACTTGTTGAAGGTGGACAGTCAATAGTTGCCATAGAGAATAGTTTGTTTATATTTATGTGTCAATTATTAACTGTTCTTGAAGCAATGTCTCTTTATCTACCATAAGCAATGCTGGTCGCTCTTTAAGGTCTAAATATTAACCAGCTTGGTAATGGGACTCATGGAGAAACATACTATCCTACATTGACTCTTTCTTGGCTTGAAGACAATAGATTTCAGCCTTGGAGTGCAGGACCCACCCTCTTATGAGTACTGCTAAAATCATCATCAACTAGGTACATCTATGAGTGTGTTCACCAGCAAATTTAGCAAGACAAACTTCTGCATGACATGCAGCCACACTCTCACAGATTGCTTATATCTTCCCACCTGAAAGCTGCTCTTAGGAGTTTTGTTTTATCACTTCTTCCCAGCAGCTGTTTAAATCCTACAGTCTGATATTCTGGCACAGAAGGAAGGACCTGAAGAAGAGGCAGTGTAGAGAACACTAGTTATTCAGTGGATAAATGTGTTAGCAGTGGAGTGCATGGAAAATCGTCTGTCTAGGAAGTCCCAAGAAAAATAGACATACTCAGGTGGTCCTCAAAACTTTTTCAGTCACCCCATCAAGATCCTGAAAAACAAAGAATTTGCATATTTGGAATAGGAACCTGAGAATGATGTATACTCGTGAGAATGTGCTATGGAAGCCAGTGCAGTAGTTTCCAGCTTCAACATGAAATAGATCACGTGGTTTTAGCAGGCAGACAGACAGGGCTGGCTTGTAATTGGCCTTTCCTGGAACTCAGAGGCAGACCCCAGACTGTAACACATAATAAATCTTCAGTACAGAAAAACAGCAGTAATCTATATTACTTGTGTCATCCATGCAGTGGCCATTTGCAATGCTAGAGAAATTATAGTAAATATAAAAGGTTTGCCAAATTGTTCAAAAGTAATGTTCAGATGTTCTTAAGTGTCAGAAATAGACAAAAATATATGGCAAAAAGTAAACACACTGCACTAAAACATGGTCATCAACTTCTCTAGGAGCAACTCAGGCTAAATTCAAGATGCAGATGGCATAAGCTTCACTAAGGCCAATAGTCAAATTCACATATAGGGCTTAAGGTAGATATAGCAAACTTCTCTGTGTATCCCTAACTGATGTTTATGGGCATTGCTATAACAGTAACAGAAGAACCAAACTATTCAGGAATAAAAGACAGATACATTTTAGCTTAAAAATCACATATTATTTGTAGTGATTGTCTAGCTAATTACTGATAGTCAGGATGAGGGTATCTGTGAAGAAGAGAATTTGTTTGAAGGAGACATCTGGAAAGATTTGACAGAGGTGGATACTTTGCTGACTGTCCTTGCATCAGGTCACAGAGCTGATGGTATAAGTCAGACAGGCAGGCTTTACACGACTCTCTCAGTCACCTACCCAATTAAAACTGACCTAGTTGAAAAATCATCAGGCATTCACTGTAACAGCTGTAGACACTTGGAAAAAAAAGCATTGGGATGCTAGTACTTTAACTGGTCTCCCTTTTTCTATATCATTATTGGATTTTGGATTTTGGATTTGTTTTTTTTCCTGTGTGGGTTTTTTTTTGTTTGTTTTTTTTTTTTTTAACAGAATCTGCTAAGCTATTGCATTCTGCCTTTGCATAAAATACAGAGGACCAAATCTGTGCACTTTTGTACAGCTACAGACAGCCCACTCAGCATTAAAATGACCATCATTTTGTTGGTCATGTCATGTGTGGGTGGCAAGATGTAGAAATATCCTTTAAAGAGTAGTTTTCCTAAGTTAACACAGAATGGAACAAGAGATCACAATAAATAGACAAATCTATTTAACATTTCTCAGAAAAAACCTATAATAAATGACAGAAATTACATCATGAGCATGAAGATAGCAAGTGAATGACTGAACTGAATTGTTTTAGTGCAACTGGTTTATGTTTCTAAGAACTATTTCACTATTTCATATTTCTGGCACAAAGCAGTCTTTGTTAAACATCCAGACCACCTATTTCTTCAATTAAGATCTGAGAGCTAACTGGGCATATTTTGTGGCATTTTTAATAAGCACTTTAGCAGGCCACAAAAGATCAAAAACAAGAAGTAATATAGTTTTATTAGGAGGTTGTTCTGGCATTTATATATCATGTTGAGGACATCAGAAAACAAAGCCAATTTAAGAAGACTTCTCCTATTCCTAATGCACCAGAAAGGGCCTGAAATTATTCACTTTAAATTCAGTGAAAAAGTCCCATTACCTTTAATGTGTTGCATCACAGACCCCACTGTGGTTGTCACTAAAATGTCAATATTTACAGTTGCCACCAAGTAACATCAAACTGTCACAGCAATCACCTTTTGATAGCACTAAACTAGCTCTCCTTGGTTAACCCTGCCCGGAAAGTACTGGGACTAGCAGTCACAGTACAGATAACAAAACGGTGCATGAAATCCCCAGTGCCTTTCTCTTCAGAGGCACTCCAAATGCAAGAGGTGTACAGTGGCATAGTAAGTAACTCCCACGTCAACCCCTATTAGGTAAAATAATTAAGTCTACATCAATGATTTAGAATAACAGACCATTGCCACAGGATCAGTGTTGTGCACTTTGAAGAAGAATGAACTTGAGCTGCACTATGACATTTATTTTCCATAAATGCTTTGGCTTTGTCGTGCTATTCTTGCATCTGCAGGAGCCCGCTATTCTGGATAATATTCTGTTCAATTGACAATTATCTCTTTCTGTCCTTTAAGTAGCCACTGCTCTGAGGATTTCTCATTATGTGATCCAATTTTCGTCACTGAAGCTCCTTTAACTTTCACTATCAGGAGTGCATTTTTATATTAACCCTTGCAAGTATCCAGCTATAGCACCTCAGAATCAGCAATCTGGTAGAATTTTGATGGCTGCAGCAGGATGATCACTGTAGAGAGCTTGGGAACCAACTGATTCGTGTTTAGGCAATCAGCAGGGACAATAGAAATCCCAGGACTCAGAAGAAAATGAGTAGATTTAGGCTTTTTCCACATGCTGTGTTCTCAATAATACGGGCTTTCATTAAAAGAAAGAAAAAACTTCTAGCCATTCCAGTTGCAAAAATAGTCTTCGCTATGTAAATCCCACCGCTGCTGTTTTGTTGAGTCTGCAGCCAGCCAGACTGAAACAATGGCACCCAAAGAGTCCACAACTCCCCTGTTGCATCTTAATGGGCTGTTTGTTAACTTCAAAGCTGACCATTTAAATGCTAACATTATTAGGCAAGTAATCCAAAACATAAGCACCCAGCTTGAATCATTAGCATTTAATTACCTAACATTTTCTCTTGTTTAATCTACAACGCTGTGCTAACTGGTCTTAATTTTGGTTTTGAACAGTACAGTACTCGTGGTTATGCTGCACTGTGTGGAGGGTCTCATGAAGAAAAAGCAAAATATTTGAGCTTACATAAACCTGGATATTTTAATGCCACAAACAATGTTGGTTTACTCTAAAGTTTTCTCAGCATTTAATGGATTTATTTAGGTTATTTCCCTTGACTGGGATCCACGTACCTGCTCCGGATAAGGACTATTGTTAAGAAGTAAAGATTCAACTGCTAATGAAAGAGTTCACAGTTGTTTCTTCTCTTACTTCTTTGAGCAAATAGGTAAAAAAAAGTTTCTATTGCTTTTTCAAGGTAGTGTAAAGGTCACTGACAATAGCTCCCCTATAGATGCCAATGTGTGACATTTTGCCTGAATACAACAGAAACATGATAAGCTACAGAAAAATTCAAATTCTTTTCTAGATAAAGCTGTTTCTGAATCGTGACTTGTTCCTTAGAATAAAGTACAGAATTTAACTGTTATCTTCAAATCTTACCTCAAGCCAGAGCCTGTCTCCTGAATGTAAAAAACTACAAAAGGTGAAGTAACACTATTCATGTAAAATACAATGAGACCTGAACAAAGATGATCTAATGTGTATAAACTGATGATCTGAAGTTGCAGTTGTTAGCAGCTGGTTTCAAGCCTGGAGTGTGAGGATGGGTATTCCATCCAAATCCACAGAGAGATACCCCCATCACTGAAAAATAATCCCCAAACTACTGCTTTATTACTGAGAGACACCTTGTTGTACATTTCAGAGGCAATGAGAAAGATGATAGTACCAGGCAATTGTGGTGTATTTTTGACATTTTGTCCTCTGAGATTTCTGTTCTGCTTTTCACTTCTTTTTTTCAGTGCTTCTCTGGCATCTGGTCTCCATTGCTAAACCAGCAGGTATTTTTTCCTTGTTCTAGGAAGTATTTTCTATCTCAAAGAAAAAGCATAATGAACACAACATACCAAAGTTTCTCTTCAAGGTAAATTCACCTAGACCAACCCCATTTCCCACTTAATTTAAGATTGGAGTAAATTTATCTGGAAGGAAATGTTATGCAACTTGCCGTCACTGGGTGGCCCGTTTCTATTCACTTCCCTACAGCTAGAAATGTAACATTTTTGGCTGTGAAGAGAAGCTCTCAAGTAGATGGACATATCAAGCCTATGTATGCAGGAGAACAAAGCTGCCATGTGGCATGTTTAAATATTTTTTTTGTATTATATTTTCACTCAGACACCAATTGTTTTATGTTGAGTCTGTGAAACTCCTTGGATTCACCACTACACTATATCAGGCTGTGAGCACTGCAGTGATCCATGGTGAAGAATTGCATTAAGGACTGTTTTCATCTCTGGACGAAGAAAGCATTACTAGGCAGATTCACTGTCCAAAAGAGTTATGAGGTGGAGCTTCCAGCCATTCTTCAAGATCCCCCAAAACAAGCTGAAGAAGATTGTTAATAAACAAAATAATAAATTAAAAAAAAAAAAAAAGGAAAAAGAAGACAAACTAGTAACTGCAGGCTTTGGGTTTGGATAAGAACTCAGGCAGATGTAAAGCAAAGAGAAGGCAGAAGCTAGGATCCTAGGGACTGGACAGCAAACGGATTAAAGTACTGCTTTATCCCTGGCTGCTTGTAGACCTTTTTCTTTCTCTCATCCATAACAAGCAATCAAACAAATCCCTCTATCATTGTGTAGCAAGTTACGGTGGGTAGCAGTCCCTTTTCCCAATCCCAGACGTGGCTTTCTAAAACCTCTGGTGTGGTTCTCCAGGCGAAAGTATGGGCTGAACTTTTGCAAACTAATCTCAAGCTCTGGTGGTTTCACAACAGTTTGGCCATTTTCATTACAGTGACATCTTCAATCCACTCTTTTCTAAGCACAGTCACGGGAATTTTATGAATCATCTTGTCATAGAGTAACATAATATTGCAATGCAGTAATGGAGGGTACCAGCAGATGGTGACATATGTAAATTGCTATAAAGATTATGTGCAACAAAAGAGTCTTTAGAAGGTGCAGACACTTTATGTAGTTCTGCTTCCATTTCTTGTAATGTTCAGGGAAAAGCTCTTCCTTTCATTATTTCTATCTTGGCCTGCTACAGCTGGTGGCAGCTGTTTGGGGACTTCTTTCTACCACTTAGATAATTTTGTTTGGCATTGATGCCTGAGTAGCTGCTGCAAACCATCTTGGAAACTCCTACAGAGTGTGTCTACATTATGCTTTTTTGCTGAGGGTTGTTTTGGTTTTTTTCCCTTTTCCTTTGGAGAAGTTATTACCAAGTGCACTGTTTGCTGTTTATTGTTGATATCACAGGGGAGCCAGAATGCAAAATAGATGGCTTTAATAGCCATGGGGTAGCATACTGGGGGCTAGCAGAGGAGAAATGCTAATCCCATGGCCATTTCCTGGCCCAGATGGTCAGGACTTCAGTACATGATGGTTTGAAATGCTATTATGAGTACAAGCTAATATCGATTCTATAGAGGAGACTTTGGCACATCTATTACCAGCTCTCTTAAATTGCACCTCACTAACAACTTAGAGTAGCCATTCATCCAGAGAAAAGAAATACAGCTCTGGGCTTGCTGAACTCTTCTCTGAGCTGACCTTATAGGAGGCAAAAACTTTGAAAAATCACATTAATGCTTTTTCTTGACAAGAATGAGCTGCATATCTGGTCTGAAGAAATTACTTGCTCAAGCAGCGACTCTGTCCTCGCATCCCATATGGGTCTAGCTCACTCATTCAGTGGGAAAACACTTGTGGTCACTCAAGGCATTACTGCCCCCAGCTGTTCATTGTAGCCCACCTAGGATTTCACCTGAAAATAGAAAGGGCCATGTGTTACCACTACAGTCCTCTCCAGCAATCTTTCCAAACTTGTCTCTCTGGTGGATCAGATGAATATGTAGGACTGTGAAGTGGGTACCCTTGAGGCACAGGAATGTTCTCTGAGGTATTGGGGTGGACAGCTGGAGGCACCAATTGCACCTCTCTGGCAAAACTGTTCCCAGCTCATCTGCTGGAGCTTTGCAAGGCTAGGGTGGTGTTGACCACAGAGCTCTTTTGTGTTAGCACCAGCTGGTGTCATTTGCAAACAGTGAAGAAAATAAAGCAACTAGACTCTGGTAGTTAAGGAATTAATACATTTTGCTGAACCAAAGAAAGGTTTGTCTTCCTATCGAGCATTATCCCACGTATCTCCCCACTAGGGAGAAGAAGCAGCTGTGGATAATCTGTAAATAAGGGAAACAGACTAAAACAGTAAACAACATTAAAGCAAACTGAATGGAGACAATTTAGCTTCCAGACATAGTCAGAGTCATCAGTGCACCCAACCTATGCTCAGTTCTAATGTGAATCAGGCTGGTTTGAATTTGCTTTTCCCTAGCCAGCTACCTTTAATTGCCCCAAAAGGTGGTCCTGTTCTGGTACTAAGCACTATTGACCCCACAGCTACCAGATGTAAGCAAGAGGAGATTCACTTTGAAAACATGGTCTTATATGCTTGTAAGTTGTGAGGAAGATCATATTTAGAAGCAAGCATGGTGATCTAAATCCATCCCTTTTATTTTGGAGTGAGTAATTTTCAGTTATTTGGAATTAAATTTTTCTTACTAGTACAAAGTGTATACTTGCAGCTCTGAGATTATTCTGTCTGAGAAGATGCTTGCTTGCAATGCAATCACCTCTCATTGGTTACAGTCTTTTGTATCTGTATTTTGTCCTTAAATGCCATTCACTCACAAAGCCATTGTGACAGAACATGTGTTCTTCTGCCAATCAAGCTCTGTGTCCATTATCACTGATATTTTTGTACCACTTATGATTTCAGCAGCTATAGATTATCCTGAGCTTTTGACTGAGTGTATAATTTCTCCTGTGTCAAAGGCTTTTTGTTTTTCATTTATAGCCTTTGTAGTGAATTTTGGGACTAGGGGGTTTTTTGCTGCATCACCTTGGGATCAAAGACAAATATATACACAGAGTTGTTTGCCTGCAACAGGCAGGTCACTGGTTGAAGACATACCCTGTTATGAGGTTACAGGGCACTGCACTGCAGTCATCATATTGCTCCATTCAGAATAAATCATAGAGAAAAGTGTATAATTAGGAGGGCTGTGTATATTCAGGGCAACGAGGACATCATCAATGAGGACATTGATGCCAGAAAACCTTGCTGAATTTGTAGTGTGACTAGGAGTATACTCTTCAGATTTACTCTCCTGGGTAGGATTTGATTTGGTAGCAGGGCTGGCTTCAGGGAAAAATAAAGCTGGTAGCTGCCTATAAGAAGCAGCAAAGCAAGCCCCTCAGAATGGGCTGATCTTTGTTCTGTTGTGTGAAAACAGCATCACTGGTGCGGCTAGGGGGTGTGAAGGTAAATCTGCCTGTGGTGAGAAGTAATAGGCAATGACAAGAAGACTGTCTTTGCTGGTTGGGCCTGGCAAGGAAGAAGGCAGCAGAAGAGAGCAGAGGTGAGGGTGGTAACTGTCTTATTCTCCCTGTGCCAACACCTGCCTTTTCCTCATAGTCTCACCATTTGTCCTGTGCTGCCCTGACGTTGCAGTTTGCCTCTGCTCCAGACAAACTGTGATCTAGTGCACTCCTGCATGCACAGAGATGTCCTTTCCTTGAATCTAAAGCTCTGGTTCTCCTCCATCCTGGCTCATAACATTTTGTGTTGTAAAGGATCAAGCCCCTCAGACCATGTTTTTACTGCCATTCTCATTTTCCCAACCTTTCCTTCACCAGGTCAGAGTGTCATCACATGGCACACAAGAACAACAGCTGTGTAGGACACTGTTACTCCTACTTAATTTTGGAGTTCTGCTGAGGTCCTAAAGCCCCTGCTTGATGGGATATGGGTAGCGTGGGATCATTTTGAGATGAATTGCAGATTTAAATTAACTCTGGTTTTAGGATGTTTTCACAGTATGGCCAAGCTGATGTACGAGTTCACCACTGACTAAAGCAGTAAACTGTGGTAACCTTTCTTCTGACTCCTCCTTTCACCATCCTCTCTCGCATTTCCAATCCCCATCTCTGACCCCAGATGCAAATTTTTCTTGCTTATTTCTTTGCAATGTTTCATCTGATCTCAAATGAAACTGCTTTGTATTGTCCTGTTTTGCTGTCTGATTGGGCTGTTGTGGCTTGCTGTGTGGCTTTTTTGCTGAGGGTTGTTTTGGTTTTTGGTTTTTGGTTTGGTTTGGTTTTTGGCTGTGTGGCTTACACAAGTACAAGGGTCACCTTAAAGTGGGCAGTAGAAGAGCATCACGAGGAGCAGGAGTGATGGAGATATTCAGGAGTGGAGCTGGAGCTTCTACATCATAAGTGTTATGCTATTTTTCTCAGGCCATATCAGAAAGATCAGACTCTAATTGTGCCACACACTGGACAGAAATCATGTAATTCATTTTGTTTACTCTATATTCTGGGCATTTCAGAGAACAATAGAGTCACAGTCAGTTGGGCTGGAACAGACCTCAGGATGTCTTTCAGTCTTCTCACAGCAGGGTCAAAGGGACCATTTAAGGTTCCTTTGGTTAAATGTGTGCCAATGGACTCCAAGAAACCCCATTTGGTTATAAGATTTACCTGCTGACAATCTGTAGAGCATAAAGGTACCTAGACTGACAAGAAAGGAAGTGAGTGGATTCAGCCTCCCTCAATTCTGTGAAAGATGTCCTCTGTGTAAGTGGCATCATGGTCTCATTTTCTCCTTCTGAATCTGCAGGTTTTCAGAACAGTTCTCTTGGTACATGATTTCTTCTGCAAGGTGTCCCTGGAATGCTGCTTTCCACAGTAACTCCTGGCAGGTTCAGCTGAGAGCAAATGCAAAGATGTTTGTGCCTCATAAATACGTAAGGCAAAGGATGTCAACAAAGGGAAATATTCTCTCCATTCTATAAAAGAAGGCTTTGCTGAATCTTTTTTTTCCCCTCTAGAGTCCCAGAGAACATGTGCAGCAGTATAGCAGTGGGAACACCAACCTCCTGAGGCTCAGCCCAGTGCCTTTCCGGTAAAACTATTTTTCTTCAAAGCTGTCATCTATGAGGATTTTGTTAGCTGCTCACAGCTCTGAGATTTGTTGGGGACTTTTGCCTAAGTTCATTCTCTTTCTTGAACACAAGAGTGCATTTGTTTCCTTGATCTGCTATCACACAAACTCTTTTTAAACAGAGCTTACTGTGCAATCTTATGTCACCCTTTGCATTTGTTCTTGTACCATGCACAGATTTTTCTTTGCCTGGTGTGCCTCCGTGTATTTCATGGAGATTATAACTGATCTAGTTTGTGCTACTACTGCCTTACCCACCTCGTTTTTAAGATCATCTGTAATTCCATTAGAAATTGTTCCTTCAACAGGATGTTCCAACATTGATATGAAAGATATTTGAAAGGCTGTTACAAAGCAATCAGATGCCTTGCCTTCTTTTGCCAGCTGTTGGGAACACATGGTGACCAAATGCAGAGTTTTCATATGGGTGCAACAATCTTCTAATATTTTGGTTGGAACATTCATGTGTAAACTCAAAAGTGAATGAATTTTTTAAATCCCATTCTCCCTGCACAGTGTGAGTTCAGTGTTTCTCCACTGGAGTCCTTTTCTTCTTGTGCTGATGTACACTGGAATACTCTGCCTGGCTTGTTCAGTATTTCCCTAAATATCCTTCTAGTTTTAGCTGCTTGGCTGGATAATTTCACCCATTCACCATTATTGCTCTCACTTACCATTTGATATCGGACATCCTTTGCCCAGTCTCATTAACATTTTATTTGCAGCTGGTATAGGAAGAGGCCCTTTAGACCTCAGAACATTTGTGCTGGGAGATAAAATGGATGGGAGAGCTGGGTATCTTTTAGGGAATCCCTTTCTACTCATGCAGCTCTTAATGTAGAAAAAATTAAACACCGGGAGGCAACACATTTTGATCATAGCTCAAAGTGGGTTTCAGTCAGCATTCACCTTCAAGCTCTTGATTTTTCTCAGGGCAGTGCTTTTATTGAAAAAAAGAAATAGATATGTGTTCCTCCTTGTTGTTTCACAGATGAACCCACTCAAAACCAGCCATGTTCACCCACGTAAATTTTCTGAGTAACTTCATCTTGTTGCTTCTGTGGGGAGGCAGAGATCTCTACAATGGTTGAAAAGCAAGATGTTTTCTATGTGAGAGATGTACGACTTTATTACCACAAAGGAAGAACATCAACTGAATTGATTGGGATCCATGTTATTTTCCCACCCTGTGACTATACTGTTGGTGCACTTAGAGTGCTCTTATTGGAAAACATCTACAGTGCCCACTCTGAAACACTAAAGTGCTGATTATCTTCTAGTATTTTGTTTAAAAAGACAGACAGGTTCTCTAGTATTTCACTGAGATGGAGCAGCAGCACTTTCTGCAGCCTTAAGTAACAGCAATATATGACACAGAAGCAATTATACAAGTGCATTGCCGGTAGAGATAATGACGTACTCTGGCTTTTCAACCTGGCTGCTTTTTCTGCTTCCTAATCCTAATTCCCCAAATTAACTTTGCAATGAACATGGTAATATGAATACATCTGGACTCCCAATTATCAGAAGGTGTGGCCAAAACATTTCCTGAATCATCGCCCGGTCTCTGCGCTAAGGAGGATTTTGGAAGGTCAGACACTTTCTGAGTAAACAACATTGAATGTCCTAAAATACACTGTCTTTACTGTGAATTTCAAAACTTTTCTTCAGCACTTATGTTAGCAAAATTTACTTGCTTAGAGGCATGTGAAAGACAAAGGCAAAGTGGGTTAGAACATGGCCAGACCTAATTCATTTTTTAATTTAAGTGAGTATCCTCAGGAAATTTTTACTTAGTACTACTAATTTTAAAATTAACTCCTTAGGAAAGAGATGGAAAAAATAAATAAATTTATATAGAACTCCAGAACTACTGTGACACTGGGATAGAGCAGTGTCTGTAGAAAGGCAGTGAAAAGATGTCTGAGCACTTTGTTTAGTGCTTGCAAGCAGTCTGTACCCTAACTCATGCTTCTGTTTAAATGGACTACTCCACAGGTCATATTTCTCATTTTCTGCAGCTAACTTGTCACCTGGTTAATATTGCAAAGATTTACACTAAATTCACAAATGGCAGTTAAAATGTCAAAGCTCCTTTAAAAGAAAAATAAAGTTAACCTGGGCAAAATGCATAATACATATTTTATAGCCAAAAAGCGCATTTCTTTTAAGTTTCAGAAGAACTGCTAGTTCCTGCAGCCTGTGACTGCAACAATATTTTTTCCTAAGGAACAGCAAGCATTTATACCTTGATATCCAATTCCTTAAGGTATGTCTACACTTATAAATTTTAGTATATTTCTTTTCTGTTCATTGTGTACTCTGGCAGAAGTTGGGAAAGATGTAAAATTTTGCTTTATACATGCTGAAACACAAGCAAACAGTGTCACCCCTTAGACTTCCTGTGAAGCACAGTTTTTGATTTTTCTCCAAAATTAAACAGAAAGAAAACACTTATAAACTGGTGCCCCAAATTCTGCAAGAGAGCTTACCCTCCCCAAGAAAAGAGCACCTCACTCCTGTTGTTCCTAATGCCCATGCTGATTTACAAACAACATCACACATGACATTTGTATGTTGAAGTTCCTGGAATGCAATGTAAATCACATTTCCAAATTTTAATTAACAAGAAGAGATTGTAGAGAAAGAGTGCAAAGTGTCTAAAGATTGCAGTTCAGTTATTTCCAATAGATGAAAGATAGGTGGAAGCTCTTATCAAACCAGGTCATACAATGCCACTCATGGACTGAATTGAAATTTTCAGTGATTTGGAAGATATGCAACCCCATTATTCTGGGATAACATAACTATGATTCACTGCCTCAAAAACAATCACAGATCAGCAACTCCTTTCTGCCCCCAGCCACTCTATCCTATGTCAGAGTGAAGGTCACAACAATTTTCAGTAAGCTGGTAAATGCCTGGGGATTTTGTGGCTTGTGTTTGCTAGGAGTATGTGAACACAAGTTTGTCATGTAGTTTGCAAGTGCACAGGACTTACATCTGTAGCTATTATAAGGTAAAAGTATTTAGAGAAAGCCATGGCATGGAGTGTAAGAATGCACCCCTTCTCTTTGTCCATACATACTGGCACTTGCAGACTGGAGGTCCGATGGGCAGAGCCAATTGCAGGGTGCAAAGTAGCCTCAAGTGAGGAAATTTTACTTAATTCCTTGCCAATAAACAAGCAGTTAGAAACACAAAGAAAAGGAAGGATTTGAACATGCAAAAACATGTGGGTAAAATACCCATCTCGAGTCTCAGCCTGACCTTAGTAAGGCAATGAGCAGCACAGGAAGTGGAGAAACAAGGAATAATGGTCTTCTGCTGCCCTTTGTCACACACTGATTTTCCTGCCAGGATGCTTCTGAGTGTTCCTGTACCAGGGTGGGTCCCTCATGGGTAGACCTTGTTAACTTCTGCCCTTCACAGAGGGGACGACTTCAAAGGGAAGAGGGTAAAAAAAGGAGCTGTGAAGCAGCTCCTATGCAAGGAGAATATGGCCACCAGTCTGGGAGAGACATATTAGCACTGACAAAGAAGATTCAGAGGCCAGAGGCACTTCACAAAACCATGGCATGGAAGGACACTTAGGGAGGGTGAGGAGAAAGCAGTATGAAAGGGGAAGTGTGAAGACCAGCAGAGGAAGCATAGAGCAGTAGAATGGAGGTGGGGAAGGCCAAAGAGAATGTTTAGCTGCAGCATTCTTGAGGAGAGGAATAGTCTTGGTGCTGCTGAGGGAAGACTACCAGCCCTATGGAAGTGATGGGTGTTTTACTCGGGTTTTGTGTGTTTATGATAGACCTTGGGTGAAATGCCTACATAACACTGGTCTCCCTGCAGGTTGTGCCACCATGTCCTGTGGAGAAGGATCAGCTGATCTGGGGTGTTTGAAACAACAATCTGTTCCTGTGTGTTCTGAAGGCCATGAAAAACTTACTTCAGTGTATATAGGTCTTCCATTGCTGGTTCTCTTCTGTAAAAAAAGAAAAACAAACAAACCACCAAAAACAACCAACCAAACAAACAAAACCCAAAAAAACTCTCACCAAAACTTTCCTCTATCTTTTCTCTGTATATTCTGGTTTTTTTTGGCAGAACATACATCCATGGGCATCCTTTGTTATAAATGTTTAAAATTTTTTTGAATGACTGCTTTTGACATAAATGCTAATATGTACACTTGCCTCCCTCATGAATGTCAACATTCCCTGGGAATCATATTTTTACTACCATTTCAATGGAAAGTCATGCAAAAAATACAAAAGTAGGTGTAACAAAAAGGCTCTAATATAAAGAAATCCGAAGCAGAAAACAAACAGTAGCAGTAACCAACTCTGAATTGAGGGAAGTTCCAGAAAGCTGACTACAGAAGCAGTGGAAAGGGAGGCAGAAAGGGAATCCCATTTTATCCCCAAAATACTCTGTGAGGATGTTACAGGAAGGAGGCAGAGAGGCCTCCAGTAAGAGAGCAAACACAACACCCGTGTTTTCTGCTGTGCCATCTGTCTCTACATCTTGCAGTGCATTACTATGTACAGCTGCTGCCACCAAATGCCCGGCTAATTTTAGGGAACTTATCTGTGCTTGAGCTTGGGTAAGTCTCTCAGTCTTCATTTGTAGGAGATGACACATGAGCTCTCCCACCTGCTGTAGATTTCCTGACAATGTCCCTTGGGAGACCACAAAGGCAACTATGTATTTGTGGGATGAGAAAGAAGAGTCATATAATTAATTAGAAACTGCTATGTTGTCAGAAGCATAGGCTGCAGTAAGCAGTTTGGTTTCAGCCTGGGGAGGGGCTGATTTGCAAAATAAATTAAAAAAACCCCAACTCTTTGACTGGAAGGTTGCAGCATATTCATCAATGTTTGTGTAAAGAAGCAAAGAAGGATAAGGCAAAACAATGCAAAATACTATTGTTACAGCAAAAAAAACCCAAAATGGAACGAACTGCTTTAGGAACACAAACTGTGCCACATCTCTGGACAATGGAGCCCATCACTCCCAGGCAGAGGAACTTGGCACTGAAACAAGAAGTTGCATCCTGAGAATGAGGAGATCTATATGTGTAGGACTTCTGTTTTCTTGCTTACCCTTAGGCACTGTGTAGGGCATGGAAAGGCAAGAGGAGTTGCTTTTTAAGGGGACTGTCACCTCGGTTGGATGTGTGTGAGGAGAATGACCTAAGCTGTACTGAGGAACAGTTGAAGGAGGGGTAAGTTAAATGGTGATTCAGCCATAATTTGGTGTGTGGATGAATACCATTGTTTCTTCATGTTTGAATCTGTGGGTTGAGAAGGGCCTGAGAAATGGACATTTGAATCCAAGACAAAGTGTTGCTAGTAAAAGAATTTGAAAAGAAGCAAACTGACAGTAAAATACTAGAAGTGATAAGTCTATATACAGTTCAAGTTGGTATGCCTGCAGAAAAAATATAGTCTTCATCACAGTCTCCTTGATGAAAACCATCTGTTGATGGAAGCCAAGATTCAAATAAAATAAACAAGTCTATCTTAAGAAAGAAAAAGAATGCCACTACAAAATGGTCATAATGTAAACTGAGAGTGTACCTTCACCTTGAATACTGTTTAAAATTCTGGGCACAGCAGTTCAAAAAGGGTAAAGCAAATGGATCCACAGAAGGGCAAGAAAAAAGTATCAGAGGAATAGCAGGATGTCTACTGTGTGCATGGTGATTATAAAGGTGAATGCTTTTGAAAGAAACAAATAAATTATGACATAGCATAAATATATCCAGTACTGACTAGAACAGAGAAGGTCAGACAGAAGTACCTGTTTGCTTTCATAATAGAAAAAATACAGAAACACCATAAAGGGAAAGGAAACCAATTTAAAACTGTTAAGAGGGTGTTTCTGGAAGCATAAACAGCATACATCTGTGTATGAACTGATGTAAAACATGACTGAAAAAAAAGGGATTCGTAGAATTCCAAAGAGTACTTAAAACCGGATCTCTGGTGTTATTTAGCTGACTAACTCCTACTGAAGTTCATGTAGTAACTTCAATTAATTATGAGCTCAATTTTGGGAGGTTCTGGACATGCTGGCTGTAACCCAACAAGATCTGTGCTTTGCTCTCAGCAGGTAAATACTGTCCCTGATGAGTGCAGCAGAAATTATATCCCCGAGGTTAGCCACACACTTATAGTATTTGCTGGACTAGAATGATCATGTTCAGTATTGAGCTTTCCATAAATAAAATGCCCATGATTATATATCCTAGAGGAAAAAAGTGAGGAACAAACACCCAGTGAACTGCATACATTAAACAGGAACAATGGCACTCATATAATAATGTACAAGATCTGACTCAAATTTGAGGAAGAACTGAGCACCAACTGGAAATATATATTGGTTCTTTATTTCACTGTCAAGAAAGATATTATATTAAAAAAACCCCCAAACTTTTATCTTAAAGCTGCATTTTGCTGTCTGACACTCTATTTTGGAAGAAATGAATAGTCTGTTGTCAGTATGCCTTAGTGATTAAAAAAAAAAAAAGAGAATCAACTTTAAAAAAAATACACTCCCACACTTAGAATATTTAAAGCATCAAATATATGACTCAAATATAGTAAATAGTTTAGAAGTTTTGAAGTTCTGGTTCATTGTTGTAAAGAGCTGTTGGGATTAGTTACATGGTGTGTGTTTCTTGGTGGCAAAATGAGCTGACTTTCCTTCACTGCCCTTCAGCCCTTTATGCCTGCTCCCACACTCATTTAGATGTGCCAGCACAACTGCTCATGGGATCGTTTTGTGAACCAGATTAGGGAGATCTGTGTTGAAAAGCAAACAAACAAACAAAAACAAGGACAAAAGCCTTTTTTTCTTGTGTTTTTCTTTTTGCCCTGGACTGTATCAAGGATCTGAGACACAGAGTATTCCACAAACAATTGCATTGCCTTCGACAAAGAGACAGCAAACTACAGAGGAGGGGGAGCAGCAGCTGGGTCAGGGTACTGCTGAGAAACTTTCCAAGGAAGTTTTCTCAGCAAAAATAACATATAATTACCCAAAAAGCCTTTCTCTTTAGTCAGTTACAGCAGGATTTAATTCTGAAATTGATATTCATCCCAACTCTGTGTAATTGTACTTTTATATGTATGTATATATGCATAGAAATATATATGTATTACATGTGTGTGTGTGCATCTCTACATTTGGAAAATACTAACTTAGTGTCTCACTGAGATGTGAGATTTGTTTTCCTTGAGGAAAAAAATCCAACAAAACAGAACCACACAGGCAAACTGATGTGTTTGGAGACAGACTTAGAAATGCCTGGGAAAACACACCACAATGTTTGTAAAGACCTATAAAATAGAGTCCTAGCTGCCTGCCACACAAACATTCCTCTCGTGTGAATGGATGCTTAAGTATGGAGCAACAGTCCATAAGTGTGGGCAGAGAAGCAGATGGCAGGTCAGTCTGTTAATATGGAGAATTCAAGCGATTCCAAACATTTTGTTGTGCTTCTACCCCCATGAACTGAAACTGTATGACAATGGAGTGAAGTTCCAATGGCTCCGTTTAGGGATGGGGAATCTAAAGATAGACCTAGTCAGATATTACCCATTTACTGCCAGCTTCCATGTACTTGCACCAAACCACCCATTCTTCCCTGCTCTCTGAAGTTGTTCTGTGTCTGTCAGCAAGATGCTTTGTAGAGCTTGTGTGTGCTGAAGTGAAGAATCAGTCTATGTACAGACATTTTCACTGTCCCCAGGATAAATGGAAAAACAGCATGCCCAAGAAAATGAAACAACTGACGGATCTAGACAGACGACTTTGCTCTCCAGGCTTCAAGGTAGCATACTATGTGCTGGTCTGTGCCAGTCATTGCAGTGTCTCATGAGCAAGTTTTCCTGAGACATTTTCCTGAGAGTTGCATGCTCCTTTAAACTATTGGATGACCTGCACTTTAATGTTGCTACCCTTAGCTACATTAAGTGTTTTTCTCACATTCTAAATCTTCTTAATACTTTGTTACCTGGGGAGCTTTATTAGCATTCACCTGTCTGAAAATGACTGGGGAACAGAAATGCAAATTACTCCCAGACAATGCAAATACGTGGCATTTTGCAAATGAACCTTGCAAAGCTTATGCACATGTTAGAGCATATTCCTAGTGCAGCCTCTACAGTCAATTAAGCTGGTGATGACCATAATATATTATATTGTATGTCAGAGGTTAATTGCTCTCACCTTTTTTGTCTTTATCTCAGCAAGCATTCCTTTACACCACCTCCTCCTTCCTTCTTTTCTCCTGACCAGTGACAACACCAGTTGGAAGCAGCTGGCTAGTTTGTTATCTTGTGTCAGATGTGTTAAATGCAGGCTTGCTGAAGGTGTCAGTTCACATCACTCCAGGGGAATATGAACACCCAGAGACTGGGTTTAGGCACTGGACTTCTGTACTGGGTAGTATCTAGCTTTGTTTTTTCTTATTTCTCCATGCTAGTAAGAGAAGCCTTGGAGGGACATTCTGTGAACTTTGTGATACAGGAGCTGCCCCAAGGTTTCCTGTCTTCAGATTGTCTTTTGGTCTGCACTCACACCTCTGAATTAAAATTATGTTACTTCAGAGTCTCAAATATGACAGGCATTCCACAGTGAAAAGAATGAGCAGTTGTTTTCTGGAAAAATGTAAAAAAAACAAACAGGTAACCAGCCCCCACTGAAGGACCAATGTTCAAATATAATTGTGCACTGACATATAAAAGCAAGAATGTACCATTTCCATCTGCCAATATAATTTATTTCAAACCACAGCTCTACCTGAGCACTGTTAGATACAGTCATTGTATTCTGCACTGTACAGCAGAAATGGGACTTTGGAAATGCACGTAAATACCACTTTCCAGAATTTCATTTCTGCTTCTCAAACAATGTCATCTTCAACAAAGTCTTGAAAAGTTTTCACACACTAATACTTAATAAATGAACCCAAATCTTCCTCGATGATGTAATGAATACATGTAGAATGTTCCCATAGATTGACCCATATACTCTTCTTGAAAGGTGACAGCCAGTGCTGTCATTTAAAAATTGAATATGCTGTAAGTGTGCAGAAACAAGAAATTTTGCAGATAATCAATAAAGTGTAGAAATCTTCAGTTCTAGTATTCTTCACAAAGCAACTCTGTCTCCTCAATAGCAAACATCAAGGGAGACCTACAAATTCCTTCAAATAATAAGTCTATAATTAAAATTTGTAATTACTTTGGTTATTCAAAAGGACAATAATGAAGATACTGCATTACGTGTGATTACAATTTGCCATCTGACTCTATTTTCTTGGGCATGGTGTCTTTTCTGTGTCTGTCAACTCTCTCCATGCTAGTATGTTTCACATCTCTGTCAGTGCTTTCCTCTCAAGTGATCTATCGCTTAGCAAAATTAGATTAAACTCATTTCTAGCTTTCTTTTCAACATGATGCTTCTTACCAGAAGTCCAAAGTCTGTACCCACCTTTTTTTTCTGTAATTGTTTCGTAAATCTAATAAAAGTTCTTGCGACCCTACCAAAATGTGGGAGAAAGCAATCTATCTTAGCACTTACATTTTGAAAAGTATCAGTGTGGAGATGTAGGAAGCAGGAAGCAAAAGGGTTTTTTTTCAGATTACAGTGATGTAGAGTATTTGGTGGTGTGTCAGCATCAAGAAAATACATTTCCATTGTTGGACTTTTTCTCAAGAATACTAAAGTGGCTTACTCAGCCTTCGGATTTGTCATCTTTGCTGGGACTAACAGGTGTATTGATTTTCACACCAGTCTCCAATGGCACAAGCAATTCAGTTAAAGACTATTACAAAAGCCTGTTAACCAGCAAGAGGTTTTGGTAACTAGCAATTGCCTATGTTGAAATACATGGCAGAAAAGAAAATATTTTCTAGTGTAGTTTCCACCTCCATTCCTGTTTTGTAGATAGGGTTTCTCTGACTTAGAATTCAGAACTCCAAGTGATGTATAAAATAGTGTAAACAAAATCTTCACAGAGAATATCTTGAAGTTGAAAGATGCTTTTTGACCTTTTGTCTTCATTAGGCTTTGCATCACGTTTGGAGATCATTTAAGAAATAACCTACATTTTAGATACATGTACATGTGAATTGGGTTGTTTATTACCACTGCTTGTTCTTTCATCTGAAAAGGCAGAATAGACTGGGGGAAATATAAGGGGGTTTTTTACACAACAAAAATAACTTTCAGTGCTTCTTAGATCCCTCTACTAGTATGAGCAATGTGGGAAGATATTTCATTATTGAAAAGGTCACAGAACATTGTTTTTAAGCAAAAGACCTTCCTTGGAAATGTAGTAGGCATATTTCTTTACAAGTTTCTAAAGAATCTATTTAAGGAGTGATGAAAACACCCTTTACTCTTGCCCAGTCTGTGAAGGCAGCTGCTTTGGGAAAGGGAATGGTAGCAAGCGAAAGCGAGGAAGTGAGGAAAAAACCTCACTATGCCAAACAAGCTAATACCATTATCACTTTGATTTTTTTCTCATTGCATTTTTACACATATACTTTGAAACTAATGTACTGTGTGGACTTTCCTGGCTTTGCCTGAACTGAATATCACATCAAGCTCCCCAGCCCAGCAATAGTCTCGCAAGCCTGCCTGATATTCCCTCTGTGCATCAGGCAGAGAGAGCTTTTGTTTCATATATCATTCATAAACTCGCTGCTGGGATTCTACAAGTTACTACATCTTCCAATCCTATTTCAGAGATTTAAAACAAAAAGAAATTACTGTACTTTTGTGGGAAATGGTCACAGATGCCACATCATAAGCTGTTGCTGATGTCAAAGACAGTAAGTATTTTGAATATATGGTAAAAAAAAGTAACTATTTACTGTTAGGCCCATGTCTTGAAGGTTTTCTTTAGTCATATTGTGTGATGTGCTGCAGTATTATTTCACATGCTGACAGAGGAGACACCTGTATCCCCAGCACAAAGAACAGGATAAAACAAAACCTCTGCTTTATGTGGAAAGCTGCTGCTTGAGAACTGCACATCACTTAATCTTTCAGTCAATCAAAACCTTTTCTCTTAACCAGCTGTCTCACAGTATGACCATGTTCCCTTGAATTCAGCCTGTTCTTTGCACCTGCTGGGTTTCTTTCCTCTCTTTTGTTCTCTATATGTCTCCAAAGTGGATGGTAGATCCTTTCGTCCTGTTCTTTCCACCATCTAGAACAACCATGCTGCGACTGATTGAGTTGGGCACATTTCACATCTGGCCTTATGGGACCTCTATTTTCACTGGCTCATGCCTCCTTTCTCAACTTAATAACAATAATAATAAAAAAATTTCATTCCTAAACTTCTTTGCAATCCCACTATGAAAGCCTCCAACACCCCAAGATATTGCAGCAATCACCCTTACTTCTACCTAGACTGGGTGTGAGATCAAAAGAATATTTGTATTTGTGCTGATAAATGTAGCTCACAGAGACATTTTTGATAATGGCATATATAATCCATCACAGTGAATTTTGAAGCAGGGTCTCAGGAAGGGTGATGAATCCCAGGATGAATTAGTTTGTAGCAAGGCAAATGTGTGCTCCTATCTCTTGCCCAGAAATTGTTCCCTACAGATGGCTAGTCACATCTTTCATTGTGTTTTCACCTGATTAGGCAGAAGTATAGGAAGCCCCTGATGCAGATCCCATTCAATCAAGTGAAACAGAACAGGGATTTGACGGCACCCAGGAGAAAAATCGCATGTTCATGTTTCTGACTTCCCATTCCTCAAAGTTCCCCAAGGATGAGGGGGCATTTGCTTTGATCTTGCAATGTGGCTTGCTGCCTCTCCCTATGACCATCCCCTCATCTTAGCTATATGATTGCTCTTGTTTATCACAAACAATTTGTGCATAAATGTTAACGGATTCAGGATCGCCACAGAACACTGAAGCATGCCATGCTATTCATACCACTCTTCCTTTTTTTTTTTTTTTTTTATAAGCCAGTCTTCAGTTGACCCTATAGAACTCGAAATAAATGCACTTTTCAATACACTAAATTACACTGTAACATTCATGTAACATTCAACTACAAGAAGGACTGGAAGGAGGATCTGGGTAGCTACAGTCTGACCTCCGTGCAGGGAAAGGTCACGGAGCAGATTGTCTTGAGTGCCCCCATGCAGCACAGACAGAAAAATCAGGGGATCAGGCCCAGACAACACGGGTTCATGACAAGGTGGCATTCTTAGTGGATGAGGGAAAGGATGTGGACGGTGTCTACTTGGACTTCAGTAAAGCCTTTGACACCATTTTCCGTAGCATTCTCCTGTAGAAACTTACTACTCATGGATTTTATGGGCACACTCTTCACTGGATGGATGGATGGATGGGCCCATACTGTGGTGGTGAATGGTAAATCCAAATGGTAAATCCAGTTGGCAGCCAGTCAGCAGTGGTGTTCCCCAGGGCTCAGTGTGGGGGCCACTTCAGTTTAATACCTTTATCAATGATCTGGATGAGGGGATCAAGGTAACTTAGTAAGTTTGCAGATGCCACCAAGGTGGGTGGGAGTGTTGATCTGCTGGAGAGCAGGAAGGCTCTGGACAGAGGGATCAGGACAGGCTGGATCAATGGGCCAAGGCCAACAGTGTCAGATTCAACAAGGTCAAGTGCCAGGTCCTGCCCTTGGGTCACAGTAACCCCTGCAGTACTGCAGGCTGGGGGCAGAGTGTCTGGAAAGCTGCCTGGCAGAAAAGGACTTCAGGGAGAAGATCAGGAAAAAACTTATGGCTCTCTACACCTACCTGAAACGAGGTTGTACTGAGGTGGGCGTTGGTCTCTTCTCCCAGATAACAAACACTAGAACAAGAGGAAATGGCCTCAAGTTCACCGGGGTGGGGGAGGTTAGATTGAATACTAGGAAAAATTTCTTCACCAAAATGGTTGTCAAGCATTGGAACAGGATGCCCAGGGAAGTGGTTGAGTCACCATCCCTGGAAATATTTAAAAGGTTTACAGATGTGGCACTTGGGGACATTGTTTAGTGGTAGGCTTGGCAACGCTGGGTTAAAAGTTGGACATCTTGAAGGTCTTTTCCAAACTAAACAATTCTATGATTCTGTGATAATACACAGTTGACCCTAAACGCCAGCTAGTGTCTTGGTGTCTAGTGTAGTATAACTAAAGGAGTCTTCTGAAATAAACCAAAATTATGAGTGTGCCATGGAGGATAAGCTCAGAAAGATGCCCTGCTCCTCTCTTGTTCTTCAGTGAGGCTGAGGTAGCAGTTTCTTCCTGTTAGAGAGCTAATAAGGACAAAAGTAGCAATAGAATCTTCATCAGTTTTGTGCTACCCTGACCTTTCTGCACTTTTTGCATAGTGACCACTCAAGGAATTTAAAACCAGTATGTTCATCCCACTGATGTCATGTTACCAAGAAAACTAGATAGACATTCAAGAGCACAATTGCATATTCAGTTCCTTTTTTTCTTTAGCTCACTTTTATCTCTGGTCTGTTTGGGGAAGAAATAACAATAGTCCAGTTGAACCTTCAGGCTGGTTTTTCAGGTCAAATTGAGGGATACCATGACTGAATACTATTTACATGGTGATGAAGATTAAGTTTTGAAGTGCATTATTTAAGTATTTTTCTAATTAGTATTCTGCTACATTTTTTGGATACATGAGATCTTACTTGGATACTGGTTGCCTGCAATACCACGTAACTTCTGAACTTAATTCTAGTTTTCTTTACATGCAAAAGCCCTCTTGGAGTGCGGATGAATTCATCATTTTTGACAAAACTTACAAAAATACAATAAGAGTGGACACACGCATGGTGGGTGTGTTATGCTGTCAGACACCATGTTTCCCCAACATGTAGCAAAAACTCGCTGTGTCTTGTTGGGGTACAACATGCTTTTTATTGCTGTCACAATGAACCAAGGATGATAATGCTCCAGGCAATTTGGTACAGAAGAATTCATACCCATCATTTGAAGACATCTCCACTCATTTTTTTAAAGGTGTAAGAATTTTTTTATGCAATGGTAGGATGATATATTCTGCTACCACATAGTTCTTTTATTCTAAGTGCCTGTGCAATGTCTGTAAAGGTTTATGTGAAGGCTGTGTTTTCCTCTAAGTGGCTGCCTTATTCCTAAATGTTCCTCCACATGCTTCAAAATGAAGACATTTAGCCCTTCACCCTATGAATTACCCATAGCCTTTCACTCAGCTCACATTTAATTACTGTGCAAGTCTTTTTCTGTGGGTCTTTGGACCCTGTTGTGTGCTGGTATTACCCCTTGTGGAACAATTTGCATAGTACAAAGTATCAGAAAGTGTCATTTTGATTCAATCTGCTCCTGTTGAGGTGTAAACAGCCACTCAGTATAGAAGGCGCGGGTATTTTCTGTTCCTTTCTCGCCTTGAGGCAAAAGATATTTTCCATGAGGAAAACCAAAGGGCAAGAAACGCTACAAATCCCTCCTTAAGGCTTGTATGGTGTGTGAGGGAACTGGAGTTTTCCACAAAGCAGTAATTAAAACAAAGCACATACTTGGTACCAGCCAAATCACCACACTGGAACTTTAGCCCAACCTATTATCTCTGCAGTATTTATTACCGTTTGCCATATCCAAAACAGTAACTGTTTGTGAGGCTTTGATGCAAAACTAATTTTCTTTGTGAAAGGACTCTGTATATTTAATTAATTTTAGGTCTGCTTTTATTCATTGTCCAGGGGATATAATAAAGCCTTTTAAATTTTGAAAAGGACAGGGAGATAAAGGAATTACTGAGAAGGACTCAATTTCTGCCATCATAGCTCAATTGACTTGCTTTTCCAGTAGCTACATTGCATCAGCTTCTTGCTGAAGAGCCTGTCTTCCCTTCATTACAGTTTTCTAAATCTGCTCCTTTCCTCCTGAACTGTCTGGCGTTTTATCTGGAGGACACATCAGTTCAAGGCAAGGGACAAGACTCTCTCCCTGAAGAAATTTAACCTTTGTGCTATATTGACACATCTGTGCACTTAAATAAATCATGCCCAAGTCAAATCCCTCAAGCTCCAGCATTTCAGTCTTGAGAGATGGGGGGAAATTTGCATCTCATTTTGAGGGGCTGGTGAGAGAGGAACTGTGCCAAGAAAGATGCCAATTATGAACAGGACAAGCTGGTTTTCACCTGCTTTTTGAGGTATATGCATAAACAAATCCTTAGCTCCTGTAAATTAGTGTAATTCCACTCACATCCAAAGAAATAGCTCCATGTTCATTATCTGGATCTTTATTTTCAGGTACTGAGCGTGTTACACAATTTCCTGTGCGAGGTAATTTGCATTCAGGCATGCTCCAGCTGCACGGTTCTATAATGTTTATATGCCTGTCATTATAAAATGCTGAGTGAACAATAACAGGGACTAAACAGGAGCATAAGAAGAGCAGAAAAGGCTTGGGATGAAGTGCATGCCTCGCAAAAATATTCAATGCATTAAACTGCTTTACTCTTATTTTCCATTATTTCTTAGCTAGACATAGACAGACAGTCTGCTGTAGTGGAAAAGAAATAGTCTCTCCAACAAATGGAAGAAATTTAAAAACTAAAGCTACAGCACAGATGCTTTTTTTTCCAGTTGCAAGAGCTGAGAGAAAAATGCACTTTGAGGCTAAGCTTTTCAGTGTAGAGAAAGTGAAAAAAAGAGCCAAGGACAGTACAGGAAAACTTCTGTGTGCTCAACGAGGTTAACCCTGAAGGAAAAAATATTCACTGCAGTTCATGAAACATCTCCTTGCCACCTAGTCTATGTGTTTTAGTCTAAAAAGCAGAACAACTGATGAGAAAGAAACTGGGAGGCAAAAGTGCAGCTGTCAGAAAGACCAAGTGAATGTAGCCCTCAAGATGAGAACAGGAAAGAAGCAAAGGAAGAGAGAAGCAGCACTAGGAAATCTTCTGTTCCTTTATGCAAACAGTCGCTTGCAGTCTCCCTCTCTGCCAGGATCTGAGGCATGCTGAATTCTGGCCATCAAAGCAGCACAACCATAACCTTTCAGAGACATCAGATGACCTACCCTGCTGACTGCTGGTCTTCGGTGGGATTTTATGAAGCTGCTGTTTGAAAGCCACTGACAATGACATGAGTCATCATTCAGAGGTCCAGGTGGTTTTAACATCTGGGTTATGAAATTTATTAGAGAAAAGCATTATTAACCCTTCAAGCACTGTCACAATGCCTTTCATCCTTCAGCAAGATGTTTAGCTTTCTGATGAAGCTCTAGCAGCTGTTAGTGCAGCCTTTCATACAAGTAAAGCTGAATTTCAGGCATAAAACTTTAGGCAGCTCACAATCACACTTTGTTTAAAAGTATTAATGTCGAAAAATAAATCAGTCCTTCAGAATGGTAGGTACTCAAGCACAGATGATGTTGGGTATCCAAAGAGGTCGCTTACTCCTTACTATCCAGACTGCAACATTTCTACCCACCAGCAAAGGAGCAAAAACAGTCTCTACCATTCAGTTAAGTGGTCACAAAGCTCAAATAGCCAAGAACACATTGTTTGAGAACAGGCCCCATCCTGGGAATTATTTATACAGGATGTTCAATGGATATTTATAGATAACAAATGCTGCAAAACAAAACCAGATTACTAAATTCAGATACGTGTTATTCTGAAAGATAATAGACATATATGTAAAAAATTCAAAATGGTTGAGCACCACTGAATTCCAATTTCGAATTACTGCCCTTCACAATAAACCTAAGTAAATCTAAGGAAGCAAAAGATTTTAAAGAAAGAGAATGTGGATTCTTTAAATATACATTTGAAGCCCAGATCCATGTGACTTGAGGGAGCATGCCTTCGAGCAAAGTGGGTGCACTAGAGTCAGCTATAAATGGATTATACAGTATAATAGGCCTGCATCTGAGCTCAGAGATGTTTTGTTCAGGCTCAGTTCAAGCTAGCACTCGAGTAGAAGCAATATTTCTGCATCAATATGTTACTGAACGCAAACAAATAGGTACGTGGACTGACAGAGTCATACAGCTTTCCGATCGAACCTACTGCCCTCACATCAGAGTGACACTGTGCCTTATGCACATGTATCTTGAATCAACCATAGTTGATGGAATAGGAGTGCCACACAGTAGGGCAATAACAAGGGAGGTCATTGTGCCTCACAATACCACTGGGTTCACCATTAATCTGCCCAGCACACTGATGTCACTGAAAGAAACCACATTTTTTTCACACTTTTGCAGTATTGAAATGAGGCTTACTGGTTCTTTCCTCCTGTACCTTTTTGAAATTAAGAACACTAAACTCTAAACACAGAGAAGACCAATAATTTTCCTCTTTAAAAGAAAGTAGAAACAAAACTCTCTTCAATGAAAGACATATAGCTAAGTCCCTGTTGGGATGCACTTTGTTCTTCTTTTGTTTTCAACCATCTAAATAAGTCTCACAGTTATGAGATTAAAGGAGGAGAACATGTCTTATCTGTACTGGGTTTGCATGGCCAGGTTTTGGTAATGGGAGGTCTACAGAGGTGACTTCTCTGAGAAGCTACCAGAAGCTTCACCCATGTTCAACAGAGTCAATGCCAGGTTGCTCCAAGATAGACCTACCACTGGCTGAGGCTGAGCCCATAAGTGACCATGGTAGCGCCTCTCAGATAGCAGAGTTAAAAGCAGAAACAAACCTGGTCAGTGAAGAAGTGGGGAAAAAAAATGCTCCCAGTGCGGCAGCAGAGATTCCTGTACAGTCCATGCTTGGTAAGGCAGGCTGTCCCCCTGCAGCCCATGGAGATACACAGAGGGGCAGAGATCCACCTGCAGCCTAGGGACCGCATGGCAGAGCAGGGGGATGCCTGAGGGAGGCTGTGGCATCCTGGGAAGCCCAGCTGGAGCAAGCTCCTGGCAGGACTTGTGACCCCATGGTGGACCCATGCTAGAGCAGGTCATTAAGAACTGCAGCCCATTGGAAAGACTCACACTGGACAAATTCATGGAAGACTGGCTCCAGTGGGAGGGACCCCACACTGGAGCAGGGGAAGAGTATGAGGAGTCCTGCATCTGAGGAGGAAAGCACGGCAGAGACAACAAGTGATGAACTGACCACAGCCCCCATGTCCCACTGGAGGAAGGAGGCAGAGAATCTCATAGCAAAGTTGAGCCTGTCGAGAAATGGAGAGGTGGGAGGGAAGTGTTTTAAGATTTGGTTTTACTTCTCACTATCCTACTCTGCTATGATTGGTAATAAATTCAGTTAATTTCCCAAGATGAGTCTGTGTTGCCCATGACAGTAACTGCTGAGTGATCTCTCCCTGCACTTATCTCAACACATGAGCCTTTCATTATATTTTTTCTCCTCTGCCCAGCTGAGGAGGGAAGTGATAGAGTGACTTTGGTGGGCATCAGCCATCTAGCCAGGGTCAAGCCATCACATTATCTAAACTGGGAGCTTTCACAACGAGATGTTCCTACTCCGGTCATTCTATTTTTGACTTGAGAATTGACCAGAAAAACAGAAACCTCAATCTGAGACACTCTAAACATGCTTTATGTTGTAAAGAGGGAAATAGAGTTTGAAACCCTAAACTCACAACAGCCTTAGTTTCTAATGAACAAACCAAAAACCTGAAACATTCCAGATGTTACAAGACTTTGGGATTCAGATTCAAATGCCACATATCAAGCCACTTTTAAAAATAAGTATGAAATGTGGTACAGATTTAGACAGTTTAATCCACTGAATTCTACTCATATCCTGTATAGAAAAGTTGGTGTTCTATTCCCATCAGTAATGACTTTTGTAATTGGATATGCTGTTAAATTCAGTTCTTCTTCATGACTCCATCTATTACCAGTTTCTCTGTTCCCTTTTTGATGCCCAAATTATCTCATATTCATCTGGACTTTGTCAATGCAAAGCTGTTCTTATTACTAGCCTTTGTTGTTTCCTGACTTGATTTTGAGTCAAAGTCCTTTCTTGTAAATACGTACCATTAACATACTTGATTAACTTATTAAACATTGCAGAACAAGCTCATTATGTGTTTTTCTGATGTGATTTAACTTTCGTTTTTAGTGAGTTCATTGCAACAGAAAGGCTGCAGAGGGAGTGAAGGATACTGCATAGTGCTCTCTCCCTGTCAAGCAGTTCAAATCCAGCCTCTTCAAAAGCAGCTTTAATTATCACTGACAATTTTGGAGAAGGATTGTTTGGTTGCTGCCTCACAAAACTACGAGTTGTTTGTGTAAAGACTTTGTTGTAAAAAGTGAAGAATCACAGAAAATGTGCTTGCTTCTAATATTGAATAAGGGATTTAATTCTAATAAGGAAAATGTTATTCCCCTTTGCTTCCCTTGTTTCTTCTCTTTTTACTGCACTGCAGAATTTCTGCTGTGAACTTTTTCCTGCCTTCCCTGTGCTTATCTTCTGCTTATTAACTAGAGCAACTGTAAGGCTGTTTACGCCACAGTCTGACCTTGGGCAAGTCCCTGTGTGAACACACATTCTTTTTCCAGCTGCAGCAGCAGTGCCAGCTGAAGAGGTTACCAGCCCGACCCTGCCTCCTAGCTACCCATCTTCACCAGAGGCAATCCAGCCTGAACTGCTTTTGGGAGTATGCTTGAATCCAGATGGGTTAGCAGAGATTTAGTCATTGCCCTCTTAAGCAGGGCCCACTTGTTTGGGCTGAAATGGGTTGGGGAGCTTCTCCATGAGCATTTGAGAGAGCCTGAAGGAGTAGTAGCTTCTGCTGTGAGTGGTGATTCGTCGTGGCACTGGGTGAGTTGCAGCACCTCCTTCTGTCAGCTTAGGTGTATTTAAAAGGTGCCACATGTCTGTACTCTCTTGGTCAGCCTGCTTTGCCTCTCCTGTCTGTAACATGAGGTTGATACTGTCCTCTGATTTTCACGCAAGGTAGAATTCATCAATATGTGCAAACTACTCCAAGAATAAGGATGGAAAGCACCAGAAAAGCTAAAACATGATTATGAATTGCTATGTCAGATTCTAACAGAGGAGTGATGGCAGGCATAGCTGTCTCCTTTTAGCCATGAAACAAAGCAAATGGCTTGTTTCCATGCTAACTGTTCATGGCAGATAAGAATTGCATCTCCCAGAGTCCCTGGAGGAAAGGCTTCATGTGGCTGTCCAGCACCGCGTGAAAAGTGCATGCCAGACTATAGGTCACAGCAACCCCCTCCTCCCCCAGTCCTAGACTAGAGAGGGGATAGGTCATTTTTGCCTTCTAGGCTCTTCTATTTTCTTGTCCATGAAAGCTCAGTTGAGCTTGCTGTTATATCAGGGACAAGAAGAATGGGCACCCGTCTCTGTCTGCTTACTGCACAAGACATAAATTGCTGGTCTCCTCTAACAAGAAAAATCCTGGGGGGGAACAAGAGATTTCTCTACCTCCCCCCTGTGCTTCTCTACATGGATGGACAGACCAGGTCAAAATGTGATTCTTCATGATCAGTGCATCTTTCTGTTGGTGCCTCATCGGTGAAGCAGCCCCAGGGCTCATGAATGCACTTGGCCATCATACCACTCTGCAGACAGGCAACATCAATGAACAACTCCTGGCATATCACTTGTCTTCTTTCTGCATTTTTAAAACAGATTTGTTGCAATGCAGGGATGCCCTACAAGCAGACTAGAGCAGGCCTGTTAGATCAGGTTTCTAATGCAGGAATTTGCAATGAAGTCAAAAGTGTAATTTCACTGCAGTGTCTGTTTACTGAACAAAATCATTAATACCCCTGGGAATAAATACACTCATTGTGATATTCTCAGGAAGACAGTAGAAAAGATATGTCTGTATTAGGAGGGCTGGGACATGCTGTCTTTAGTAATTAAGAACTGAAATTGATATTCTCCAGTAGACATACCTGTTTCAAGATTTGCTCAGCTCCATGTCACATGGTCCATAAACTATCTAAGAACCACTTTTGTAAAGAAACTATTCAGACATTGTTTCAGAAAAAAATGAGGCAACATGGTAGAAGGTGACACTGTCCCTTTGCTGTCTCAGAGATAAAATAGCTCTTATGCTCCAGGAAAAACAATTGTCTCCTTCGGAAGAATTAGTGAGGGAACGTATATAGTCTGTATTGTGTGGCAAATCAGTCTCAGTGATTACCACTGTCCCTGCTGGCTTTGTCAGTCTCTGCAGCTGATAGCCTGGGGTCTTGCACAAGGGCTAAACTAATCTTTAGGAAAGTATAGAGGAGTTACATATGATATACACCACAGGACAACCTGACTCTGTGAGTGGCAGGTTTTCAATTTGCAATATATTTTTTATAAAGAATCACACTTTCTTTTAGGACACACAGGCTAAAAAAAATATTGTTGTGTTCATCAAACTGTTGGAGCTACATGACAACAAACAAGAAGTCCAGAAACCATGGAAAAGAGGGCATCGTAATCCATAACACTGCATAATTAATCATTTTTGCAAAAACACAATCTTAAAACCCTTGAAGTGTTTATAAGCTTCCAATGGCCTATTAATAAAACACAGTCAAAATGGAAGTTAAGTCTTTAAAGTACGATGGTAGGTAAAATGAATTTTCCACAGAACAATATTAGTTCAAGGGCATGCATATCTTTGTCTCCTGTTCTTTTAGAAAGAATCACTGAATAAACCTAACTCTTGATTTAAATTGAAGGTATGTACAATAGTGTATGGTATGGTAATTAGTTTTACAGAGCAGGAAAAATGTTAGCATAGGAGCCATATAATCTAAAAACAAAACTGTTCCAATGGTTTAGCAGATTGGCTAAACAACAGTTTCTCATGGCAGGACCTATCAAGAAATTCAAGCATTTCTCAGTGTTTCGTGTTACTTTTCCATAGCCCATCACAGTTTCTTTTTTAAATAAAGCGTAATTGGTTTACAATACACAATCATCATCTCACATGCCAAAAATACCATCTATTAGTGGAACATTAAGGCAATAAAACAATTCCACAGAAGCAAGAAAAACTAGTTGCAGATTAAATCTCTATGGTGCAATATAAAAGGTACCACAAGAAGACATTATTGTGGAACCTAATTTTGGAAACGTAATGATAATTATTTTCCAACAGTTAATAAGAATAATTGGCATTTATGCTAGTGTCTCGCATCCTGTATGATCTGAGTGCACTCAGTATGGCTGAAGTGAAGGTACCTTTTGGGTGAATGAAGTAAGTGGGAGGAAAGCAGGTCTGTGACCTGCTGTAGAGCAGTGTTGTTAGGAATGTTTCAAACAGCTGACCCCCAGTTGCCATGAAAAGGCCAGTGCTGTGTATATGGATGTGTGCTGAGCTTGGGCAGGGATAAGCTAAAGTGGTACTGAGTCTTTTAGAAAAGCTCAGGCTAATGTCTACAAAGTGAAAGGAGATGTGAATATGGAGTCTTTATAGTCTTTTAATTCTATTTTTTGCTTGGGGAATTTCTTTCATCTGACTTTTTTAGTTAATTTTTCAGGTTTTGTTATGCTAAGCAAATACTGAAAAAAGATCATACTATTGATTTTGTAGTAATATAATAATAAATCTAATGTAAATCCAGTGTAATAAGGACATGAAACTTCTTATTAAACTACAAAGAAAGAAGCACATTGAACCAGTACAAAGGTTTGTGAAGTCAATTGGATATAAAACTGTCATGTATTGGTCATAGCCTGATTCAAAACTGGGTTCTCAAACAGACACAGTGGGTTAGGGAGTGATGCTGGCCATCACCAAACCATTGCATCTGAATTTTCAAGCCCTGGTTCCCTGCACACATCAGTCAGCAGTGCTGTTACAGCGGGTTATCCTACCCTCTCCTCAGCTTCACTCCCCCACTGGACTGGCATCAGATCTTGCTGCTGGATGAAGCCATAAGCGTTGGTGTAGCTGGAAAGGAGTAAGACCCAAGCAGGTCAAATCTAGCTGGTTTTTATCTTTTATGTTCTCTCTTTTTTCCTTGCCTCCAGGTTATTTTTACCCAGGATCCAGTCCCCATTCCATACCACTGTGTGCCTCCACTAGCACTGATGCTCTCTCCTCAGAGAGGAAAGGGCTGTTCAGCCACCAGTGCCTGAGTCAGAGGAAAGCAGGACTATTTGCTCTGATGGCAGTGTTGGATGCATGTGCTACATTGTGTATGTGTGTCACTGCATAGCATTTGCTCTTCCCCTGGGAGCCACCCTGACTGCAGGTGGCACAGTCATGGTGGTGACCTAGTTAGCCAGGACCCTGGCCCAGATACAAGATCAGTTTTCTGTCCCTAGGGAGTCTGGTTTCAATATGAGGCAGGTAAAAATGGAAATGAGGTTGCTCATCTTAATGTAACCCTTTCAACAGGTTGTGGGCCACAATTTGGCCCAGAAAGCTGTTTCTCCTCAAGAGCTATCTACAAATCACATATAGATAGTCACAAACCACCTTCTCCCATCTTCTGTGCTAATCAGATGTGAGCCAGTGAAGGTTAGTGGTATGTCTGCACTCAAACCAGTGTTATACTGACAAGAGCTTTGCAGTATGGGCTAACACAGCCAAATGGTGTACACTTCATCATGGGGACCACAGGCAGAGGTAGGTCATAAATAATGACATCTGTCTGGCCTACACATGCTCAGAGTGGTGAGGAGAGTTATGAATCAAGTGGTTTGATAGACACTGGCACCAGCAACCCCCTTCAGTACCTGCTGACTAAATGCTGGGCTCTAAGCTGTCAAATGCCATGAGAATGAGATTGAGTCATTGCATTTGCAAGCATTAATCTTGAGCTCAGATGAGTTGTGTAAGATCATAACCGAGGGCTTGGAAACTTCTAGCTTACTCTTTGTCTTTCTCAGCTATAAAATGGCTGAATGATTTTTTGGAATTAAAACCAAAACAAACGAAAAGCACTGCTGTGCTGAAATCTGTGTTCCAGATTACAGTAGAGAGCATATTTTTATGGCAGAGAAATGTGGGTAGAATCTTAATTAACAGAATGTTATAGGACTCATGCTATCAGTTGCCAATAACTATCATACTGGTTATGGGTAAATATTGCCTTCTAGACCTGCATTTAGCAATATCCCTGATCTTTAATGTTTCTTTTTAATAAGTACAACAAAACCTGTACTTTACTACATAAGGTGGTTGTAACCTTATTAACATGTTTACCATGACATTCTGATTCAGTTTCTTTCATTCTTCAAGTAAGGTCTGTGGAGAGAAAGGAGGTGAACTCAGGGTACTCTACATACACACATTGATATAAACAAGGAATGAGAGAGAACACTGCAACTCAGGTTGTTTTAAAATACTGTTTCTTTATTGATCCAAATTACACATGTGGATATGAAATTGTCCCAAGATGGGGTTCTGATATAAAAAAAAAAAAGGGCAGAGAATTCAAAAGTATGACCTTAGGGAGTTTTATTCTGCTGCGTTGCCACATGTTTAAGAGGATGCAGTTGGGTGAACAATCACAGTCTATATTGGGACTATATTGGTTAATGAAGGCTTGTCACACATGGGGCCAGCCTCACCATAGGCCTAATTGGACACAAGAGTATTGATCTCAGTGGTGTTGTACCCACATACGCTGGCAGCAAATCTGGCCCCACGCCTGTAAGCAATGAGCAGCAATATTAGAGCAAATATGAAAAAGAACAACTACACTAATGATTTTGAACTGAGATCACTGGTGACACAGTTCAATTACAGCATTAGTTCCTGGTGTCAGAGAGGGGTTAAAATGGAATGTAATGACTCTTTAGCAGATAGATTTGGAGCAATTAGAAGTCTGAAAATGTCTCTCCATGTAACTAAAAATATAATTGCTTTTGAATAGCTAGGCTATAGAATCTTTTTTCTTCTTTTTTTCTTTCTTTTTCTGCACTGGAAGCTGTGATTTTTACTCCTATTACTCATCCACATGGACTTAATTGACTGAGGTTCTAAACCCCAACCCTCTAGTGAGTACTGATGAGGTTTTAAATTACTCTGAATTGAAACACTTTAAAATAGAGGCAAGGAAGTGTGCTAAGGCAATACAACATATGGAGTGAAATAGTGGGTTTATATTATCTTGCTTTCACATCTCTGCATGGAACTCCACCAAGGCCACCTTGGAAAAGGCAGCATCACACACTGTTAATCACTGGGTACACTTCCTATGCTCCTGTCTGCAGTAGTTTCCAACCAGGCACCAGAAGTGTGTAGAGCTTGTGTGTATTATCCCTGGTTGCAGCAATATGATGACTGAGGTTGAAATATTTTCAGTGGACGACGATCTTGCTGCCCTTTGTACACTTTAGCTGATAACACACAGGTCAGTAAGGAATGAGTAGGAGTGGGAGAGGACCAGTTTCATGTTTGATACTTCCCCACCAGGCTCTTCCCTTTTTCCTGGCTACCTTCTACATCACAGGTCCAGACCAACACAGCATACTACAGCAACCCTTTGGTAGATACCTTTCTGTTCTCATTGCCTTATTTCTGGACCTTCTTGGAGTGAGTGAGTTTCTGGGGTCTTTTGATCACAAAAGGTCCAGCTTTTGATGATCATAGCACCTGCAGCAGGAGTTTCTGAATGCTGAATAGAGCCATTTGCACTGTACTGAAATCAACTGGAGTGCTAATGGGATACAAAGCAGTCACACAGTGTAGATGGGTCATGTTGTACATGTATTTCAGGCAGCTTTTCAACCCAACACCACTCTTCTGCAGTGCTCCCCTGCCTATAAGAGAAGGGGAAGCTCTTCTAAGTTCCATGCTAAAATACTCTGAACAGCAGTGTTTCCATATGACATGGAGTTGAAGAGCCAGATCTTGCACTTCCCTCATTCCACACCTCACATGTGTCAGACTTCAGGAGGAATGCAAAGCCAGAAAGCAATGTCTTTCAGCTGTCAGTGTGTGATCATAACTTACAGTTGCAAAATAGATCCAGAGCTATGAGGGTGGGAGTCAGGCAAAAAACCAAGGAGCTCTGTAAATTCCACTTATACACCTCAAATGAGCTAAGAAGGGTTGCTGCTGCAGGAACTGGTGAGATGCTGCTGCATTTCCACACCCTCCAAAGAATCTGAAAAACATACTGCAAAGCCACTGGGCAGATCCTCATTAGAGGGCAGGAAGAAAGGAGCATAGAAATTGTCATACTGTAAAGCCACCCTCTGTTCTTCGAGTTTTGGAACTCATTTTCATTATGGTGAGAAAACTTCATTGACAAGATATGATGACACAAGATTGCTAATAGCTCTCCAATAAAGGGCTACCTTGCAGGTGTCAGATGCATGAGACAAAACCCATGTCAGATTGCCTAAGCCATCTCTGCCTGAAATCTGATAAGTGCTGCCAAGCAGCAAAATATGACCATTTCAGTATCCCATGGTTTTGTTTCGGACATAGGAAATTGCAGAGACCAAGAAACCTTTTGAGTTTAATATTAAAGTCTGAGACTATAGCAGTTTTTCAGAACATTACCCCAAAATGGGAGCACGGGCTCAATGTTGACATGAAGACATAAAGCAAACATACATACATTTCTATCTCTTCTATGGCACTACCAGATGTTCTGCCTCATCTTCTACAGTGCTAATGTGTGTAATGAGGCTGCCTGAGAACACCAGGTCCCTTGACCTTGAGTGGAATTTTCCTTAATCCTATGAATAGCAAGGTTGCATTTGTTAGCTAAGGAGGCTATAAATGTTTATGCCCAATTTAAGCAGTTGCAGACAGTACCTATTATGTTTGGAGTAGTGGTTTTTTAACCACAAAGATGAATTGGAAAAAAGAAAGTATAACTGCAGTTTTATTAAGACATAAATCCATGGAGGTTTAATTGGAAGGAGACAGGAAAAGGAGAGCAGTACTCTGCCTTCTTCCAGAATTTCTCCCACATAACATTCCCAGCAGAGCAGTAAGTGCCAACATATTCCACCAAGGAAACAAAAGGAAGAAAGATTTTATTACAGGCACAGTCATCAGTGACTATTCAGTGATCTATAAGTAAGATATTGTTACTGACAGTTGCCACTTCTGAGAGTTAATTGTTCTGAGGGTATTGAATATATCTCATCAGAGTCCAGTCTGTTTGTTTAAGAAGTGATCAGTGTTGGATGCTTGTTAGTGATTCCCAATAACTCAATTTTTTTCTCCTGACCACATTTTTAATTTTCACCTATGCAACACTTACATCAATTTTTAAGTGATATTATAGCACTCCAGAGTTCCAGGAGACAACACAGTCGATTGCAGAAAAAGTCTAATAACTAGAAGTTCCTGGATTCAAACTGTGATCAGCCATTAACCTATTGTGTGACCTCAGATATGTCCCTTAATTCTCTGGACCCTCAACTTAGCCATCTAATTTGTTTTCACAGAATTACAACGCCTAACCAAAAGATTAAGAGCCTCCTGTGAACTAGCTATCCCAAGAAAATGGAATTAGAAAACAATGATAAAAGGAGCACAGAAGGGAAGCAAAAAGGTAATGAGTGCTAAAATAGTTACCCAAAAAGGAAATAAAAAAGTTCATCACCATTTGTGCAAGTGTCTTGTTGTACTGTTTGCTCTAAACAAACCTTTTTCTGAACAATCTCATCAGCATCTGCTTCTTAGAGATTTCTTTTACTTCTTCCAGATTTGTTAACTAATAAATCTGGCACTCAGGTTCCTTTTAGAATTAAAGTAATCTTATGATTAGAGCAGATGAGAACAAGTAGCTTTCAATGTCTGCAAAAATTGGGTAGCTGACTAAAAGCTGCACTGACAGCTTCAGCTCTCATCACTAATTCCCCTCGTGGCCCCATGTAAAGTAAATCTGTATAGTAATTAAAAATGTGGTAGACATTGTTCTGCAAACAATGTGAGCTCAGTTCTGAAATCCTTTTACACCATTCCAGACAGAAAAATAGATTTCTGGCATGAGGAATTTCAAACATAACTAGATGTAAGATCTGCTTGCACAGATGTACACATTCTGCACCAAGCTACAGGTGCTCACAAATTCAGTTGCTCTGTTCATTTTGGATTAAAAGCAGAGCAGAGAGTGACCTAGGGACATAGCAAGTGGCCAGAGAAAAGTCACTCCAAGTGTGGGTGCACTGTAATGCCACACTCTATCAGAGTCCTGATCGCTCCAGCATTGCCACACCCAGAACTAAACCTATCATCTTGGTAGAGTAGGGTTTATATCATGTTAACCATAACACTTGCATCATTATTTCTGTAGACATCTTTGTTTCAGGGTCCCTTTTGCATTGTGTGGACTCAGTCCTATCTGTGGCATTTCTACTTCATTCCCTTCATTTTATCATCATGGCAGACCAGTAGCCTAACACCTGCCTTTGTCACACTTTTATACCTGTTGCCAGATGCAAATTCACCTCCAATGGAAAAAGAAACACAAATTCACAAGTAAAATATTTTTTTATCTGGATTGCATCTTCTCCCTTTATTACTCCTCTGCTCTCATTTCCTATGGCTGAGAACCCTGAAGGAGGGCTTTTGCGGTCACATATTTCCATGTGCTACAAGCCATGTGATAAGCTGGTGCTTCACCCTTCCACCTTTCTGGCCAGTCCATGGCACTGACACTCCTCCACAGTCACCACTTGAGTCTTGCTAGTGCCCTTCATCACTCCTTGCTGAAGCACTGCTGAATCACTGTGCTGCAGTTGTCTCCTATTCCTTCTTGGTGGAAAGGAATTCCTAAATGTATATTTTCTGTTCTTAACATGTATTTTCTTTTTCTAGAACCACCTTTTTTTATGTGCCTGTGACAGTCTAAGGCCACAGTCAAGGCAAAAGTTGTTGGTACTAGTATTTAACAGCTTCACTGGTATATTCTAACAAACAAGCTCTTGGTTATACAAATCCTTTTTCAGGAGCATGATGTTTTCATAGGTAGGCCTCAAAGATCTTGACAAATGAAAGCACTGTCATTTTGCAGATGGGCAAAAGAAGTGTGGAGCAGGAGTTTAGCACAAGAGGGGCATGATCTCACAGCTTTTAGGAAGCACTGAAATGTAAGTAATGAAGAGAAAGGCAGAAGACTGCATACCTAACCCCTTCACCTCAACATTATGCACTAGGATCTCCCCTGCCTGATACTGCCAACACAGCATTATCTTCCATGAACCGGGTGGTAATTCAAGATATATGTTTTAATTATTAATAAAAGGCACTTAAAGACATCTTGCCCTATTATAGACACCTCTTACGTAAAACACTGCAGATGGAGCAGAATATAGTCTTAAATGATACGATTAATATTTATACAACTTGATAAGCTAGTTTAGATCCTGACCCTCACTGGATTTCTGTGGAAGTGCTTTCCTCCTTACACCCTTACCCTCCATCCTCTTCCTCCTCCCGCCTCCATCATGGTAATAATCATGTGGTTGCTGACATAGCTCTCAGACTTCCAGGTCAAGTTTTGAAGATAGAATGATGATCAGCCTTAAACTGGAGCTCCTGACCAGTTCCACCTCCCCTTTTTCTGCACCTCTTTGCAAGGAAGAAGAGGGGGCTCTGCTGGTATATATTTAAGTGCAAAACACGATGTGTGAAAGCACAAAGTTCAAGCAGTCAATCTTGGATTAGGATAGGGGGTTTAAGTTTTGACAGGGTTTTAGGTGATGCAGAGTGAGAACAATAAGAAACTCAGGGTAGGGAAGCTCCTGAAAAAGATTAAGTGATCCTGTGAAATGGTTCTGCAAGATATAATAGACCAGGCAGCATAATTTCTACATGCTCCAAAATTTAAAGGCACAGGAACATAACACGTCTATTATGATTTTGTAAAAGCCTAGTTCCCCTATTTTTTTCAGTTGTGCTCAGTTGCTTTATTTTACCTCTCACTGACAGTATTAGCCTAGGGCCTATCAATACATCACTGTGGGACAATTCACTCATGGCACACTTTAAATGAAATATCCACAAATTTGATTACAACCCCAAAGCGCTCAGTAATTCATGCTTTCACTGCATAATAACAAGTGTGCCTGCATAGGAAAAGTGACACTGAATTTAGCATAAAGCCTTGTTTGCCCAATTTTTTGTGATGAGAGCGGGAAAAAAGGCAGTGGTTTGCTTATTAAGCAACGCTAACCTCAACCCTCCCCATTCATGAGTGAATGCAAGGTTGTGAGCATTAGAGGGCAGCACAGTAACACTTTCCCACCTGCAAGGAAAAGGATTTTAGGATGCCATCACTTTCAAGTGGTCCAGTTCAGACAGTTTTGTCAGACCTCCAGGAGTTGCACATATCTCCCATTAAAAATTCTCTTTTCTAAAAGGACCAGGGCACAGAGGATGTGTTGGTCACAGGAAGAAGTGAAAGAACTGTACCTTTCGTATTTTGGCTGCTGATAAAGTTCATGACCTTACAATCTCTCTATTGGCAAAGGCTTATTTGTCCATTTGTAGCTTGTTTTCCTTCCTCACACTTTATAAAGTTTTTAATGCTGTTTTCTGGGAGAGTGAAGAATCAATCCAGTGCAATGATTACCATACAAGCTGGGTTGTGAATGAAGCATATTGTATATTCCAGACACTCAAGAGAAGTCTGTCTTTGGAAAGGGCAAGTTTAAACATGAAAAGAACTAATAATCTGTAATAATGAAAAATCACCCTCTTTGTTATCTAATTTACTAGTGTCAGGCACCTTTTCAATTTTTGTGCTGTGAGTAGAAGACTGGACCTTCGTAAATAATCCATAATTACACTACCTGCAGATGAAGATTGATTCAAAACGGCCATTTTTATCCTGCAGGATCTGAAGGATTTATTCTTTTCCTTTTTTCTTACATGAATAGGTTGCTTCAGTTGTGACAAGTCCATACAGTGTTGGAATATATACACAAATGTTGCAGAACTTCTCCATTGTCCAGACAAGCCAGAAGACTGATCCAATTATAAAAGGATGAGACAGTGCCAGCTCTCGGATAGGTGTCATCACGAGCCCAGCTGGAGATCTAGACCAGAAAGTGACCTCCAGACTGTCATTCTTTGGGCCAGTGGGCTGGAAACAAGGTCAAGGAGGAGCTGACTGGCTTCATCCCCAAGAAGCCAGAGCTCCTGTCCCTGCCCCCTGCCCACTCCATACTCCTCACAGCACAGCAGCTGTCTCACAGAGGACCAGCACTGATCAGAGGCAAATGCTGAGTATCTCACAACTTGCTGGACCAGGCTGTGAGCATCCTGAGGTGATGTAGCTGAGGGAGGTTTAGGAGGAATGAGCAACACAAAAGAAGGCATTCCCAGAACCAAAAAGAAGCAAGAAAACTCTTTCACAACTAGTTAGATTGGTGTGGTGTCCTAACTCCATCTTTCAGACAGGTGAGAAGCTTTTTCTCTGTGGCAAGAAAGAAAAAGCCTGTGAACACATGCCTGAGGCCTGCAACACACATTCAAAAGACAAAAAGAAAAGAAAAAAAAAGAAGAGAAAGAAGTCTGCTTGCATACTTTGAATAAACCAGCTGAGTGAAGGCTTGTATCATTGAATTAGCTTTTAAATCAACCAGACCTTCCATAGTCAAGGCCAATGCTTTCATTCTTGTACTCAGTTTGACATCCTTTACCCACTCATTCAAACACTACCCGCTATCACTGAACTGTGCTGCAGGGTGCTTGACAAAACAGTGAAAAAATAAAAACATACATAAATGAGACTTGGCATGATATGTCTTTCTGCCTATGTAGATCAACAGCCTTGCTTTTATCATGAATTTCTTCAAAACAATTTTCCTTTCCAGCAGACAGTAATTTAGCATCGTCCAGGGAAAACTCTCTTATTTCATGCATTTAATTGTACCACAGACGACTGGAATTTGAGTGAGGAAACAGACACTTATGTGAATAAATTGATTATGAACAGTCTTCTAAAATTTGATTTGAAGAAAAAAAGATACAATGACTGATTCTCGATTGACTCTTGGAGCCAGCTCTGGCTCCTGTTTGCCTCACACATGAGTTCTTTGTTTATGTGGAGGCCAGACAATCTGGAGGGAAAGAGTGTGAGAGACTGGTTATCATCTTACATGGACCTGGGATATAATCAAATACATGTACGGGTCATATATATGTGTATATACTTATATATATTATATACATTACATACTGAGCAACCTGGTCTGGTGGAAGGTATTCCTGTCCATGGCAGGAGGGTTGTAACTAGATGACTATTAAGGTCCCTTCCAACCCAAACCATTCTATGATGAGTATGCATATATATATATATATATATACACACACAGACACACAGACACACACACACATATACATGATTGAAGTTCCCTTATTCATTTGACTCTCTTCTACCTACAAACCAGTGGTTCACAGAGAATACCACCTCTATCTGTTATATGGAGCTTTCTCCAACAGGATTTACCCCTTCTTGGTAAAGGCTTTGGAAATACTAAGAAAAAACTAACTAAAATCCAAGCATGAATGTTGATTACTGTCAAATACTGCTGCAGTTATGGTGACAGCACAGTATATGAGTGCAAGGAGACCTAAGATGGCCTTAAAGTCACTAGCTTAGCTACCAGCAGCTGTGAAGCTTCCAACATATTTTACCGATCTCCTTAGCTTGCTTTTTCCTCTGTGCAAAAGTTCGGGTTGGCTCTCTGCCAATGGCCAAACCTCACAAAAAAGATTCCCCCCTCCCTCTCTCGAAATGGCAAAAAAGCAGCAAGAGAAATTTGAAGATATATATATATAAATTTATATACTAGGTACAACGAGATGGGGACCCCCAAACAACCCCAATAAGGGACAAGGGGAAGGGAAAGGGGAGAGGGAGACAAAAAGGGAAAGGAGACAAACAAATATATACAATCTAAACTTAGAAATTAACTCAGTAAGTAACAAATACAATAGTAAACTCACTACTTTCCTTAGGAAAAGCAGATTCTTAACCTTCGCTGCCGACCCAGGCTAACAGCCCTCAGAACAGGCCTCGCCTAACACAGATAAGCCAGACCTAAACACCTAGAGCCTGTCAGCGAGCTAACTCGAGAAGGAAAAGAGAGAAAAGAGAGAAAGAACACCTCCCCCTTCGCCTTATATACACCTGATTACGTAAAGGGATGGGATGGAATACTTCCTAGGTTTTAACCCTGGTTACCAAGGAAGGCCTGCAAAAAACAACCCATCACACTTTGAGCTACAGCAAGTTCACAGATTCAAAGTATTTTGAATATAGATACAAGTTTCAGTCACAGCAATGGGGGTAGATACACTGTTGGGGGAGAAAAATTGAGAATAAAGAAATTTGAAGAGGGAGAAACAGGGTAAAGAAATAAAAAAGCGGCAACTGGGGCCAAACGAAGAAATTGCTGTCATGGTGGGCTGTAACAAGCTCCTTCACTCTCAGTCAAAAAAACAGTAGCAATATATCTTATCTGATATTTCCATTCCCCCTTTCCTATTTCACTCATTGCCCCATTTGTTTTGGTTCTCCATGGAGTCCTGCAGTCTCCCACAACACTTTCAATAGCAAGTGGTGAAACAAAGTAAGCAATGAGGGAGTTAAGGTTCCCTGGGGGTTTAAAAAAAAGCACCCTCCCCTAGCTGCCCTGTGATGAGAGGAATTAACTGGTGTCACAACATAAGGTTTGGGGCCATGAAGGGTCTTATTCCCAATCTTAGCCAGTGAGGATTATCCTCAAGACCCTTGGAAGTCATTTAAACACTTGTTAAGCTCAAACCATGGCTGTTAGTCAAGACTTCTAAGATTGGCCTGTGTTAGAGACCACTTTTCAGATAACTTTGGCTCCAGCCATCAAGTGTATAAAAATGAAACCAGGAACTACAACTGTGATCTGAAAGAACTATGAATCCTGTCCCAGATTTTCCTGTGCAATTGGATTGCTGAATATTTCCCACTTCCAGCACTTAGGAGTGGGAGTACAGTGGTTTTATTTACTTTCTTTTTCATTTAGATCCACCAATAAAAAGTACAAAATAGTACAGCAATGACAAGAGCCCCAACTAACAGGTTGTTAACTATTAAAAGTCTACTGCTTCTTTTTAGAAGGTAAAGACCCTGTAGTCTGTCTGTCTGCACCACCAAGCCAGGTGGGCTTGGCTGAGCATATGCAAGGTAATCACTCATGTGATCTGCCTTGTGGATCCTTTTTGAGGTACTGGAAGGAGTGAAGGAATGTCAGACATCATCTTTTATATGGGACCACATAATTAAATGACAAGAACCCAAGCCCACAAAAGGACTTTTGTTCCTAAGAGTAGAAGAAAAATCCTGCCTAAAGCCTGTCCTATTCTGCATCTGAAAAATTGTAGTCAGTGTTGTTTTCCTGTGCAAACTTCTCTACTACTGCATCCAAATTTAGCATCATAGCCTTAGGAGACAGCTCCTGGATTGTCCAGACAAATAATTTTTATTGGAGCTGTTTGCTGGTGTGTTTCTGTGGTTGGAAGGCACTCTGGGCCTATATTCTGACCTGGAATTTGAGAACTCAAATGCAGCTTCAGTGATGAAACTCACAGGATTTTTTCTGCATTGACAGCTTCACTTTAGCATCTGTCTCCCACATAAACCTGGTCACAAGCTAAAAATGTGGGAGTTTGTGTCCAGTTTTCCTGATGTACCTGCTTCTTACATTTGACAGCAGTTTTGTGTTCTGTGCAAAACACAAGGACTCTGATAAATCTTTCTAAAAAGCCCTGAAGCTTTGCATGCTGGCTCAATTTTATACAGTTGCATAGTTGTGATAGCATCCACCCAGGAGATCAGATGCCTGGGTGAAGCACATTTTTGAAGACTTAGTAATTTTAAATGCCTGCCTCTTACAAGACTACTTCAACAAACAGAAAGCTTTGGGGATAGTATTCTGCATTTCTTGTTGAAGAATGAAATAAGATTTCTTGGGAAAATGTGACTCTACCCAGAAAACAAGGCACATGACCAGGAAAGGGACTTTCTGGGTCCTGATTGTAAGAATACAGTAAATATGCTTTAGGTAATGATTTATTAACACAGATAGCACTGGCACTCTGTTTTTCTTCTCAGCATGGACATAAATAACTGTTACACAGTAATTTTCTCATAGCTTCCCTTAATTTCTGGCTTTAACCTGACTTGGAGTGCATTTCCATAAAATATATCCTTGCTCTGCTTTTTGGTTCTCTTATTCACATGGACTAGTCTACAAAGTTGGAAGGGCCAGCAGAAGATACTCTCTTCTCATGTGTCATTGTGGTTTTTGTGACTTGCCTGACAATGAGCTAATATAGCAGTACTTATGCTTTGCCTTTGGAGTTGCTTGGAAGAATGTATGGATGCACAATTTGATGTGGCCTTCCCTCTGTAGACCTCAGTAGCTTTGTATGTCCATCTTGCCAGCTGCATGGAGCACTCTACAAGCCTGGGACCAACTTCCTCTTATGTGAGATGTAGCTGAAGTGGGTGCTGTTGTTTTTGTAGGTTTTAAAACCGATAGTATTTGTCCTTGTTTATGTTGTAATATACTTTTCCCCACCTTATTATTATCCAGTTGTGGAGGTGTTAAAAACAGATATAGTTGGCCCACTGAAGCTACTGAGTAGAAAGGCAAGCCTCCACTGTTTTGCTTTGGTAAAATCACACACACTTTTAACACATTATGCATTCCATGGCTTGTCTAAGGCACATGGGTTATGTATTTTGGTGATGAGGTTCTGGTACACTGAGAATTCACAAACCTTTTCTACTCCACTAGAAGTACATGTTCTGCATAAGGCTTTTGTGTATTACAGACAGAGGGAAAGGCCTAACATTTTTTCTTCTCTTAAGCTAAACACCTATATGTTAGTCATAATTATGGAAGCAAAAAGGAGTGGTAAAAACATACCACAATGAACTCTGCTGCAGGACTGCACTATATAGCTTTGAGGAAAAGATATGCATCATTTATGCAGCTTCATTTTAAGGTGAAGATTCTCTCTGATATATTGGATTTATTTTTTCCTTGAGAACATGTCTGAAAATATCTTCAGCACAGCCTAATCTATCTCATTATAAAGGCAAAGAGAGCTCATCAGAAGTGTATTTTATGATCTCCAAGTATAAAAGCTCCCTCAGATAGGGACAGTATAACAGCTGGCAGACAAACAGCAGACTCCATCAGAGGCAAAGAAAGCTACTTGATTGTTCTTTAAACTGAGTAGTAGAATTGTTAAGCAAGACCTCCAATCCCAATAACAATATGTTTGGTGCACATAGCTTTGCCATCGCCTGTCCTTGTTTGAATGGTAAATTACTGTGATCAGTCCTATTTTGGGTGAATACTAATCTAATCACTCTCTTGCAGAGCATCATGTTTAATTCCTGGATTTCATGGTTCTGCATGATGAAGTTGGGTAGAAAGGCAACTGCTGTGCTTGTGAAGTATTTGAGTGATTGGAGCGGCAGGGCATAGTTGTGCAGGCTGCAGGAGATGGGGAAAGGTGTGAATGCAGCATGAGTTGAGGGAACCGCTGTTCAGGAAGGATGAAACCAATTTGTTGGAGCAAGATATTTAGAGGACAGAGAGAAAAGGCTTGGAGTGATTGATGGAAAAAGACCACATGAGGAAAGAAAGTGAGTCACTGTGGGAAAAAAACCTTAGAAACACATTCTCTCCTGGCAGAACTGCAGTGACATTGGTGATAATGTAATAAGAAAGAAATGGAGGATTGTCTTTTAATTAATCTCAATTCTTAAATATACTTAAATATTTCTGTTCAGAGCAGTTCTTCACTCATCACTCTTAAGGCAAACTCCTGACCTTTTAACTCATCAGTCAATTCCTGTGTACTATTGTGGCAAAATTCTCTTATTCCCTGGACAATTGTATCTTTCATGAGCAACAAAATATATGCTCTTTGCAGTACAGCAAATCAGTCTTACAGTTGTTTAATGTCTGTCTTCATTCTCTCTCTATTAGTTCTTTTTGCTGCTCCTTTGCTTCTTACTACCAAAATGATGGCCAGCTGCCTAATTAGAAAACAGCAGCTTGATATGCAGTTGCTTTGTGTCAGGGGTCTACCTCAAGTCCCAGCCCCTGCAGAGCATTCAAACAGAAGTTGTTCCCTTGGAAGCTGTTAGCCTTCTCCCTTCTGGTTCCTCTCAAAGAGTTGGTGATGCTCCAAACTCCTGTACTCTGTCTTGGTTCAATGTTTCTATTACTGTTATGATCCCTACACTCTTCTCATCATTTTATTTCACTCTTGTGGCTGATTGTTTTCTAGGCCTGTGGCAGCTTCTCAGTGAGGAGGCAGGGTGTTTATTTCAGGTAGACCATCTCTAGCATATGAATGTGGCCTAGGGAACTTTGATATTGGCTAGAAATAAACTGGCATGGGAACTTTGATTGCACAGGGCCAGGCTATGCTTTGTCTTATTTTTCCGTTTTCTGATTTCTTTCCCTTTGCTAGTTCTCCCCCAACATTTTTTGTTTTCTTTTCCCTTAAGAAAAACCTTACCTAGAATTTCACTAACAGGATGTGAGGGGGACAACCACAGCATGAAAAGATCAAGTGTTTCAGCAAACAGCTATCTTGCTGAGAGCATTGCATATAAAACATGAAAGAGTTCAGCTTAGGAGCCCCTGGGCCAGTGAGGTCAAGCTGCAGGAAGGTAGAGCAGGTTAGGGCAGAGGTTCATATTGCATTCCTTGCATTGGAGATCATGGCATCTGCATTCACCTCTCTCAGCATTTCAGCAAGAACCAACTCTTTTGCCTCAAGAAGTTAAATTGCATTTGCTGTGCTGCAAGCAAGGAGGTAGTTTTGAGAAAAGAATTGCTATAATCTTGTACATGGAGACTCATTAATTTCTGTGATGTGCTAAATCTGCTCACTTGGTTGATGGTTAGTGCAGGCATTTTCTAATTGCTACCCATAATGCACTTCTAACCCCAGTGAAGCTAATTTAGCTGCTTTTATTTTCATCCCCTTGCATTTTTTTAGGTGGGATTATGTTGATATCATGTAAATTTGCAAAACAAAATCAATTGTGTTCTATAAAGGTACTGTCTGGATGTTCACAGCAGAAGCAAGGCTTCAAATGCTTATGAATGAAAGGAGGTAATGGCAACAAAGTCAATATTGTAATTTAATTACAAAGTAGTCTGCTTCTTCAATATTGAAAATATATTGCTTTCTTGCAAATATTGTTTTGTTGTGCTGTCCAACAAAGATATTTATAAGGTTAAATATATATCTCAGGACCTTTCAAAAATGACTTCTCAATGCTTTCATTTTTGAGGTAACTATCCAGAGACACCTGGAAGACAGACAATTTTTTTAGAAAGATGAAACTTTTTTACTTGCTTATGAAAAAGCAAAAATAAGATGGGAAACATAATGTCATATTTGTTTTTCACGTAAAGAAACAATGTAGCAGCAGTGCCCATGCCTGAAGAAGTACCACCCCGGTGTCCCATTTGGTGGGACAGGAATTCCATGGCCGGGACAGTTGGCTTCACACATGGCTGTCAGTGTGGGCACAAGAAGTCTGAGTCTTCCAGATTGCATATACTTTGAAGAGGCATCTCTGACAATGACTTGAGTAAAAAATTAACTGAGCCTCCAGCCTAAACTAAGCTTGCATTAGTGAGTTGTCTGTATTTCTCCTCTTCTAACAGCCTGCTGTGGAGTCAGATGAACAGCCAGAGCTGATGTAAGAGGAAGAGCTTGCAAGAATGTAGGGAAAAACAGGGATTGAATTTTCAGTATCTGCTTTATCACTTTACATGTAACACAAAACTTCATTTTATACCCACGTCACTGAACAGCTAAACTTCAGTCAGACCACTCCATACGTTCAAGATCTGAAGGGCCTCCTCTTTTCATGTGTCCTGTTACACACACGTACATTGCTGTGAGGCTTGCTGTCAGAAAGTTACCCTTCTAGAAAGTGCATTGTATCACCTCAGGTATGGCCCAGAAAAAGGAACAATGGACCAGAAACCAGAAGAAACGTCAAGCACTAGGTATAGGAAAACAGTTAGGTTTGAAAATGGACTGCCAAATGTACCTCCCTGCGCTGCAGCCTTTGGTGAAGGGTTAGTCAGAAAACGCTGGACACCATTTTACATTTGGGCACAAAAGGACATTTTCTTTGGAAGAGAGAACTGACTTGGGTGCTGGGTCTCCTCACCAATTTTTAGGGCTGCAGGCAAATATATGCACTTCTGTCTGGGCACTGCCCTGCCATTTAGGTAATGGGTGGGATGTTCAGTGAAAAAAGATGAGACATGATGTGAGAAGTTGCTGGATGTGACAGATAACCACATAAGGAATTGACAGAAGTCAGAGATAACACCATGAGGGAGGGAGGGAGGGATGGATTTCACAAATGGCAAAGAGGGAGTTACGTGAGGAACAATCGGCCATCACAGATAACCGAGCTGAGGAGTGCCAGGATGTCCCTGTCTGTAGTCCTGCAAAGCCACCTGCACCTATGTAATTACATCAGTAATGCTTTATTTGGGTATAGATTTAACAAATCTGGCAGCCATGAGCTAAAAGGGGCTGCTGTTTATTTGGGAAGAGGCTGCAGTAGGCAAGGGGAGATATGAGGGTGGCAGAAAGGAGGATCAAAAATGAAACAGAGGATAATAAGGTGCAGAAATCCTATAAAGAGTGCTGCTGGGGGAGGGGGTGGGGACAGATGGTACCTGATAGCCCTGTTGCAATAAACCAAAGCTGTTCTTCTGATCATGCTGCAGGGGTCTAAACTGTGACTGGGAGGACTGGGGTGGGGGAACAGCATACTCTTCTGGTCCATGAAGGGGATGCCTGGGTGAATCAATGGGGTATCCCATGGTCACTACGTCCATGCCCATTCCAGTCTCAAGGGTGCTGGCAGTTGTCACTTCAGACAACTAACACAGTCAGGCACAGTCCCTGGGAACCTTACCTGGGACAGTAACAGGTGAAACTGCTGGCCCCAAATTCCAAACTGACATTTTGTCCCAAGAATATCCATGTATAAAAAGGTAATAACCTTATTTCAAGCACTGACGTAGTTGAAAACGTTCTGTAAAACTAACAACAGTATATCAGAAAAGAAAAAAATAACCCATGAAAGGTTTGTTGGGAAAAAAAATAAAATTGTTATTTTAGTGGGGTGTAGGCAGTTACCTAGGGACAGGAGTGCAGGGGGTTAATTTCCCTGTGTTCTTACACAGATCAAATGGGAATGCTTGCAGGACTAATCATAAATAATCATAATCATATCCTGCCTAGATGGATATGGATTTAAACATAGAAGCAGTTGCCTGAAAATTGTTCTATAAAGATACTGAAGGCAAAGAGGGGGTATGTGAAATTAACAGCAGAATGGGCTAATTAAGATCTTCAGATAGGTGCTTAAAACTGGGTTATTATGTACAATGTTGCTTACTTGACTGTGCCTTTTTAAAATGCCATTTTCTTAAGTATTTTTGTCATTGTTATTTTCTTTAACTTAACCCCTCCACCTAACCCTTCTGTTTCAGCCTCTCAGGGACATAGAGGTGCACAAGGGAGTGTCTGAGCTGCTGAAATGTAGCTGGGGAATGCTGAGCCCACCCTGCAGTCCCTTGGTCCTGCTGCCTTCCACATGTTTTGCTGAGAAAGCCTCTGGGAACACACTGGAACTAAATAACATTGAAAAGAAATAAATACTTTGGAAGCAGCACCTTTTATTGTAGTCTTAAGGGGTACTGAGAGAGTCTCAGTCCATGCATGCTGAACATTGCCTTCTGAGAGAATCTGGGCTAAAAGCTTGGTTGGTTAAAAATTCCTCACATTTTCTCCCGAAAATATATTGTTTCTCTTGTAGTTTTCCATTTCACCCAAGGGTGTCTGGCCCAACTCATGAATTTATTTAGTAGAAGCCACAGGAAGGCTGAAAGAAAGTGGACAAAACAGAGATGTAAAAAAAGCATTGGCTGTTGCAAAGGAAAGGAAATGCTGTCTCTCCATATCAGCATTTCCACATGAAAGGATAAAAGGTACAGAGCTAATCAGAATTCATCAGCCACTTCTTTTTCATAAATAATTTAAATTTTTCTCATTTTTGTCCAGAAAAGAGCAATTATCTTAAGATCTAGAAGGGTTCTGCACTCATGACAAAATTGTTGAATTTTTCCAGTCTTCTGGTAGATCAGCAGCAGTTTCAGTTTCTAGGTAATTGCAGGTATGGTATTGGCACAATTATTTGAAAACTACTTCTCTGGGACACTATTTTGTAAAGCAAATGTTCACTTCTCCCCATATGTGGAGAATCAAGTCTAAGCTCCAAAGGGCAGCCATCAACATTAGAGGGAATGTATCTCCCAGCTGCTTTACTACCACTGCTTTTAACATGGAATTGCTTCACAATACTCCTAAAACACAAGCACATAAATTCACACGGTGTTTTCAGAGCAGATGCTTTTCTTTTGTTTGCTTTTTTTTTTCTTTTCTTTTTTTTCTATTTCTGTCAGCTGTGTCCCTAACAACAATTGATGGCTCAGGTTGAATGCATATTGTTATGCTATTTTTATGTGTGATTATTGGGATTGATTCCTGTTTGCATGTTAGTAGTTGTCTGCCAGCTGGTGGCTGGATTCTGCTGGACAATTAGCAATTTTCCCCATATGGTGAATAGATTTACTCCACATGTACCTTCCATGTGATAACATCTGAGATTCAAATAGAGATGTTTTGGTGAAACACTGTTCTTCACTGTCTAGAGTAGGGCTTCTCATGTTTTCAGAGAACTATGGCTTTTAACAGTGATGGAAGTGCTGTTTAAGTGGTTTGTATGATCCAGTTAGACCCTGGTGTTTGCCATTCTCCTAGAAATGAACCGGAACTACAGAAATGGTCTTCCTAATTTGATGAATAATAAATATGAAGGATTTTTTTTTTGTTTTCACACAAACTTTGATCATAATGGGCTTCGGTTTTGCTGATGTTTTGTTTCCACCTTTTGCACAGCTCCAAATTAACTGATACCATGTAAAACCTTTCACTGCAGGATTGAATTGTTTCAGAATCCACTTCACTACATCTCATCCTACCAAATTCCAGCTGATCATGGAAGTCATGCTGTGCACCCATTTAAATTGAAAAGCTTACAGGCTTGGTTGGGCCATTTCAAAGTTTGCAGAGATTTAGCTTTAATCCTCTTAAAATATTAGGCCATGTGACCTTGCATACCATATTGTCAGTGGGATAAAGATCCCTTTGATTTTTATTTACACTTCTTCACATGGGAGGAGGCAGGTTAATTCATTACATCTCAGTGCCACCTTTGGCTCCCCAACCCCTCCCTTAGGTCACCCATGTGGATGCAGGAATACTTTGGCAAGGAGGGTTTGCATTTTTCTGCCTCTCTGTGCTCCAGTTTGTTTTTCAGAAACACTCTTACAAGATGTCAGCTTTGCAAGAAAATAAATTGTTTTATTTTTGCATAAAATATGTCACTCCATCTATCTTTATGGAATGGAGTTTTTCTCTATAAATGTTTCATGCAGACAATTTCAACAATTCATGTACTTGCTTTTACTTTATAACTTTTCAATTAAACAATGGGTTTTGAGAGCTGGCAGTTGTTCCAACCTGCTGTTGTTATGCATTTTGCCTTCAAGTTTTGTTAGGTTTTTTCATTGTTTACAGTGTAGCAAAAAGAAGGCATAAGGAGTAGAGAGAGGAAAAATTGTGTAACCATGGAGGATAATGGATTTCAAAAAAACCCTGACTACATGAAAGTCCCACAGCCCCTTTTTTCATTACTTTGCATAGTTATTTACACACTTGCAAAAGCAGTAAAAAATTTTGATTTACTAGTGTCCTTGGCTAGAAAACTAGGTTCCATGCAAGGAAAAATATAGGGCTTTCTGTCTAGGAAAGCAGGGAAGAGCAAGGAGTGGTTTTCAGAGATAAATTGAGAGAGTTTTGATGTTGTCCAAGTGTTTAGTTATTTTGACAATGACAAAAATAATTGCAAGAGAAGGCATACTTCCTGTGAAAATATCCCTTTAGCTCAAACCTCTTTTTTTATATCTAGTACTGCATTCAAAATTTGGCTAATGTTGCTTCCCTATAGTCTTCCAAAGTCCAAACTAAGGAAGGATGGTAAAGCAGTGATGAGTTCAGGACCAATGCCAAAGTGCCACTGCTTGTCCATAAGGTTCATGAGTTGAAATTCAAATTATTAACCTGTCCTGCCATCTGCTAGGCACAAAGCTATTCTTACACCATACCAATATTACCCAGGTCAGATTCTGTACATTTTATTTTCCTGCATATCCCTTGGGATATCTTCCTTCTGGAAGAAGTAACATTTGTTACTTGCCTCTGTACTTGTCAATGCTTCATCAAGAAACAACATAGTTTATAATTTATTAAAGCACATACAAGACCATTATAAAACCAAAATTTGCCAGATGATCTAAAACCAGGCAACACTGATCTAAACTATATCTCTCCAGCTGCATTTTCAAATGACAGTGCCCATTCTACAAAAAGCTGTACATTCACAACCTTTCCCAGGGGTGACAATCCATGAGGATTTCTGAGGGGTTTAACAGCCTGTCAAATGTGTAAAACTCTATTCTAAAAGGGATAATTTTAAGGGACATCTTCCAACTTAAATATCACCTTGACTAAGAATTTTCTAGTTTTAATTTCAGCCTTTACTACTGCAAGAAGGACCTACATGCACAGGTCAGCAAAGGTAAAACAATCCTGTTTTTTAAATCTACTATTTATTTTACACAAACACATTTTCAAAGGAGTCTACAATACATACATTTTTAGAAGAAATACTTTCCTTTTTGCTTCTCCACAGACACCCCCT
>VXBX01005498.1:0-40544 GCA_013400415.1 Scytalopus superciliaris
GGGAGTCCTTGTATCTCTTCTTATGTTTTTTACACTTTCTCATGCAAAGAATTTTGCCTAGAAATTTCAAAGAAGGTCTAATTTAAGAGTGTAATTATTAGGGCTAGTAGTTATTCAAATGTATAAATGAGCATTTTCATAACACAGAAAATGATTCTAAAATTCCTAGCACTGACTGCTCTGGCCTTTCTTTCCTGTCCCTCTGATTACACCATTTTTGCCTAAGGGAGGATTCTTCAAAATAAAGTCTGGCCTAGGGGTTAAAAAACTCCTCCCAAACTGTTGCTGTTTTCATAGAATCATGGAATGGTTTGGGTTGGAAGGGACCTTAAAGATCATCCAGGCATGGGTAGAGAGACTTTCCACCAGACCAGGCTGTTGAAAGCCCCATCCAACCTGGCCTGGAACACTTCCAAGGATGGGGCAGCCACAGCTTCTCTGGGTAACCTGTGCCAGGGCCTCCCCATTTCAGACTAAGAAAAGCCTTCAGAGATCCATTCTCCCAAGTCAAAGCTCTGTCTCCACCCAGGGTTAAGAGCCAGAAAACAGCTGGTGTGAATGTATGGCTTTGTATGCAAGTGCTCATTTCCAAGCTGCAGAGTCTGTGGACTTCTGTTTTCTCAATACTCCTGGCCCTTCTCACTCCTGGCCCTAAAGATCTGTTAACCAGGTCTGGGTCATGCTGAGTCACAAAATAAATGTGCTTCAAGGTGAGGAAATTTTCATCTTTGTAGGTAAAGGTCACATGTGTGCCAGACTAAGGACCCACATGCCTGGAAGCTGTTCATTGTGAGCATCTCCCCATCTCCTCTGTGCAACTCCTGTTGTCTTGTGGGGTCTTGTTTAAGTTTCTGATTCATCCATTCTTCTAGTCATGTAGCCCTAAGAAACCTGAGTTACAAAAGATGTTCTTCTGACCCATACCATTCAGCAGCAGGCCTGTAACTCCCAAAGCTATAAATGAAATCCTAGATATTTAGTGCAGTGAATAAGACAAAGTGCATGGCTTCCTAGATGAATTTACAAGCACTTGGTTTGGATCCCATCAATATAGAATCAAAACCGGTTACCCAAGAAATAAGACACAAGGCAAGTCCTTTGCCAGTGAAATTCTGCAGGAGTTTCTCAGAATGGCTCCTCAAAAATCCTTCCCTCCTTCTCTGCCATGTGTCAGCAAAGGGGTTTTGCTTTCCCTCCCTGTTACTTTGCTTTTATGAAACCTCCTGCCTGCCTCCTGCGGGACAAGTTGCAGCTTTTTTTCTTTAGTAAAAGCTAGGAAAAAGCCAGATATTCATGTGGTTGCTGTTCTTATCCAAAGCAGGCTGGTTGCCTGCCCTTCTCTGGCTGCTACCTACTTACCAATTCCAGGAGTCAGGCACTTCTTGAAAACAGATAAGACTGCAGCACAGGAAGTCCCCAGGATCCAAGCTGGGTGCAAACAGGAGATATCACAGAGTAGTCACAGCATTCCCGGGGCATGGTGACCTTTCAGCATTGCAGCTGGTGCTGCCAGGCAGCCGTGGACACGCAGAGTGAACCTGAGCATGGACAGTGTCTCTGTCTGCTTTGGCATCTTGGGAGAGGACTCACATGCAGAAGTTATTCTTCCTTCTGTATATCTTGGTGATTCAAGATGTTCATCCCTACGATGTGCAGAAGAGAGACCTTAAAAATCCTTGAGGTCTGTTGTAACGTGGCAGCTGAAGTTTTTGGTACTTTTAAGTTCAGGATCCCTTACATCCTCAAGGAGTTCAGCATCAGATTCAGGGCCTAAACTTTGAAGAATACTTGGCCCAACATGATGAATAATTCAGGATTTTTTCAATGGATTCCAAGTGAGTCAGGTGATGTAGGAATGAGAGCATTTGACACATCATTCCCTACTAAGATCGTTGAAGAAAGTGTGGCACTTTTTACTGTCACAAACTTGAATTGCTGTATTTTTTCTCAGTATTCCTACATCTTACTACATCAGCTGTGATATAATCCCAGTCTAGAAAAAGAACATAAGGAACCAATTTCACCATCAGCACTTTTATTTACACACAATGTCAATATTTACAATATTTAATCAACTTACATTATATGACAGCTTTCTGTAAATTTAAGTCACTTGGTTGCATGTTTCAAATGGTTGTATGGGCTTGTACTATGTTTTTTATTTTATTGCATGGTCTCTCATGTTTTTCTAGGCATCACCATGACCACTTCTGTACTAGTTTTATGTTAACTGTAGAATAATTTCTACAGCCCAGCTCTTCACAAAACTAATTTGCAATTCTCTAGCAAAGTTCATTAACATTATGAGGATATCTAGATTTCAAGTGAAAATCTAAACTACTTTGGCAGCTCCTGAAAATCTCTTCATCACTGAACACTACTGGACACTACTGAAAGAGGTTTTAAATAAGATGAGCTGGTTAACACTTCTTTACCAGTAGTACTTCAAGAGCTGTTCAATTCTGTCAACATGAGGAAATTTGAGATTTGTGGTTTTGCTTGGTATTTTGTCATGACTGTTCTGCTTTAATCTGTTTCAATTTTTGGTTTTTGGTTTATTTTTTTGTTGTTGTTTTCTTATTTTAACTTAATGAGGTCCACACGTTGTGCTCAGCCATCGTTTTAGTCCTCTGTAGTGCTCAGCTCATAGCCTGGATCAGGGAGGCTTCAGATCATTTTGAATTTTGCAAAGCATTAAATCCCAATTGCAAATGGTGTCTTATCCCAGTTAAGTTTGCAGTTCTTTTCTGAGGGCCACAGCCTCAGGGTATTCTCTGGCAAAAATTTACAGCTCTTTGCATGCAAAGGTTCCACCTTCACCTTCCACCTGGGGATCTGCTGCTTGTCACTTTGGCAGCTCCTCCTCCAGCTGAGAATGTTTCTCAGAAGCCCTTGTCCTTCAGGGATGCTGTGGGCAGGGTGGGAATGCAGAGAGGTCACAGAGCCCAGTAGGACTCAGAAGGTGCAACATCTGCATTTCAGTGGACTAGAGAATCATGCAGTCAATCAGACACAAGAGCTTCACTCATCACCGGTGGAAAGCAAATCCTGGCCTGGGAAAACCAAGGTGTTGCCATTCATTTTTCAACCTCTTTTAGTTTTACAGAGGGTGAATCTGCTGCAGCCACCACAAACTTTGAGACTTGACTCCCAAAACACCTCCAAACACCTTCTCAGCCCTTTTGCTGCCAGCAGGCCATAGCACAGTATGTTTTTTGGCTTCTCATTTTAAAAGGCCACTTGCCACCCACAATGGAACTTAAATAAAATCTTTTAAGTACTTTTAGGCAAATTTTCACCTCCAGCACACCAAGTTTAATCTTAGTCCCTATTAGACAGGTATCTACAATCTGTCCTGCTGAGCAAGTCAAAATGGTGAGAGCTCTCTCCTGTGGCAGAGAACATTAAAAACACCCTGAAAGAGTAAACATCTTTCCAAGAGATTAAATGGAAAGTGTCAGAAAGAACAAGGAAATCTGAATAGCAGAGAGAATAGTTTGCATTTTCTCTCATATTTTTATTTATATATGGAAAGAGGTGTTTATGCTTCCAGTCTACACATTTCTTGCTTCTGCAGAAACGTATGGGAATACCCCAGGCAAGATTCAATATGTGAAAGGTTACAGTGACCAAGATGCAAAGGATGATGAAGCGTCATAGCCAGAAAGGCTCTGGCAGCATCAGGCAGGACTCTCAATCTCATTCCTCAGTGTATTGGCTTTCTCAGAGTCAGTGAGAATGTCCCAGGAAGAGAAGTCCAGGGACTGGATCAACATCTCTGTATTGTCTGACACAGCATCAAAAATACAATGTAATAAGCATATTCCTGCATCTGCTGGCTGTAATCTGACCTGCATGTTCTGTTTCCCCAAAATACTGAAAAGTTCCTGATAAAATTACATCTGTTGATGGAAATAGAATTTCTTTCTCTGATCTCTCCTGCTACCTGCTGGTCAAAGTCTTTATTGCTCTCTCAATGTTTTCCATTTAATGAAAACAAGTAAAGAGGACAAACAGAAAAAAAGAAAAAAAAAAAAAAAACAGAAAAAAAAAGAAAGAAATAAACCCAAAAGATGCAACCAATCAACCAACCAACCAAAAAAACTAGCCAAGCCCCGCAATAGGTGTTGTTTCTGCACTTGCCACAGATTGAACTTCTTTGCTCTTCACGTGCATTCTTGCCTTGCCAGCAGGTGCAATTGGAAGCTCTTGCTGTGTGATGCAGAGGCTTTAGGAAAGGCAGGCCCAGGATGCTGAAAGCTGAATAACTGCAGTGAGATTCAGGGGAGCTTTATTTGAAGATACAAACTAAAGCAGGTGCAGAGCTGTGAGTGATTTCTACAGAAGTGGAGTAGAATACGGGGAGCACTTGCAGCACTGCTTTGACAATTCGTTAGTATTTCTAAAGCAGCTTTAAACTCAAGATACTTGGTGGTCAGAATATCATAGGCTGGAGGAAAGATGTCTTACTGGGATTATGAGATGTGTGTTTGTGTCCCAGAAAGCTGTTCTGTCTCACTCAGGGCTTCCAAAGGTCTGGATGTCTTGCTAACCAAGGAGGAAGTCTGAGCCAGCAAGGAATGCAGCAGAAGCTTTCTAGCTTCAGGCACTGAAGAGGGTCATAAGAAGATGAAGGAGTGCAAGTGCCAGAGTGCCTGGTGCCCTGGGATAAGGGAACTGGGGGAAGCTATTCCATGCAGGAAGGCTGCAGCTGAGGTGCCCTCAGGAGCTGCGTCCTGGGAAGGCTCCAGTCCTTTGAGTTGTGACGGGGCTGTGGAGGGGGTTTCTCACTGGGGTTTCCCCCATCAAGTTCTGCCCACAGACCTGACTCTTTCTGCACCCAGGTAAGTCTGTTTGCATGGCATAAACCTCTGGATATGATACTCCTTTAATTTAATCCGTCTGGGAATTCAGGGTGCCATACAGTGGAGTCTCCTTTAAGCATCACAATCCTGAGCAGGTGCTTTGAACAGCTGTGAGGGTGTTCATGGTACAGGCAATAAAGGGGAGGGTGGGTGTAAAATAGCTAATCCTTTGGTGTCTGCTTTGTGAACTTCCAGAGATAAATTAAACTTCCTCTGTACCAAAATGCTGCAGGGACTTGGAGAAGGATGGAATAATTTAAAGAGACAGAATGGGTCTGTTCTTGTTTTTAATTAATATAAAATTTTCTATCTGTTTTAGATAAATATATGAAGTGTTCCAATTACATGTTACAGTATCAGCAGCGGAAGAGTTTCCATTTGTTGAAGAGGTTTGTGTGTTGGGAAGTAAGGGTGAGATGTTTAAAACTCTTCAGTGATGTGATTTGATGCTTTTCAGCCCATAATGAACTGGGTCGTTTATTCTCCCTCATCTCAGACAGCTTTTTGTTGAAAATCTTTGACTTTAGTAGGAATTGCATATACAGAGCAGCCTGGAAAGCTAATGAGTTTGTATAGAAATCTTTTCTGCGTAGTCAGGCACAGAGGTTTCCCAGCATTGGATTTATAATTTCAACAATAGTAATTTCCCCTTCTTTCCCTCCATCTCTTCTGTATTTACTTTCTTCCATCCTGCCTTTCCTCCTCCTCATATGCTGTACAGTAATTTTGGGAATGTCAATCATAGAAAAAATTCCAAATGCCAATTGTGCTATGGTGACTTACAGGGAAAAAATTATCTGGACATGGGAAGAAGGGATTGTTTAGTGAAATGCTGTAACATTGTGAAGCTGGGAGCTACATCTCTGCAGGAACCCTAAACACTCTTTAATTTAGCCACTGTCATTCTGAGTAGAGACACCATCCCTGCTGTGCTTGCCACCAAGAAGAAAATACAATCAGCTGCTTGTTCTACTTTTTTTCCTTTTTCTCATTTGCTGCAAGTTAATGTGCTTGAGACTTGACTGGAGTGGGAGTGATGGACAAAGATATTCTGGAAGGGATGCCCAGATTTTTTTTTCATCAGATCCTGAAAATCCATTCAAAATACTTTTCTTCTCTATGGAATGGGACACAGAAAGAAAGGTTGCATTCCTGGGAAAAGCAAAAGTTTTGAATAAATGTTTTTTTTGCTCTAAGGAAAATCTGCACATATTCAGTTATTTTAGAAACTAGTACAGATTATTGATTTGATGAAATCAAATAAAATTATTTGATTTCATCAAATCACTATTACCATACAGAGAAATGTTTTTGTTAGCTGGTTTTAGAAGTGCTGGTCATCTTAATGGATTTTTCATGGCTTGAATATTTAATCCCTGTGTATAGTTGCTTCAAAATAAACAGTATTGATACTTCTATGTGATGAGGAATAGTTAAAAATCCTAATGTGCCATGGAAATGTTAAATTTCAAGGGGGAATGGCAGTGGCGTTTTTGTAAAGGGCTGAGCTGCTGTGGGCGTGTTCATTGAGACGCTGAAGTTTGTGTCTGGATTTCAGGTGACAGTGGCTTCAGGTAAGCTGTTCCTGCTTAGCTGGAGGAACACAAGGATGGTATTCCCAGAGGTCCTGCTCCATTTACAATTCCAAAACGTGGAAAAAAATGATTTTTTTGAAGCAGAGATCCCTTCCTTGACAACTGTAGCAGCCCATTTGGGGAAATAAAAAGCAGATAATCAGTAAAATTTGGCTTATAGTGATTGCTTTCAAAGTTATTGTCTAATATAGCAATGACGCAGCTCCCTAGAGGTGCCATTCAGAACAGAAAGAGCAGTTATGTTAAAAAATTGAAAAAACACTGCAAATGGATGAATAGGAGCAAATCAGTTCATAATATTCCTTGTGCATTTAAATGAACTTGATACACACAGATTCAAAACTTGATTTTAAGTTAATGTTACTTTAATTAACTAATTTTAAATTATATTTTAAATGTTTAAATTAAATTTTAGATTTATTTTTGTTTTGATCAATTGAATTTGATTTTAACTCAAGTTCATTCAACTTTTGAAGGCCATTGGCAGCTGAGATCCTTGCTACTGAATCCCATGTTTTCAGTTTGATGTCATTCTGCAAATTCAGACCTGCTTTTTGACTGGACAAACTGGTTGTGGTTGCCAGTCCAGTGTTACATGAGCAAGGTGTTGGAAGCTTCTGCCTGTTCAGAGACAGAGACATGTACAGTGGTTTGTCCTCTATTGCAGGATTTGCGGTTATATTTGAGAAAGGAAAACTGGTATTTAAAATCCTACAATGCTTCCTTTGAGCAGTTTCAAAGAAAACCTTAGAACTACTACAGAAGCTGAAGAAATAATGAGATGTTTCAGTTGTCTCCTCTTTATTTTTTTTTTAGCTCTGTTTTTTTTTTTCACAAACCTTTCTATAGCACTGAAAACGTGTGGGGCAAATACCAACTGACATTTTGTCAAGGGCATATATCTGACAATAAATCCCACTCAGCATAAGAACTCCTGAGATTTTTTTGGTTTGTTGTTTTGCCTAGAAGAGTGGTTACTTCTTATTAAATATTAGAAATACACAGAACTCTATAGGATCAATTACTTCCAAATAAGTCCAAATGGGCAAAACAGCTCCATGAAATCTCTTGGTTTACACTTAAAGTAGACAGATAAGAGCAAAAAAATCAGTTCTTGTCCTCAGTAAATCATCAGCAATAATCCAGTGTCCCACAAAGTCCAAGTGAGCAATATACACTGCATTTGACATACTTTAGTGCTTTATCTCTGAACATTCATACCTCAGAGAGGAGTAAATCCTTAAGGTTTTGTCATCCTTTTGGAGTTGTTCAGGGGATGGGGAACACTTGCATGAGGAGTTTAGACAGTTTTGATGTGTGGTGCCTGATGCTGCAGGCAGGTGCCAGCTGGAACGAGATAAGCACTGAGGTGGATAGAACAAGTGCTGTAGAGAAATGTCCACTCACAGTTAATTATTCTGACATCTACAGTTGTTGTTATCACAGAAGGATGGAACTACAGTCTCCTCTGTGAGAGATGTGCATTGAGCTGGTGAGATAGGATCCCACAGCTTTGGGGTTTTTGTAGGGAATTGTCAAGCTAATTTTTTCAAGCATTTTAATCATAGAATGGTATGGGTTTGAAGGGACTTTGAAGATCACTTTGTGTCCAACACCCCTGCCATGGCCTGGACATCTTCCTCTAGATCGGGTTGCTCACTGAGTTTTGATCTAGGAGCCTTGAGAAGAAATAGCCTGAGAGATCTATGAATACACATCAAAGTTAAAAAACACCTCTGAGTCAAAAGCTACTGCCAGCAGTTTTGGTAAAGTTCTTTGTCACAGTGAATCTCCAGAGGCACCTATGAAAAGCTGACTTTTGGAAAACGGACAAAGCTGTTCATTCATACGAGTAAGTGCCAGAAATAAATGTCACAAAACTGGGCTTGATGATACTGAGATGAGCTTTGGCCATCCCTGGAAGTGTTCAAGGCAGGTTGGAAGGGGCTTTGGGAAACCTGTACTAGTGGAAGGTGTCCCTGCCCATGGCAGGGGGTTGGAACTAGATCACCTTTAAGGTTCATTCCAACCCAAACAATTCTGTGATTCTATGATTTACAGGTTTAAAGATAATTTTTCCCTTAATGACAAGCATTCCAACTACCAACTGTTAGTGGATGTGTCACCTTTCAGATAAAGAATAAGTGAATATTCATCTTGAAATTGCCAGACCTGTGAGTCCAGTTTACTCTCTTTCATACAGAACATTCAAGGTCAAATCTGCCAGGCCAGGGGGATTTTGCTTCTGTTTTCATCACTGGTTTTTGAAGTGATTTTTTTTTTTTTTTTTTGGGAATTTTTTTAAGGTTAGAAAAGGCTGTNATTTTTATATAATTTAGGCTTAAAAAGCACTGGGATATCTGAGAGGCTGTGAAGAATTTATGCATGTTCTTGCCTGACCCTGATCACTGAAATCATTGACAAAAGTTATTCCTGAGTGTCTTTATCCTCCAACAATTTTTCTTAGTGTTTTGGCAATCAGCATTTTTAGTGTTCAGCAAATACCAGTGTCCATAGATTTGTGTCTCAAGGCAGATTACCAGACTGTACACAGGAGTAGGTAAGGACTTAGTGTTTTCCAGAAGTACCCACTTGCATTTCTCTCCAGGTGACTTTCCAAAACAGGTTTCATTTCAACTGGATGCGGCACAATCCTTACACAGAAGGGGAAGCATTTTGCTGCAGCATGTTTGGGTATATTTCAAGGGGAGCAACTTCCTTTGAATTTTAAGTCAGAGCTGATCATGTGTTTTACAGCAATGGATGGATGAGTAGAAACTGAGTCCATTAAAGCTTTTATTACTGCAGATACCTTTATTCTGAGGTCTCCTTGCCACTGGTAATTCCCCGTCAGGAATGGGAATAAACTAATGGTGAAAACACGTTTTTTTTTTTTTTTTTAGTGAAGAATTTCCTTGTGAAAGTTTTTAGGTTGAAAGTAGATATATTGCTAATATGGAGTGATAATTGCTCCTTGGAGAAAGAAGTCTGTTTCTAGTTTAAAGGGAAAAGAAAAGAAAGAGACATATACAGTTATGTGTAACAGGTTGATTGTGATGTCTTTAGTTAAGCTATGAGTCTCCTTCCATAATAAACTGTGGATATCACAATTTACTACTCCCATCTGCACTTCTGTAGTTTATCTTCTATGAAAGGAGTTAAAAAAGCAAATCTTTCTCTAGATGGTTTTTGTAAAGCACTTTCTGGGTGTGTGAATACAGGAAACTTTGGCAAATTAACTTTTGGGCAAGGAACAAGAATTATTGTAAAACCAGGTAAGTGATAGTGATTAATTTAATAATGACACCTCTATGTGCTTGTTTTGTAAGTATTTAATTTGTTTGAAGGTTTAGAAAATCTTGTCCCTGCTCTGGAGAGAGTCCAAAAGATTGAAAAACCTTTCAATATTGATTTTGTTTATGCCAACCCTTCCCAAATGTACTGTGTTACAAGGGAAGTGGCGTGGAATGATTCAGAAAAAATTTAGTTCTCTTATAATTAATATGTTGGCACAATCATGGTGGCAGAGAAATGGGTCAATACTAAATCCTGCCTTTTTGTAGACATGCCTCATCTGAAAGAACTTTAATGAAAAACGTGAAATATAAAACTTGTTTGCTTTTACAGACCCAAAATAGATGCAGATGTGGACACTAAAGTGTTAATTAATGCCATTAATGATAAGATTTAGTTTAGTAAAATTTTAACCAATTAAAGTAAATTTCTGTGACTACAGTCATCAGCACAGAAAGACGTTTTTCTTCATACTGGCTTCTCCAGATTTTGGAAAGGCAATAGTGGATTCTGTCATTCAGCAGATATTGGGAATTTGTTCAATTTATCCTGCAATGGTTTACACAAAGCACCTTCTTGCAGTGTGTTTGGTGGTTTATGGGAAGTTCACTTTTGGTGGAGGAACTCGTCTGTTAGTGCTTCCAAGTAAGTCTTCCAGGAAAAGAAGTGTTTCAGCAACAGTGTATCAGCATTTATTTTCAGTCCAAAACAGTGTTTGGGCACATCCCAGACCCAGCAGAGTCCATTCCGTGTGACTTCTGAGTGCTCAGCAGAGCTGAATGCCAAAATGTTCTTGTGCCTAGAGATTTTCTCCCAGAGATTCAGCTGGAATGATAAATTCAGATTCATCCCAGATGTTTCCAGCAGTATAAACACACAGGGTAACTGCAAGTGTCTGTCAAGTTCCATCCTCCCCTTGTAACTTCAGAAGGTACTTTAGAAAGGAGTTTGTATTCCAGCCTTCAGCACCAGATTTTCATTTCCAACCTAATATCTGACAAAGTGCATAAGCTTTTTCAGAGGCTGTGAGGCAAGTAGGGGAATGCTGGTAGCAAAAATAGCTATGTAGAAAATGATAGGAGGAAACCCAAGGTGCTCTTAGTAAGTGATCACTGCAATGTGTAGGTTAATTCAGCTACAGACTTGATTAGATCCACATCCTATTCAGAATCCAGTAAGTGATTTATGCCCTGACTGGGTGCAGAAAGGAGAACTAGGTGGGGTTTGCATTCTTGATATCTTCATTTTTGTGTTTATAAAAACCTCACATAAACAAGTTATCCACTTAAGTGTATGAATTGCTGAAAAGGGCATACCCATCAGAGAAGCTCTTTAGGAGAATGGTTAATTATCTGACTGCAAGGGCAAGTTGTCTTTCTCTCTCCCTTAGATTTCAGTCAGCATACTTGGCCTGAACTCTTAGTGAGGAACAAGAAACAGAGGATTTTAGCTAAGGTAAGAGTGTTTTCCTGTCCAGGTAGCTTAGACAATGAAAACGTTTTATTGAGATGCCAAATATATGCCTACATATTCTTTGCTGGGTTCAGTAAATCTGGAATGGGATTATTTTAGTGCGTTCCTGTCCAGAAATCATCACACATTAGGAGTTTCCCCGTTTTGTTGTAGAACAGGGAAGGTTTTTGCAAAGGAATTAAATGATGTGTAAATTCAGGAAACAGCTACAGGAAGCTGCAGTTTGGCAAAGGAACAAGGCTCAGTGTTAAGCCAAGTAAGTGCATGATCTGAACAAAAGTATTTTGAGAAGTACTGGAGAACCTGGTGCTTTGAATTGGTTTCATGTAATTATCCTGGGTGGTTTATCTGCTTCCATATCTACTGTTTGCAGGGTTGAAATGATAGTGTGGCTGGACCCCTTAGTGTAAACTCAGCAGTGAAAAGAAATCTGGGTTTTTTCCATAAGGTCTGAGAGTTCATGGAGAGTAACTGTTATGAGAAGAATCCCTTCAGGAATTGCAGTTAGTTTCTACTCACACAAAGGAAGCAAGGACTGTGTTCCCAGCAAAATGGAAACCATGTAAATCAGAGTGGAGGGCCACTTTCCTCAAACTACAGAGTGGTCTCATTGCTCAAGTTGCTTGACCTTCATGGTATTCCTTGGTGGAAAGAGATACTGCAGACAGCATAAAATAATTGATTTTCCTTGTGTTTTTAATATTTACCTCTTTTAAAGAGTAGCTCAAGGGTTCCCCATGTGTGGAGTTACATGAGAAAGAAGCAGAAAGGAGAAAACAGCTTTTCAGGGAATTGTCAAGTCTCTGTCCTATAAAAAAGTGATTTAATATGCATTAACAGAGATAGAAGACCCTGCAGAAGTTCTCGTCCTGTGAAATTCTGGGCCAGGTGTCCTTGCCAGATATTCTGACTACCTAGTTACCTCTTCCCCTGCAAAACTTCAGGATTGGGGAATGAAGTACTTCTGGTAGTGTTTCTCTCCCTTTCCAATGCACAGCTTTGAAAATGAGTATTAACTGTATGATTTCTGTAGGGATGGTCTTAGTTTACTTCTTCTATGTCAAAGCATTCCATGTTCAGGGCACTTCATCTTTCTTGAACTGTAAAAAGAATTGACACAAAACCTGCAAGTAGACAGAGAAAAGACAACACAGCTTTTATTATATGGGAATCTCTAACAGGCATTTTGCACTTACAGTTTTATTTCAATGACTATACAGTCTCCTGCCATGGAACCTCAAATGTGCAGAAAGGCATGGGGTTTTTTGTAAGGGAGCTTTTGACTGTGTGTATTCAGGAAATGCAGACAGATTGACCTTTGGAAGGGGAACCAGGCTGCTGATAAAGCCCAGTAAGTATCTCTTCATCAATATGGTTAGGACAGACAGACTCCTTTAGGTTGTTAGATCTTCTTTAAAATATGGAGGGAAACCTCCCTTTTGATATGAAGAAAAGGGGGCATGGGGAAGGAGATCACATTCTGAAAAGTTCGTTGTTAATTTCTTTTTCTTGTTGCTGGAGTGTAAAAGCTTGGAAATTGCTCTTCTGCTGAACATCAGTTCATGTAGTGCAAGCAGTCAGTCAGTCAGGAGACACCCTGTAGAGGAATGTATTTGAGATTGGTGTTCATGAATAACATTTTTTTACTAAAAAGGTTAGATAGAGCTGGGATTTGGGTTTGAATCCCTTGCTGGGTTCATTGACAACTAAATAAACAAGTAAAAATAGGACCTTAGATTGGTTTTCACTGTAAGTTTCCTTCTATTTAATTTTTCCTGGCTTCTTTCTTTTATTGATCTAGTCCTTTGCTTAGCTTTTGAGCTTGACTAGCTGGCTGACTTCTTTGTTAGACCATGAGAAGTTTTCAAAACAGCTATGTTAATTGTTTAAAAAGTGGTGAAAAATTCCATCCCCCTTTGAAACGTGTATCAGTCTGTTCGGGCTGTTAAAGGTTGAGGCTTCTCTCCTTTACAAATTTTGTATAAAACCTGATTATTATGGGATAACTGAGTCTTGCTGGAAACTCATGTTTGGGAGAGGCACAAAACTGATTCTGAAATCAGGTATATCTTAAAGCGAATAGTTGTTTCACATTATAAGTACAAGGCTCAGGTTCTCCTGTCTCTTAACCGTGACAAAAATTGTTCTACTTAAAGACTGTCCAAGAATTTCAGCTGCATTATGCTAAGAGGTAACTGGGCTTGGTTTTCTACTGCATTCGGAACTGTTTCTATCTGAATTTCTATGGAAAGATCAAAGATATGCAGCTATAGAAAGACATCCTAAATGAGACACAAAGGTATGTGACAAAGGTGACATCTACTTTTCCTCTTGAACTCTTTTGAAAAACACATTTAGTGGTATGGACCCAAAGCTGTGTGTGGTTTTTGTTATGGAATGTATCACTGTGTGAATTCAGCATCCAACTGGAAAGTAACCTTTGGAAGTGGGACACAACTGACAGTGAAACGAGGTATGTAGAAAGCCTGAAAGAGTTAAGGATAGGAAATCCTAATTTCTCTTTCCGGGAAGGCATTGAAATCATTATAAAAGTAAATACCTATTTGGAGGACTGTACATTCCTCTATCATATGTGTCATTGAGAGCTGTAACATTTGTGAGTCTTTTTCTTCACTACTACACATTTCCAGAAATCTCCCAGACCTGCAGACCTCTCACTGGCCCTTTATTTCCATTGCCCAGAACCTGGGTAATATCCTCATTAATTCCCAGAAGATGAAGTTCCTTCTCAGCTGGGAAAACTGTCTTATCCTTAGCTCTTCTGCTCCTATTTCTGAATACAGACAGGTTTTCATACAGGCTTTCACTTCTTGACAAAAAGAAAGATTGTGCTGTTATGGAAAACGATTCAAACGGGCAGGGCATTATTTGTTTGGGGAATGAAGAAATATGCTTTGAAGCTGTGCAGGAAGGTCCAGAGGGAGATTTCTGCTTTAAATCTTGCTATAATACCAAAGGAGGAGTTTTGCTGAAGCATTTATTTGCATGAACAAAGGATAAACCTTGCCATGAGTGACCATCTCTGTCCAAACTGAAAGACACTATCAACTAGGACAAGTCCTTAAAGGAAACAGAATTTAATCAGGTAGACTAAGTTAAAAAATTGTTAAGCAGGACCTAAAAATATACTGGAGGAGAAAAAAAGAGTATTTGTTTTGAAGGCAAAATAGTGCGTAATACTACAGAAACAAATTCACCTTTGGAAATGGAATGAAGCTAAGGGTAAAAACTAAGTAAGGTTTAAGCCATTTTTTGCTCAATGTAGTATATATAAGATTTTCACAGTGAGTGCAAATGTTTTCTTGTAGTCTCCCTCCATGTTAGGTAAAACTGTCCCCTGTCCACTGGGATCTCCAGGATACCCTTTCTCAACTTGTCATACTTCAGCTATGTGGTTACATGCTACCTTCAGTTCTCCAAGACAGGCTTTGTCTTTGAGAAGCAACAATGCTCCTGAAAAGGGTTTGTATGCACAGGTCCAACTGTGTCCTTGATTTTGAAATCAGTCATGGAGGGTTCTTCATGTAAGGCTGTCTCTACTAATGACATTCAGCACTATCTAGTGGAGATGTGGGTGACTACCATGGACAAGTAGCAGGGAAGATTTTTGTTAAGGGAGGAAATGGTGTGTGAACACAGGATCTGGTGTTTATAAACTTGTCTTTGGCTCTGGAACGAGACTCACTGTTCAGCCACGTAAGTCCAACATTGTTCCTGTGCTTTCTGTTCTCTTTGAGGTCATTCATTCTTTGGGAGGTTGGAAGAAGCATCCTAGCTGGGTGTTTAGTCATCTCTGTGCCCACATCCAGGGATGGACTTTGCTTTTAAATGAATGCCCAAAACGACCCTTCTTGCTCTCAGTTTGCCTAGGATGGTCAAAGTGGCCACACTTTGCCTGCTCCCAAATGTCCCAGGTGTCCTGTGGGAAGGCTGTGCTGTGCCACTGCACCCCATGGAGGTACTTGATTCCGTGTAAATCACTGTCTCCCTGGACACTTTATGCTTTAAATATATGCAGGTGATTGGGCAAACCCAGAGGAAACTGAATACGGTTTCCTTTCTTCAAACTTTAGGGAATTTACCTTTCTTTTTTTCTTTATTTTTTGAAGAACCTTTCACTGAATTTAGGTCACTATTATATGACAGGAATGCCATAATGTAATGAATTCTAGACAGGCTTGAAAGTCTACCTAGCTTCACTTATTTTTCTCTGAAATTCCCACACTGCAGAGCAACTCATGGAGAAGTAGAAGATGGATTAGGCACTTAAATACCCATGGCCCCATCTTTCCATGAAGCAAATGCTGTACTTTTTGATCAGTTTTCAGTGATTGGATTAGACAAACTCTATTTGTGGATATGTAAGTGATGTCTTCAAGGGTGATTTTTGTTGGCTCATTTCTCACTGTGTCAATGATGCCTATAAAGTCGTCCTTGAAAAGGGGGCAAAGCTACTTGTGAAACTGAGTAAGAAACATGTTTATATGTGTTTACCTTATTTATTGTGGATGTAAGTTTGAACAGCAAAACAGCTTTTAGCACCATGGCTTGATAACCAAAGGAATCATCTTGTTGAAATGAACAGTTCAAATTTAAATTGCTGTAAGAGTTTGAAGGAAGGCACTCTGTGCAGGAGGGTCCAAAAGAGCTTGGTCTTCAGGGTGATCTAGAGCAGGAGACGAGTTTTTTTCAGAAATCTGTGGTCACAAACTGACATAACTAAAGTGAATGGAGACGGATTCAATCCGTGAGCAATTTTCCTCTGATTTTTGTGACAGCAGAAGGGACCTTGACTCAATAAGGCCATGTATTTAATCCTTCTACTTACCCCAGCCAGCTCCTGTTCTCTCCTTTCACATAAGCAGACAGAGGTTCTGAGCCCTCTTGCTCAAGACAGACAATTTCTCCCCATGGCAATCCAATACATATGAAAATCAGGATGGGATGCTGACAGCTCTGTCTCACACAACCCTGGGTTCTTCTCCTTTGCTCTACTGAGGAAAGGATGAATGAACAATGGTCTTGATTGCAGCACAGTCCTAGCTGTCATCCCTCCTGTGGATCAGGTTGCCAAGAGATTTCTTCCTGAGGCTGCAGTTATTCCTGGCTTCATAATGTCTGTTGGTTGGAACGGCCTGATCTCCTGGAGGTTCCTGGAGGAGTAACCAGCAGGAGAGCTGATGATTTTTGTTAGGAGGTGAAGGACTGTGTGAACACAGGGAGCTACAAATCAGTACTGGGGACAGGGACATGCCTGGTTGTGAAGCCCAGTAAGTACAACTGCTGTCCAGCTGGTGGGAATTCCTGTGCTCTCTTATGCCTGTCCTCTCTTTCCACCTCCCTGGGCACTTACATTTATCTGATTGGAACAGGCATCCCTTGGATATTAAGAGAATCTGCTGATTTATCCCTTCTTTCCCAGCCTGTTCCTCAGCAAATGGATCTGGGTCTGTGGTGCCAGAAATATGCCAAATTCCATGGGCACCGACTGGTGTCTCAGCCCAGTTTGAAACTCACTGACACCCAAACCTGGGGAATTTCCATGAGGTTCCTGCACAGGTCTCCCTGATTCCAGGAAAGCCTTGCCATGGGAGGGAAGTTGTGTCTCATGGGTCCCAAAAATTGGGAAAGGCAAAGGGAAATGCTTTTCAGGAAAGTGCAGGGGAGGTGGGGAATAGATGTTTCCTTATTCCAGAGAATGTCATGGGACAAGAGCCTGTTGTGTCAGGGAGCTTTGCTGGTGCCTGGATGCAGGTGCTTTGTGCTTGAGAACCTATGCAGGGCTGACAGTGACATTTTGTAATGAAATGTGTCAGGGTGTAAATGTTGCAGGCAAACTTACTTTGGGGAAGGGGACAGTGCTTTCAGTCCTTCCAGGTAAGCAACACCCTGTCCTAGAAACTGGAATTCCTTCATTCCCATCAGTTGTTTTAAGGGGCACAATTTTGGGAAGCCCAGTGTTGGCACACCTGCAATTCCCTGGATGTGCCTTGGACTTGGTTTTCCCATATGTCCCCCTACCTTGTGCTTCCAAGGGCTCTGTTACAGTGACAAAGCTTCTTTGCTTGCCTGTTCCCATCTTTTTCTTCCTTCTGAGCATAGATGGGGGTGTATGTGTGTCACAGGGACCTGACACTTCACTTTGGAGACCTGTTCCCATCCACACTGAAGTGGATCCAGTGGTCCTTTGGCTCTCTGATGTCCCTGCATGCAGCAGAGTTTGCATTGTTCTGGGAAGCTGTGTGTGAGCAATGGAGTTTCCCACAAGGACCCCTTTGGGAGTGGGACAAGGCTCCTGGGAATGCCCAAGAAGTGCTGGCTGGACAGGCCCAGGCACCTGATTCTTGTAAAGTTCTCTGAACCCTGGGGAACACATGCCATCAGACTGTTTTTCTCTCTCTATGGCAGAGACTTCCCACTGTAACAACAACCCAGGGCACAGCATGGAGGCACTGTGGCGACAGGAGGAGGATGTTTGGTGGGTGCCCCTTAGTTCTGGCCCCAGCCCTGACCTCATCCCACTCTCTCAGAATGTCAGTCTCTGAGCCTTCCCGGAGACCTCCTGCCTCGTGTCACCTTCTGCTGCCCCTGCAGCCCTGGCATGGCTGTGCAAAGGCTGGGCAGCAGTGCTGTTCTGCAGTGGCTTGCAGGGCTCTTTGTTAGGGAAGGAAATGCTGTGAGATTCTGGCTTCAGCACCAACAAGGTGACCACAGGGACCAGACTGTCTGTCCAGCCCAGTGAGCGTGCACCTTTCTTCTGTGTTCTTGGTCCAAAGTCATTGCATGTCCACTGCAGTGTCTTGGAGATGTACTTGTGTCTGGATCATCTTTGAAAAGGGAAGGACATTCATGTTATCATTTCATTGAATGTAAATGATGCAGAGAAGCCTCTGAGATGGTGAACTTGCACAAGATCCCCTCTTGTTTAGCCTAGAGCATGAGCAGCAGCCACTCTGACTGGAGTTTGTACTTGTAGGTCAACTGTGCCCTTGATCCTGCAATCAGATTATGGGAGTTCTTCACCTCAGACTGTAGTTGACTCTTAGGGACGTTCAACAATGCTTAGTTGGCATATGGGTGTGTGGTGGGGAAGGGTTTTGTTGAGGGAGGAAATGGTGTGTGAACACAGGATCTGGTGTTTATAAACTTGTCTTTGGCTCTGGAACAAGACTCACTGTTTGGCCATGTAAGTCCAACATTACTCCTGTGCTTTCTGTTCTCTTTGAGGCTGTTCTTTGAGAGGTTGGGAGGAGCATCCTGGCTGGGTGTTTGGTCATCTCAGTGTGTCCATATCCAGGGATGGACTTTGCTGTAAAGGAATGACCAGCACAACCCTTCTTCATGTTCCTGGGTTACATTACAGATGGGAAGGAGATCTTGGTTGTATTTCAAGATACTGTTGTGTCTAAAAGTTTTTCCAGGTGGAGAACTTGCTGGTTAGAGAAATGTGCTATGGACATAGCATTGATACAATGGTAGTCCAGCAGTCCACAGGAACATGGGAGAGGTTTAAGACATACAGATTGACCAACTTGTGCTCAGTATCTAAGCAGGGATGTGGACAGTGATGGAGGAGTTGCAAAGTGGTTCAATTCTGTTGTTTACCTTAGGACTTTCAGTTGACTCACTCAGGTCTCAGATCGTACTTCAGGCACGTTTCCTGATGGTACTGTTAAATGTCTGTACATGGGTAGTTTGTTTTTCTGAGCATAACCATAGAGACAAAAGCTGTAGATCACTATAATACTTGGTTGCAGCCTGCCTGAGGTGTGGACAGTGAAAGGAGGGCATTAACCTCATTGAGCAGACAGACAGAAGAGGAAGGACCCCCTAAAAGCCAAGCAAGTGAGAGTGCCCACCATCAGTCCACTCTGCAGGAATGCAGCAGATTTTCACTTCCCAGAGAGGGTACCTGATTGTCCAGGCTTTAAGTGAGGAGGCTGCCAGGACAGGCCCCATGGGGGAAGTGTAACTCCCAGCTCTGTAGGACCCAGCTCTGGGTTTCTGGCAAGTGCTCTGCTGTTTTGACAACAGCCTCCAATTCACCTTTGGCTCAGGCAATCAAGTTACTCACCATCTTGCCAAGTAAGTGGGTCAATGCCTGAGTGTTGCAATCTCATACAAGAGTTCTGTCCTGGGGCTGTTCTGTGGCTTGGCAATAAAAGGATCTTCTTAGTTGAAATGTAGAGCAATGATTTAAATAGTGGAGCACTTCTGTAATTGTAAATATGCCTCCTGTAGTTGGAAGTCTGAATGGCTGGGAAGGTGGACGGCATTAGTGACCCTTAGCCTAGGCTGGGTTCAGGTTCTTATTCCCATCCTTTTTTCCATTCCAGTACAACCAGCCTTTGGGGCAGGGATCCTAAAATGTTCCCTGATGACTGAAGGGTAGGGTTTTTTCCATCTTAGGTGACTGTAAACAAAACTATTTACTTCCACTCATTTAAAAATGAAGAAAATTGTTTGGCAAAGAGAGCTTAGAGGAGATGTATAGGAATGTGTTTGGGTATTTATAACCTCGTTCAGAAGCAGATCCAGGATGGTATATATCCCAGACCTTCAATGACCCCTGAGGGGACTGCATGAGGAGGCCCATTTTGTAATGAGCTGTCACACAGTGCTGGTTCTGGGTGGGGAAAACTCACTTGGGGGAGTGGAACCAAACTACTCATTGTCCCAGGTGAGTTGTCTCTCCTCTGAGTCAAGGGGGACTCAATATAGACAATGTTGTATTCCAGCTGCAGAAATAACAGTAGAGTGGCTTTGTGGAGCAATTTGGGGTGGGTTTGGTATTTCCCAGAAAAAAAGTGGTAGACTTCCTGCTTAACCACTGTGCACTAGAAATGTGTCCATGTTGGGGAAAGGAAACAGGGGAAAAGTGACAACAAATACGTGAAATTCAAGAGCAGATATGTGTAAGAAAAAGTAAGATTTCTGAAATTTGACATTGAGCCCAGTGGAAAACTTCAATCCATTCAAACTCAAGGTTAATGTTTGCAAAAGACTAGCAAAATGCAGTTCAGACTGTTGCCAACAAGCAGTAACAGTGATCTGTATCTTACTGGTGTGTCTGCTGGGAACTGTAGAGCAGGAGCCACGGTCCCCAGGGCAGTGATGGTAAAGAGATAAGCAGTGGAGCTTTCCTGCGAATTATGGGACTTGGGAGGAGGTATTTGGGCACTCCAAAATACTCAATTACTTGGTTTAGGGGTGAACATGTTGCTGGGTTAAGCATTGGACTTGATGATCTTAGAGGGCTTTTCCAACCTAAACAATCCTATGATTCTTTGGTTCTAAATATGGATCATTACATTATGTAGCCTGCAAAGGAGGGAGGACATTGCGAGAGAAAAGAGCAGAAGGGTAGTACAGACTGGTGAAACTGAACAGTAGCAGTCAGGAAGTTCTAAAGAGAGTCTGGAAAGCTGTATTTGAACAAGGTGATGGACAAATGCTGCTGCTGTGCAGAGACAGAGGAAGCAATAAACAGATTATGAATTAATGAGACAGAGAAATATGGCTGAAGGAAGTGTTTGTTTCAGTGTGGGTGCTGAGGTGGTGGCCAGTAGTGTTGGTTAGATGCTTCCAACAAAAATCTTGCACTGACATGTTCTCAAGTCTTCCAGCACAGTGCACCATTTTGTAAAGCACTGTGTCACAGTGCTATACTGGGACATATAGCAAATTTACATTTGGAGCTGGAACCAAACTCATGGTTTCTCCAGGTATGTCTGAGTTCTTCCATGGGATTCCTCTTGGCAGTACTTCTTTCAGTTTACAAGTTATTTTGCCTGTTTGGTCACCTCAAATTATATTAGCAACAGGGCTGTAAATTTTGGACTGGTATAAGAGATTTCCTTGACTGCATACATATCTTCCCATCCCTATTCCAGTGATGAACTACCTGTAGCAGAAGTTTTACATGTGAAAGAGGGTTTTTCTTGGTGAGTCAACAGGAAGTGGGCTCCTAAGTCAAACTCCTCAAGTAGAGGAGAAGTGAAGGGAAATGGTGAAAGCCAGCATGGACCAGCAAAATGCAGAGTGGTGAGACTGGTTTCATGAAGTTATAGCAGGTAAAAAAGCCTTTGAGATACAAGTACTTTGAGACAATCAGACTTATAACTTCATGTGGATGCAAAAAAATACACATATTTGGTTTCTGGAGATCCTCAAACTATAATGAGGGAGGTGGGTTTCTGTCACTGTGAGACCTTATATAAATACAGCACACTCAGGAAGCTCAGGAAACAAGCTTAGCCTTGAGAATGATACCAAGTTTATAATCACAATCAGGTAGTGTTGAGTACTGACAATTTACCTTGCCTTTCAACATCCCGGTGTAGTTTGAGCACATTAAAAGTGAGGATCTGAAACAGTTTGATAACAGTGTGAAAGCCTTAAAACTGGGAGCGGAATAGATGTCCGGACAGAGGGGGAAGAGGGCAAGAAACAAAGTTAGTTACTGAATGACTTTGGTGGATGGATGGAATAGTGATCCTGACCACAAAATATTTTTTTCTGGAAAAAAAAAGCATGAAAAAATAAATGTGTGCTTTGAACTGCTGCTGCCACAAATGTATGGAAAAAAAAGTCCCCCACACCTTGTCTCTTGTCTGAAACTCTTTGTAAAAGGGAAAGAAAGTAAGACAGGTCTCAAGATATCAATTAGTAAATAAATATAATTAGTATAATTAGTAAGTAAATATAATATAAATTAGTAAATTTATCATTTTTTTCAAATTTCTTAAGAATAAATTTAGGATTCTTTAATATATAACAGTTTGAGTTTACTCTTGAAATGCAGTTTTTCACTTTTTAAAAATGCTAGTAATTGTTAAGGTAATTTCAACCTGATTTAATTCTGAAAGTTAGAAAAAGTGGCAGCATAAAGAAAGGGTTCATTCTGAAAACCCCTGGGGAAATAGCTCTTATTTCAAATGACCCTCCTGACCCCATTAAAAACATCTGAGAGAAATGAGAATCCCAAGTTTATATGGAGCCATCAGCCAGCTGAAGGAGCTATAAATCAAAACTCTGTCTGAGTTCATTTACATGTCTCTAGATTTACCTCTATGGTCATACCTGTGTGCAAGGCTCCAGATCTTGCTCTGGACACACTGTTGGAGGTTCCCTAATACATCCTGAAACCTCAGTGTTTCATGGCAGAATAAGCAACGGTCTCCCTGCCACAAAGAAATTACACACCAGAAAGTGCTTTCTACTGAAAAATTAAACAGCAAATTTGCTCTGGAATCACTCTTGACTAATTCAGATGGGAAATCCAAGAGAATGGGATGATGAAGGTTGCACTGGACCATCAGTCCCTAGGCTGTGAAGTAACAGTAAATAAACTAATTTTTGAGAGAGGAATCTGACTGGCAGACTAAATAAATGAGGAATAAGATGAAGAAGAGAAGCTGTGATGCAGGTGGCTTTCTGGAAGCAATGGGACAAATATGATGGAGGGGAACATTAAGGAACAGGTGTTTGGGAGTGTGAAAGACACAAAATGCCACATTGAAAGAAAGCCAGTAAGAAGAAAAGTCCTAGATAAATGTATCTGTCTAACCAGAGACAAAGAGGATTCCTTTTGGTGGGGTACTTTTTTGTTGAAGGCTCCATTCAATACTGCTCTGGATATTGTAGAGGCCCGTGCTGTTGTGCGACTATGGAAGTAATTACAAACTCACATTTGGATCTGGAACAAGGCTTCTGGTTTTGCCAGGTACATTTATCCTGACTTTTTTTACTAATTTGCAAGTTTATTGTGGATAGACACCAAGATCTGGGGAATGGCAGCCGTCAATAGCATTGTAGCCCACTTTAACCAATGGATTTAGCTTAGGTAGGTGTTCAAGCAGCCCTTCCTGAAGGTAGCTGCAGGCAGGATATGCTTTCAGTGCTCCCCCATTAATTGCAGTCCTGTGATCAGGTCAGACAAAGCCTGGTTTTCCTCATCACCAAGTCAGTCACGTGGATTTGTTCTCCCCTAAGGATCTATCCATGCCACTTTCACTGGCCTCAAGAAAAGTCATAATTGTATGTCAGATGGAAACGCATTGAAACACAAGAATGTTTATTTGCATTGCTTGACATGAGACAGAGATGTGAACTCACAGCCCAAAAAGCCAACTCTGTCCTGGGCTGCATCTCCAACAGCTTGTCCAGAAGGCTGAGGGAAGTGATTCCTTTCTGCTCTGCTCTGGTAAGACCTCACCTGCAGTGCTGCCTCCAGCATTGTAGTCCCAACACAGGAAAGACTGGAACTTGTGGGAGTGGATGCAGGGCCACAAAAATGATCAGGGAGATGGAGCAGCTCTCCTGTGAGGACAGGCTGAGAGAGATGGGGCTATTTAGCTTGGAGAAGGCTCCAGGGAGACCTCATTTCAGCCTTTGAGTACTACTAAGTACTTTCAGGCTTACAGAAAAGATGGGGACAAACTTTTTAACACAACCTGTAGCAAGAGAATGGAGAGTAATGGTTTTAACTAAAAGTGGGTAGATTCAGACTAGAGTTAAAGAAGAAATTTTTTTACTATGAATGGGGTGAAACATCAGCACAGGTTACCAAGAGAGGTGGTGGATGCCCCATTCCTGGAAACATTCATGGTCAGGTTGGGTGAGGCTCTGAGAAATCTAGGTGAAGATGTCCCTGGTCTTTGCAGGAGAGTTGGACTAGATGACCTTCAAAGGTCCCTTCCAACCCAAACTGCTCTATGGTTCTTTGATTTACAAAATATCCACTTACAGTGATTATCTCTTTGCTTGTATCAGAATCACACCAAGGAGCCTTGCACTACAACATTTTTATATTACTACTGGAATGGGAACTGGACTGCCCTTTACCTGGCTTATCTGATGTACAGACACTGTATGACCCACAAATACTGCAAGTGGATTGTTTGTGACTGGGACTGGAATCCAGGTTTGCTGAGCTGTTGCAGCTGCAAGGCCAAGTGTAAATAAATACTTGCGCTGGCTACTGCAGAGCTCAATGACAGTATGTGAATTCCCAAGTAGTAGAGTTAGAAGGCTCAGATTGCTTTAGCAACCACCTGTGAAGTTCTAAGACCTGGACAGGGTCACAGTGTGCCACTGAAATTTGTAAGGAGAGAACTATAAACAAGGTCAAAAGGAGTCCTTGCAAAGCTTTCCTGGATCATGTGAATTATGGGGATGGAGAAGGACACAAGCTGACATTAGGGAACAGAATTTTACTGGTGATGAAGGGTAGTAAATATTCAGGAGAAAACATGGACTGAAAGGCTGTGGTCTTTAACTGCATGCCTTAGGCAACTGGAGTTTTAGGTGATGTTACAGATGGCAAAGCAGATTGTTCTTTGTATTGCCCCAAAACATGTAACAGACAATTGTAACCTGTGAAAGAAAGAACACCTTTTATTTGATCTCTGTGTTTCTGATCCTGATAATTTCTAGTACCTTTATTTGGTACTCTGATGGTGTCTTAAATCAGCATGCTTCATCACTGTTGCCTTAAGTTACCCCTGCTCTGGATTGTCTGCTGCCCTGCTGTGTGTCAGTACAGATTGAGAAAACCTGCCCACATTTCTGTAGAGGCTGACACCAGTGTGACAGCCAGGGATACCTGAAACCCACATTTGGAACTGGAACCCAGCTGGTTGTTACCCCAAGTAAGTTTGAGTTTTCTGTTCCATATTAATACCAGGACTGGCAAATATCTTCTTTATGGGGTGGACGGAGTAGGAACTACCATGGAAGCATAGTCCAATTTATCTTCAGTTTCCCTTTACAAAAGCCAGTTGGAATAGAGATGCTGTATTGGAATGTGAGGGCTGCTTGGCTGTGGTGTGGTAGTGACCCACTGCCGGACAGAACAGTGAGAGAAGATGGTGATGTTCACACAGGTTTAATAGCCATGGCAGGGTGACAGGAAGTTCTTCTGACTAAGGGCTTGGAGACTGGATTTTCTGAGTCTTAGCCTAAGAGAACATGTCATGATCTTTCAGTTTTAAAATCCAAAAATAAAGTCCTCTTTCGTATTTGTAACAACTGTTGTTACAGTGTGAGCTGTCAGGAAGTACAAAGATTTCATTTGGAAGGGGAATTAAACTTTTTGTCATGCCTGTTTACTCTCACGGTAACTGGGGCTTCCTGTTGAGTGGGAAACTGAAAAATACAGTAAATTTGTGTTTGGAAGAGGGACTAGATTTAAAATCAAGCCAAGTGTGTAAGATTTGGAGAAGGAAAGTCTATGAAGGTGTAAAGGCAGAAGCAGTGTCCTCTGGTCAGCATCTCTGAATAGCTCTGCCTGCATGGACAATGAACATAAACTCTAGGGGAAGTGTGGAGGGATGAGTGAAAGAAAATGAACCCAGGATTGTTTCTCTGCAGGATGCTCTTGAAGATGGAGCAGGGACACTGGGAATAGTGGCAAAAGAGACAGAATCCTCAATGTCTCAGGTTAATGATGCTGGCACATCATTAACTTCTGAGTCCCGTCAGACAGAAACAGCGTTTTGCCTTAGGCTGAGAGAGAAAAAAATCAGATACCTCTGGGTTCATATTTAAGTCTCAGTTTCACACAGCAATGTGAAGAAATGTCCTAGGTGGCTTAGACTACAGTATTTACAATGATTCAAACCGGGGTGCATGGGATACTGGAGCTGGGAGAGCAATTTTTGGAGGTTGCATAAAGGTATGACCCCAAATAAGTTACCTAGTTAAATATACCCATTAAATAGACTGATTGAGAAAGGATATAATTCTTGTGTGAACTAAACATGTTTAAGGCAATTGCACAAGTGTGAGATCAGAAGTTCTTGTGACTTCTTGATATCAACATAAAAATTAACTTTCACCTGCTCTTAGAAAGGGATTTTAGGTTGATTCTTTTAAATGTTTTGAGTTTTTTACTCATCTGGTGCTACATTAATAGTTACTCTCTAATTCAGAAATTTCTCTATTTTTTAGTTGAAATTGTTTGAATTGAAGACTGAACTAGATGACATTCAAAGCTTCCTTCAAACTCAAGCCATGCTAGGATTCTAAGAATTTTTTTTTTTTATTTTCTAGAAACTGAATCTCTGGCATATAAAATTGGAAACTTGATCTGGCAATTAAAAGCCAGTATGATTTTGGGAGAAAAAGCGTGGAAAAGTATTTTGTGAAAATGACAGAGGTTTTCAGGAGGTTCATGAGCAGACACTTCAGGTCTTTCTGTTTACAGGCAACTGTCCCATAGACAGGTGAAGCCACCACATTCACCTGTGAGAGAAGATAATACTAAATCTCTCCTGTGGTTTGAGTGATGCATGAGTAGACCTGCACATGAACAGAACTAGGGTATTACTTCCCAACATGAAATTTAAGAAAAACGCATTTCAATTTTTGCCTAAAAAGCCCGCACTAAAAGCCCAGGATTCATCTTGGTTTGATACTAGAGCACTCTTTAGTCCATTGAACACTTAATTTCTTCTCACATACTGGGTATCTTCCTCTATTAATTCACTATTTGTTTTGCTTTAACTAGAAATCTTCCCCTTAAATGATTTGTGAGAAAGGTTATGGATGGTTTTGGTAGTTTGACTTCCCCAAGAAGGGGGGACAACAACAAGCACAAATTTTTGGCTGGAGACCAGAATTACGCCTGAAGTTTGCCAGTGGCGCAGCATACTCGCATTTGCAAACACTGAATCTCTGCAGACTGGATGACTTAACTAATGCTGGACTAAGATGTGGCTTCTGTTACCTGAGTGTCTCCAGACAAGAGCACTGAAAGTCTAGAGAAGGGTTCAGATCCTAAATATGTTCATCTAGTGTTGCTGTAGTCATCCCTGTGTGCCGGCGGCTGTGGCCGTGTGGGTAAAGCCGCCGCCCCTGGATCCGTGCTCCTTCTCGGAAGGACGCCGGTTCGAGTCCTGCGGGTCTCGCTCTGCCAACTTCGTCCGGGCTTGCCCCGGCCAAGGCTTAGAGTGTCCCAGGGCTAAAGGGGGTGGGGCCAGTTCCGCGCACGCTGAGCTCCACGTAATAAATCCATTCGCGCAGGCATAAAAAGCATCGTCGTTCGCGACGGCTAGCCACACACATTTTTTTTTTTTAGTCATCCCAGCATTCATGCAGGGCTGGCAGATCTCACAGAAGACCTTTTGGAACCTTCATTGAAGAACAAACAGGCGACATCACTAAAGTGCTTGCTAATTCTTTGGAGTTGCTTCTCTGGGGTCAAGATTAACCTGGATGAGTGTGTGAGGGGGTACAGATGTCCCTGCAATCAGACAATAGCTCCAGGTTGACTCAAGCTGCGGAATTTCATATCTCAGGTTAAGGAATGGTAAGAGTATCAAAGACCTCTGTCACAGCAATTCCAGAGTAACAAAAAATTTAGAGTTTGCATTGGAGGCAATAGGGACTGAGATCATTCTCTGTACAATACAAAATGGGTATTAAACCAGTTCAGGATTTCTACTGCAGCTTGTTTAGGGGTGGGAGGAAAAGGCAGAGGTCAGTGTCTGATATTAGAACAGCATTCTACTGCTCTCTCCATGACATCAGCTCATGAGTTGACTTTCTCTGTAGACTGGGCAGGAGTAGCATTCCAACAGCGCCTGTGCTTTCACCTGGAAATACTCATCAGAAAAGACGAAATTAGGCTGCATGGACAGCTCAGAGTAACATAATTTACTTTTCAATCTTTCCTGTAAACAGATATTATAAATACTCAGCATCTGCAGCCCATCCACCAGCTCATTAAGACAGAATAACAGGTCACAGTACTGTGGTTATAATATTTATATTTATAATATTTACCAAAACTACCTGCAAACTTTCACAACAGTGTAAAGATACACAAAGGAAGTTACTGGGACTAGACACATCACCGGAGCAAGGACAGCACCACTCTGAGTAAGAATGAGAAATTAATATTTTGCAGAATAGGTACTGACAAAGCTTCCTGTGAAAAACAGACTTTATTGTTTTATCTGCTTGAGATCAAAACATTGCACAGATTGAAAGGGAGAAAAACACCCTATTTTGGAGAGATGTGTCTTCAGAAAGCACAGTGCTGGTGATGAGAAAGAAAGAGAACAGCTTGAGCAATTCCTCCTCTTCTCTTTCATTTCTGTGTACCCCATAGCAGTGATGTACCCTGGTTCATCATGTACCCTGGTTCATCTGTATTTCAGACAAGGATCTATCACTTCTCAAAAAAAAACCAGTCACTGAAACCTATTTCCAAATACAAAACTGGGAGGTGGGAAATGGGGCTGAGGGAGTCAGAACATATGTTGGACTATATTTCTGCAGAGTTTGGATAGAGTCTCATGAGGTTCTTCAAATCCGGGACAATGCTAGGGCAGATGAACAGTAATTTAGAAAAAGGGCCAGAGAATGAACCACTGAGCTTTGTAGATTAGTTTTTTTCTGAGGTGTTGCTAATAGAGAACTATGGCTGTTTCTCTGTGGTGTTGACAGCTGGCAACTGAACAGATGAAGAGCATTTATTTCAGTGACAGATAAGATTTTGATACAGTTTCTAGAAGCCGAGATTTATTCCAAACTTCTCCCCTGGGAATAAATTTAAAATTCTTCATCTGGGAGATAAGCTGTCTTCAGCATTTCTAAAATATTTATCAGTGAGGTGTGTGAACAGAGCGAAAGAAAGATTAATCTAAACCCTCAGTCCTACACAATAGCACTTTATCAGTTTATAAATGTGAACTGAAACTCTGGTTCAAACTTTGAAGGCCAATGGAAAATACAGCCCGAGTGTTGCTGAGGGCCTCAGATCTTGGCTGCAGTATGTTTTTAATGATATTTAATTTGGTCATCATGAGAGCACTGCAACACCCATGACATTTTACTGTTAACCATGAACAAAGGTTTAGGAAAGTACCTTCTCATAGAATCAGAGTACTAGTTTACAAAGCTCAATGTGTACAAGAGTTTAACCACAGGTTGTGTTTTGATGTGTATGGAAAATCCCAGTCTGACTGGCTAGCAGAGTTTGAAGCAAGAAAACAGTAATGAACCCCAGGTGTCTTACGCCTGCAACCTTTATTTGCTCAAACCTCTCTTGTGAGGGGTAAAATGTAGCAAAAAAAAAAAAAATTGGCACTGCACTGTCAGGTGGTGACATTTGTTTGCTTCAACCATCTCTCTCCCTGAATACAGCCATGTGCTCCTGCTTTGCAGTGGCTTCTCTACCTTTCTGCTGTAGAAGCACCATTAGTGAGACTGGTGGTAAATGGTTTAGATTATTTAGATTTAGTGGTTTATCCACTGCCCCTCAGGACATAAGGAGGAAGTGGAATTTCAGTGGTGGTTTGACTAACCATTTGCAGAACAGGCAGAATGGCCCTGAGCTGCTCAGCTCTCTCCAGATATATTACATGTTATAGCAGTGAAGAAAGAATCAGAATCACAGAACAGTTTGGGTTGGGAGGGACCTTAAAGACCATGTTCCAACCATGAGCAGGGACACCTTCTACTAGCCGAGGTTGCTCAGGTGCTCTCTCCACCTGTTGCACACATTCCTGAGTGCACCCAGGCTGCAGAGCGGAGTTGAATGAGTTGTCCCAGAGTGGAATGGACAGGGTAGATGTGAACATCCAGGGTGTGGATGTCCACGAGTGCCTTTTGAGATGCTCCAGGGTTCCTACCTGACCACTCTCTGTCTCCCACACAGCCTAAGTCAATAGAAGTACCTCCTGCATCATCTGCAGTAGAAGCTTGGGTTCCCTAAAGGGATCCTAGCACACAAGAGCCTTATGATCAGGGCACTTCCCACTGGAATAATGGAAAAACTTGCATTTTTAAGGGTCTGTATATTAGACTGAAGGAACTGTGAATGTGCACTCTCTTCTAATGACTCTTATTTTCTCCACTTTCAGAAGTTACTCCATCTCCTTCAGCCTACAGGCTGACCTCTAAAGATGATGAGGATTTGGAAATGTGCCTTATCACAGATTACTCCCCGGAAAGTATCAATTTTTCCTCTGCTGAGAAGCCCATATCTGCCATTGTGGAGGTGGCAACAGCTGAGAACACTGTGGAATCGAGCTACCTAACAACCTACTGGGCCAGGAGAGATAAAATGCGGTGTACTGCCAGTCACAGTGGCTTTGGAGACCTGGAGGGCAAGGACCCCAAAAGTGGTAATGGCATTGCTGGGGGTGTGTTCAGGGTCAGAGGTGCTCAAGGCTCTGTGCTATTTGTGTGAGCAGGACTGGTTCACGTCTCCCAGCCATGCAAATAATGCTCCATTACCTCCCACAGTCCAGAGGGAGGTTGCCTTCTTGCCTGTTTTCTTTCTGCTTCCTCCTTGGTGGAAACAAGATTAAGGGTCAGTAAACTGGTACACTCACAGCAGAGAGATCTTAAAAACACACCGGGGGAGGGGGAAAAAAAAAAAAAGCTTGACATTCCTGTGCCATTGGGACACTGAAGTTTAATTAGATCATATTTTATGCTTGCCCTGAAAACAGCAGAAAAGAGAGTTTATGGGAGGGTTTGATGGCCAGAGACTAATTTAACCCTCTAAGCAGAGCTATCTTTACGAGCTTCTGAAGAAGTCCATTTTTGTTATTTTTTAATTTTGTTATTATTTGTCTTTATTCTCTGTAGGTGCCAGCACTGTTTGTGTTACCGGGCTGTCCCCACACTTCAGGACAGGTATGTACACAGCATTTTAGCAGTAAAGATTGGCCTGATTAAAAGAAGTGTCTTCCCAAGTTTTTACTAATGTTCCCCGCTAGCAGAATTGTTGAACCAAAAAGCTCAGACCAGAAATTTCCAAAAGGCCCCCACAGGCTTTAAATATCAAGGCTGGGAGTCATGGGGTTATTGTAGCCTTCCAGATCCAAGCCGGCAATTTCACACAACCAGTGTAACCAGTGCCCACAAGCTCCTGCAATGACTCACCAAACAGCGACTGCCTATCGCTGAGGGACTTCATATTCTGATATGAGTCAGCCTCACTGTCTGCTGCCTTTCAGACTTCAAGAGTTGGGTTTATTTTGGGGTGCACAAACACCTAATGAACCAATAGCTAAGCAGGTGGTATCTGCTGTGTGTGTTCAGGGTTGCACTAAAGTTGTGGTGCATTTGAGCAAGCTGTGCTCCAGTTCAGTGCTGCAACCCAAAGAACTGCTGTTCCTGCCAGCTCAAAGGAGCTGAGCCTGCCCCTGAGCTTGCCCTGCTCACAGAACAGCTGTGCTTCTGTAAATCTTTCCAAAACACCATTTCAGGAAAATACTCATCAGTAAATGTGCTGATTTGATCAGGCTTCCAGAGAGAGGTTGTCAATGAAAAACGAGTTTTGGATGACAGGTCTCTCATTCTCCAGACTAGAACAATGTATTTTCAAACTTTAGATTAATAGAAAATGCAAATGCAATTTTGTTCTCTGAATTAAATTTAGATTTGTTTCCCCACTGCCCAGCATTAAAAATTGTAGAAAGAGGAAGAAGTGATGCCTCCAGCATCCCATGTTCATAATGCACAGTATTTAAACCCAGTTAGACGGTTGGCAGATTTGCATATTGGATAATTAAGTGGTTATTGAATGGAAGAAATGAAAGTCTCTCAGTCCTGGTCCCTGTCCTACCAGCTGAGTCCACGACGCAACTGAGCAGCTTCATTAGAAAGCATTTTTAATCTGTCTGGAACAAGGATGTCTCAGTGCTCTTTGGATTCTCATTTTCTGTTACTTTTCCAGATGAACACCTGAACACACTCTCTTTATCACAGCTGGGCCTGAAAATAATTTTAATGAAAGGAATCATTTTTAATGTGCTGATGACGATGCTCCTATGGAAAAAAAAAGTGAGTATGGATGGGGGGACTGAAATAATCTGTCAGAAAACATCTGGATCAGTTCATCAGCTATGAATGCTCCTTCTCTCTGGAATAGCTGTTTATGCAGTCTACCCATACACTTTTTGTCTTCCAGTAGTGAACTCTCTTCACTACTCTGGCCAGACCATTTTCACCCATCCTTCAAGTACTTTTCCTTGTTCATATGAAATTTTTTTTCTTTCAAGACATGTCTCTCTTTTATTTCTACATCATCCTTTCTCTTGCCTGCATTCATCCATCAGATTTGTCCCCTGACCAGTCTCCAGCTGGAAAAGTTTGGTGCTCATTTGACTTCAGTATAACACCTAATATATTAGTTTTGGCCCAGTGTCTCTTTCTTCTCTTTCTCTTGCCTGGACACTTCAGCAGCTGTGACTGTAAGCCAAATAATGATTTAACATACCTTCATTTTGTTACAGGATTGAAAGTAAACAGATGGTGCAGTCCTGCAGTACCAGAAAAATCTGCTGAAGAATGTTTGAGAGACCATCATGAACACAGGGATATTCCTGGTGCAAGGAACATCACTTGCTGTTCTTATATATCACACCAGCTATTCTATTCTAAATTGCTTTATTTGGGTTTATATAAAACTACTCAAAACTAAGCTTAAAACTTGCAGCTTTCTGCCTCCCACAATGGTTCATTCAGCTCTTTCACATGCAGCAGACTTTGCTATAACTATACATTGCCAAACATCACTGTTATTTACGTTAAAATGACAATTTCTGCCTGGAGCAGTGCTGTTTGTTGCAAACTGCAAGATAAATATCACCTGAATGTGAACTTTTTCCTATTTTTGTAGCTTTAGGGTATGCATGTCTCTAAGGGTGCACCCCCCAGACACCTTTTCATGTGCAAATAAAACACTTTGAAAAGCAAAGGGAGACTTTCTCAGGATGCTGTGCAACTTGTCCTGCTATCCTTTGCTGAATCAGAGCAAGACATCCCTTATTCCTCCTAAAATATATGCTGCTAGATGTCCCAGAAGTCCTAAATTCAGTGAAATTCTCAATTTATTACCACAGGAAAAACAAAAAATCAAAATAATTTTTTATTACTTTTTAAAATCTATCTGGCCTTAACATTTTCTGAATTTTAACCAGCTTAAGATTTGGCTTTGCATGCAGTAAAGTTACAAACCACTTCTGTTCTTTTTGTTTAGCTCTAAAAACCTGAGATTTCCCAACTTCTTTTTATAATCATTGCATAAAAATATACTGCAATGTTTACCTGTCCACATGTGCCCACCTTGGGACAGTGCATGCCTATGACATCCACACACTGCTAATTCATAAACTGTAATGGCACCCACACCATGTCCTTTGCTTTTTATTAAATAATTCTTACCAAATGAGAAGCTTGTTTGTCTTTTGTATTTATTGCTTGAGGAATTGCTTCAGCCTTCAGCTGGCGTTTAGGAATGAACCTGGCCTTTGGTGTGAATGAGGGAAGGGAATGGATCCACCAGAGAGGGTGGGAACAGCTAGAAATTCCCTCTCCAGGACATCTGTGCTGTGTCTTGTGATGTGTCTGTGTGAGAACAGCGTGACTGGGGAGGGAGGGGAGCAGGAGAGCTCTTCTCCTCCAAGAGCAGACTCTGCTGGTAAAACATGCTTGGTCAGTGAGAGGCCTAGTCCTGGGCCCACGTTCCTGGAGGCAGATGCCTGCTGCTGTGGGCATCAGGAGCCTGAAGTGCCCTGTCTCTCAGCATCCCCTATTCCTGAGTGTCACTGCAGGACAAGGCAGCTGCTTTGCAGTGATGACACCAACCGATGGCCCTCTGCCCCAGGTTGTGTCTGTTCCTGGCAAGACTGGAAGGAAGTTTTTCTCCTTTTGAGACATCAATTTCTCCATCTTTTCCTGAAGCCCCAAAGATTCCTCTGGAGGGAGAAATGAGAAGTGTGCTCTGACACCAGCGCCCAAAGAGGGTGGTGGGAAAAGCCTTGCTGGACTTGAGGGCATGATTTCCCCTCACAGGATATTTCTCACCCGTCTGGATTCACAGCCTTCACAAGGAGCTGATTTCAGAAAAGCTCAAATGGTGTTCCATGTGGGAGGACTATGCCAGGACCTTACCCTGTAATGCTGAGCAGCAACACAACAAAGTCTCTCTGGTCTCCTGCTGTGGTGACCATTTGTCATGGTGACCATCCCTGACCATTTAGCAGGTGGCCAACCACAAGGTGACAGTTACTGACCCCTCTTGTCAAGGAACAACCTTAAATGTTCTGTGTCTATTGCCCTGATTATTTTATATTACAGATGTTCAGGGATTTGGTCCATTGTCTCTTCCTTGACACAACAGTCACTCTCATATCTCACCAACTTTAAGAAGCCTGTGGCTCCTTAAGTGCTGAATTCTAGGCAGCTCTTGAAGCTTACATTCTGCTCATGGTAAGATCTGCCAAGTCACTTGTCAAAGTTGCCTAAACCATATTTGAACTATGAAGCAAGTAACTGCGTTTCCCAGAAACTTTCAGGGATGTGGAAATTTACTCATTTATCTTTAGCATAATTTTTTTAAATTGATATCCATCTTAATTTTTTTTATGTTGCATTTCAAACCCATTGCCAGCTGTGAAGGCAAGGGTTAAGGTCTGCGCTGCCTGATTCCACCTCTCAGTCTTTCCTCTTCCAGGTTAAACAACAGGATTTGCCAAGTGAGGGATGAGTTACATATTTTGGCTCTTGGCATTTGACCTGTAAAACACTGTATTTGTAGGTCTAGTTCAAAGACACTTTCAGACATCAGGCTGCCAGTTCCCACCATCACAATGTGCCCCTGCCCCTCTTGGTGCTTTCTTGTTTATTTTGAGAAATAAAAACCGCAGAGCAAAGCAAAGGCAGGAAATAACACAGCATGACAGGAGGTAGAAAGGAGTTTATGGCCCAGGTGGGGCAGGATGAGGCCACAGTACCAGTTCCATGACGCCACAGTCGAGATCTAGGTCACCTTTTGATGCTCATCTACACCCGACTACAGAAACCACTTCCTCTGGAAAGTGGAGCATAAAGGGGGTGGGGGTGCAGGGCTGGGGTGGCAGGGAGGGGGAGAAGCTGTGGAAAAGAACAGCAGACGTTAGACCACAAGCCAAAGTGGAATGAGGTTAATACATCCTCCCCTCATACTCCCTCACCACAGCCTGCACTTGGGGAGGAGGGGAGGCAGGGAGGGAGTTGTTTTGGGTACAACAGGAAGGACTGAGCTATGAATAGAGCGGGCAGGAAAGGGAGGGGAGAAAATGCATTATAAAGTGTGGTGCGCAGAGATCTTAGAATTGTGTCAGATTTCTGAATTTGCTGATAGATCTCTGCACCCTTTATACAGACTGATTCCATGCAATAAAATCCTTCCACTTCTCCTGACCCAGATGAGAAGGAAGGATGAAGGGCCAAGTTGGAGTCCTGTCACACTGGCAGGGAAGGAGATATTGCATGGTCCATCTCTAGCACTCTCTCCCCTGTACCAGCTCCTGTCCCCAAAACCTGCCTATGGGCAAGATATGAATTTGCATATTTTCTAATGGTTTTGTTGGACAAAATACCCTGCCTGACATTTGTCATCTCTCATCAAAGATGGCCCTGCACACAAATCAGCCTCTCTTCTTGTCTTTCTCCTCGTGTGACCAGGAAACCAAGCATGGACTTTATGAGTAGCAGAGCTTGAAGATATTGATGGAGTTGTTGAAGCTTATTCTGATAGACACTAACTCTGATGGGACTTGAATTTATCGTGGAATCACAGAACTATTTGGGTTGGAAGGGACATGAAAGCTCATCTCATTCCAACATCCTGCCATGGGCAAGGTCACCTTTCACTAGATCAGGTTGCTTCAAGCCCTGTTCAACCTGGGCTTGAACTCTTCCACAGGGATGGAAGTCACAGCTGTTCTGGACAACCTGTGCTAGGGCCTCCCCACCCTCACAGGGAAGAATTTCATCTCAATATCCCATCTAACCGTGCCCTCTGGCAGTTTGAAGCCAGCCCTTGTCCTGTCACTAAATACCTTGTGAAAAGTCCTGCAATTCTACTCTCTCTCAAGAATTCTGCTTGAGTTTATGGCAAGTGGAGGCATTGCAAGTGGGTAAAAATCAGGAGCGAAAAAGCCACCGCCCAGAAAAACCTTGTTTCCCTTGGGCTCAGGCCCCTCTGCAGTTCCAAGCAGCGGTCGTGGCCCAGAGCTGTGAACTGCAGCAGCTCCGGACAGAGGCAGAGCCTGAGCTGAGCCTTCTCCATGGACCTGCTGCCCAGGCTCAGCTCAGGGAGCACTTCCCTTGGGAAAGATGAGCTGGGTGGATCATATACCATCCCTGCACCCTTTGAGTCCCTGTCTGCCCTTCCAACACTGCTGCCAATGCAAACAAACACAAGAGGTGGTGGCATCCGAGCTCATGGCAGGAGCTGTCTGTTCCTAACACAAATCTAGACTCCAACTTTGGGACAGCAGAGACCCTGCTCCCTCACAGCCTCTCAGACCATGTTAGGCAAGAGACTTGGAAGCCCCAGGTTTCACACTTTTACAGGTTTTAATGGCTGCTGCACTGCTGGAAATGCTAAAAAGGTGGTAAACAGCAACCAGAAAGGAATTCTGAGAGGGGTGAAGCTGTCAGAGACACAAACTTACGTCTCCTAAGTTCAGCACATAAATTATTTCTGTGCCATAGAGCCTCAAGGCAGTTTTACCTCTCCAGTGTTTCAGCTACAGAGAAAACCAGACAAGGACGAAGCAAGGATAGAACCTCTACAGAGAGACCTGGACAGACTCAGATGGGGCTGAGGACAATGCTGTGAGGCTCAGCAAAGCGAAGTGTTGGGTCCTGCACTTGGGCCACAACAAGCTGTGGCACGTTACAGGCTGAGGGAAGAGGGGCATGAGAACTGTTCTGCAGAAAAGACACCTGGGGGTGCTGGTTGACAGCCCAATCAATATGAGCCAACAGCGTGCCCAGGTGGCCAGGGAGGCCAATAGCATCCTGGCCTGTATCAGGAATCGTGTGTCCAGCAGGACTATGAAGTGATAATTCCCCTGTACTCAGCACGGGTAAGGCCCCACCTTGAGTGCTGCGTTCAGTTCTGGACCCCTCACTTAGAAAAGGACATTGAGGTGTTGCATGGTGTCCTGTTATGGATATTCTTGCAGAAACTGGGAATGATGTGCTGATACAGGCCTGCCTGTATCAGGCCTGCCTGCATCAGGCCTGCCTGCACAATCCAGCCTACATGACAGAAAACAAAGACAATCTGTCCACAGACCTGTGTGAACAATACAGCTATGTGACAGATAGCAAGGATAGTCTGTCTTTGGTCAGCAAAGTTTGAAGAAGTTTGTTACAAGCAGTAAGAAATGCGATTGGGAAAGAGCTAGATAATAAGGATGGGAAAAGACCCATTGATACAGAGGATAGGAAAAGAAATTGCTGACCGTAAAGTGTGGGGTGTTTAATAACATAGTATCATGAGTAGCTTCTAAGCAATAAAGAATAAGAGACCACTGTGTGAATAGTTGTACTAACCAATGATTAATGTAGCCTTGTTGCCTTTGCTAGGCCTGGTGGCCCTGCTCAGGAACGGCACGGCGGCCAACCCCAGGCCGCTTGGTCCATCTGCTCACAGACATCAATGTGATGGACGGCAAATGGTGTTTATTGGCTCGTGACACAACATTATATAGTGCAGGTTCACAGCGTCACTTCCGTCTGCTTACTTCACAAACTTACAATTGGCTCTTTAGAAAGAGACCCTATCTTTCCGTAACAGCACAATAACTTCCGTCTGCCCAGCCCTAACTACTACAACAAGCCTGACTGTGCATAAACCCTGATAAACCCTATATAACTTGTAAGATTTTGGCAATAAACTGAGCATTGACTCTACCTCTATAAGGACACGTCTTTGACTCCAGAAGCTCCTTCACATCAGTGTCCAGAGGGCAACAAGGTATGTGAAAGGGCTTAGAAAAACATGTCTTATGAGGGATGGCTGAGGGAGTTGGGTTTGTTTAGTCTCAAGGAGGCTCAAGGCAACTCCATCACTCTCTACAACCACCTGAAAGCAGGTGTAGTGAGGAGGGGTCAGATTCTTCTACCGCGCCTGCAGTGAGAACACCAGAGGAAATGGCCTTAGCTGGGTCAGGAGAGATTCAGATTAGCTATTAGAAGAAAATGTTTTGAATGTCAGGGTGGCCAGGCATTGGAACAGGTTGTCCAGGGAGGTAGTGGAGTCACCATTCCTGGGAGTGATCAAGAGGCACCTGGATCTGGTCCTGGGTGATGCAGTTCAGAGGTTACAGTGGGTGGAGGGTTGGACTGGAGGTCTTTTCCAACCTTGATGATTCTGTGATTCTGAAGTGGGTGCTTCTTCCCCAAGAGCAGCTCAAGTGCAGCTCAGAGGTCCTGACAGCTCGGCAGCCCCTTCCAACACCCTTGTGTTCATCAGCACATCAGAGTGCAGGGACCCTGACACTGTGGCAGGCAGATTGTAATCACTCACAGGCCTTAGTTATCCTCTAAGTCCAGCTGGAACATCCAGATGTGGCCTATGTCCCTCTGAGGGATGTGGGAGGACCTGTGGAAAGGTGGGTACATCTGGGGACATGCTGGAGGACACTCACTAGTTCCTTCTCTTCATGACCACTAAGCACAGCCAACCCCAATTTTCCAAGGCTTTGAAGCCCCGGGGCACACTGGCAACAGACTCTGTAAGGTAAAGTGGCAGGAGACAGGGACATGAAAAGGGTGGATGACAACGGAGTTTTCAAGACAACTTGTTTCCTGCTTCCCTCCAAAGGTGGGGCACAGGAAAAAAAAGGCCTGCTGGGTAGAAAGGGAGAGGGGTAAAACCACGGAGTCATACCTGAAAGGGAACTTGGGTGTAGGAGAAGCTCTGTATTTGTCCGCAACACGGAAAAGGCCGCAGTGTCATAAAGGGGTTTATTGATGGAAAGGATTACAGTTATAAAACAAGGCTGCAGATCCCTCTATAGGACACTGAGGAAAAATTTGAGCTCCTTCCTCCCCCAAGGAAGAAGGTGAGAGTCTGCTGGGGAACTGCACTTTCCCATGGAGGCTCTGCCATCAGAGCTCAGAAGCAATTCCAAGACCTGGAAAGAGAAAAGGCAACATGAGCAATGTTACTGCAAGGGGTGGGGGGGAAATTCCCCCCAAGCTCCAGTGATCCTGTGGCCTCTTGCAACAGTAACAACACTTCTCAACACTCAACTCTACCATGCCATCAGTGGAGAAACTCACAGACTTGGATCCCAGCCACACTATGGCCTCCAGAAATGACAACCCTCACAGAGCTGAGGAGTTCCAGCTCCCAGAGCACCTCCGGCAAAGAGGAATGGGGAATATCTCTCATGAGAGAGGAATGTGGGTAGATATCTGTAACAGTCCTAGTTGAACGTCCCTTTAAATTACATAAAAGCCAAAAAATACATGCTCAAAACCAGAAAGCCTATTCCAACCCAGAGAACAACAGCTTGGCTGTGCTTGGCCCAGAGGCAGCTGGGAGCTTGGAGAACTCCTGGATTCACTAAGGTTCTAGTTCCCCCCCAAATGCACTGAAGCCGTGTGGCTGCCCCTTTTGTGAACCCACGAATCAGTACCTGGCAGCCTCTGCCAGCTCAGCCAACGAAGTTGATGACAACGAGGTGGAGGATGGTGTTGGCAAAGAGGAAATCGGCAAATGCCCGCTCTGGGGAGATGCCCTGGAACTCACCCTTGTTCTGGGGGTTGATCTGGATCCGGAGGCAAACTGCACAGCAGAGAGAGAATGAGAAATGAGTAAGCACTGAAAGAGATAGTGCTGGGAAGAAGTCTTCCTGGGGCAGCTCAGCCCAGCCTGGGTTACCATTCCACTGGGGAAAAGTTACTCCATTGCTACTAAAGATGAGCAGGACACTGGAAGGGGATTTGCACGGGGCTGTCATGGAGTCACCACACACACACACCACAGGGGTGCCCAAGACAGCCCTGAGAGGAAGAGGTTCAGAGCAAGATGGGACTCACAAAAAGTGTGGATATTCCTACGTACTCCACTGGGTGTATCAGAAACACAATCACAGGATGTTTGGGTTAGAAAGGACCTGAAAGCTTATACAGATCCACCACTTTCCACAGGCAGGGACACCTCCCACCAGCCCAAGTTGCTCCAAGCCCCGTCCAACCTGGCCTTGGACACTTCCAGGGATGGGGCAGCCACAGCTTCTCCGGGCACCCTGTGCCAGGGCCTGCTCACCCTCACAGGGAGGAATTCCTTCCCAGTATCCCATCTAACCTGCCCTCTGGCAGTGGGAAGCTATTGCCCCTTACACTGCCATTCCAGTCCCTTGTCCCCAGTCCCTCTCCAGCTCTCCTGGAGCCCCTTTAGGCCCTGGAAGGAGCTCTTATGTGTGTCCGGAGCCTTCTCTTCTCCAGTTGAGCACCCTCAGTCTGTCAGCCTCTGTGCTGGGGG
>VXBX01005499.1:0-58837 GCA_013400415.1 Scytalopus superciliaris
TATTTATATATTTATATATATATGCACATATATAGAGTTTGAGCATATGGGAGTAGTGCTTTCCTCCTGTAATTATCTTGTTTCTTTTTATTCTTTAAGATAGATTGCTTCTTTAGGCTACTTCTTGAAAATTCTCTGTTTGTCTGATGACTGAGAGCTAAATTTTAGCTTCAATGCTTAATCGGTGGAACTCTTAGAAGAAAAAGATACATATTGTGTCTTTATCTGTCCAGTAGTGAAATACCAGCATTACTAATACAGACCTTTAGGAGGCTATGTTGGAAATGTATGTTATTGTCTGGTGTTGGATTCACCATGCTTATGTATAAAGCTGTAGTTGTGAAATATAAAACTTTTGAAAGTGTTAGTCCGTGAGGAGGATTTTCTCTTTGTCAATACATTACTGTTCCAAAACAAATAAGTTGGAAATTGTGGACTGACAACAGTGATAATTTGTCCATGAGTCATTATGCTAATTGGATACTTGCAATAACTTTGATTTCTGGTACAATAGTATTTGTGGAAGACTTAGAATTTTTCAATGGCAAAACTTGCTCTTTTTCAAAATTCTGTATCTTTAGAAAATCTTTTCACTCCTTGAAAAACAGCTGAGGTCTTGCCTAGCCAAGTGCTTTGAAGAAGCCTGAATGTTAAGGCTAAAGAAACTTTGGATTGTGAATTCTCCGTTTACTGCAAGAGAGCAAATTTTTTTTTTTTATTAGCTCTTAAGCCTTTAAACAACCATTTTAACAATAAGGTAAGCAACATTATCCCTCAGCAGGTTGCTCTCCTACAAATTTGACTTGATTATTATGAAATCATAATCATATAACCTCACCTTTTTTTTCTTATTCTGAAATGTCAGGTCAGAAACTGCATCACAAAACTGAGAATATTTCATAGCACTGAAATTAACTTTTTTTAGTTGATAAGTGTGATGGCAAATATGTGAGTAAAGTGAATGACCACTGTGCTTTTAGAGAGCAAATTTAAAAAAAATAAATCCCTGTATCAGTCTTTTTCTCTGCCATGAAAAGTGTAATACTCTGTTAAACAGAAAAACATAACTGTTGCCTGAAACATTGCACAAGATTTGAGATTGCTTGGACAATTATTGATTTTAAAGTTCTTGAAGAGTGTCTGTAATCAACATAGCAATTTGACTTCTTAATTAGACTAGTCCTGTGAGAATTTGGCTCCCCATACGGTATGTTTATGAATCTAATCAACCAGACAGAAAAAAACCCCAAAACAAAACAATTATAGATACTCTCTTTATTTTAACTTGCAAAGCAGCAAGAATTGAAATACTGGAGCTCTTGCTTCTGTGATAATTAAAACATGGATCTGAATGTATAGAAATTTAAAAAAATAAAATATTTCCCTGAAGAAATCTACTCACCACAAAATGAGGTCCTTGGCAGCTAACAGAATCAAGAGAAGGACAAAAGAAACTCTTGGACTGTGCTGAGACTGTGCCATAAAATACCAGCTACCTGATGGACTAGTGTGCATAAAATTTCATTTTTTTTCTTTGGGAATTTATTGAGGCACAAGAAGTCATATATGAGAGTTTTTGGTTTTGTTATGGCAGATCAGTCAGTCTGTTGTCTAGATTAAAACAGGAAAACAAGTGTTATCAATTTGTGTCTGCATTTGTCTTTTGAGGTTTGTGTACTGGATTTTTTCTTGTTGTTGATAGAAAAGACTTGGGTTTTGGTTTCAGACTTCAAGTATGTTGAAATTTTGAGTTTGTAAATGCCTGTGAGGGAGTTCTGAGGAGTTTTAGGTAGGTCAGGAGTATATGCCAGAGCCTTTTACAGCTAGAAAACTGTGGTTTCACACAGATAAACCTGTCTCCTGGGGCAGGCAATTCTACTTTGCTTTTGGAATGGAGTTCTTATTTTTGTTCATTTATTCCAAACCTCTTTTACAGTCTTGTAGCTATACTTAAGCCAGACTGCCTAAAGCTGTGGACTGAAACCTGGCAGTCAATAAATACTATGCCAGGTACAGAACAGAAGAGACAAAATTTACATTCTCACAGGCATCATTTACCTTACTGTAAATAGCCATAACTTCAGCTACAAATCTTGCCTACGAGAGGTTTTCAATTTAATATATGTTTTTAAATTACTGAATCAACAGTAAATATTTGTAGCAGTACACATTGATGTCAAAAGGCCACCTGGAACTTTTAAAAGGAAAGGTATTTATTACTTTTTTTCATGGTTTACATCTTCAGGTTTCAATTTCCTTATTTAGCAGTGAGTTTTGTGAGGGACTGTTGGCTGTAGTGGGGCAGGTGTATACACCAGGCTTACTGTGTCTTTTGGGAAATGCCCAGTCAGAACATCAGTTATGGATGTAATATGCTCTTTGCCATATTTGAAGCAGTTTAATAGTCACACAAATAGAACTTGGATAAAATAAGGATATTCCTACTAACAGTTGAAGAGAGACTTTCAGAGTTTGAAACATGATATCTGATATAATAAGGTGTGTTGGAAAGTGTTTACTACGAGTAATGAATTCCTCTTTAACTAAAAGTTACCTAATGGCAGCTCTAAGAATTAGAGGTATTTTGTTAATTTGACAAGACCAACCACTGTATGATGTTAGACACAGGCATGGCCACATGATAATGAAAACTAAATCCATTAGGGCATGTATGCACTTGCTGTCATGCTTGCTCTCTGGCCCATTGACTGGACTCTGTCTTGGAGGCAAGAAGCATGCTTTTGTGTATAGACTCTATAGGCCTTTCCAACTGGAGTTCTGGAGGTTTGCTTTAGTCCTAACTATGTTACTGGGTGGAAGTGTTTTTGTTTGTTGGATTTGGTTATTAGGATTTCTTCCTTTTCTGAATCATGTGATCTTTTTTCTCCATGGTTTGACATCTGATCTGGGACCTGGAAGATGATGATAGTTTTCTTCCTCAATTCAGTTCCATTTCAAGTGAACTATAATAGGAAGACAATTTTCAGCCTCTACAGATGATGCGGAAAATATACTTGATGATGTATCTTGGGGATATTTACTTGAGTGCAGCATAGTGATTGAGTTTTGAGTTGCAGAACTTGATGTCTGAAGTAATTAATGACAAAAGCCTCCCAGCATCCACTATGGGATCCTTAAGTGTATGTTAGCCAGCCTATAATGCTTCAGTAAGGCAGAGTGTATTGGAAAAACATGAGTAAGCAGCAGAGAACAAATGCTATTTAGATAATGGGAAGGGATCTGCAGAAATCATATGTTTCTCATATGAACTTTACCACAAATCATTCCAGAATTGCACATCTGTAGAGATGGTATCTACCTAATCACTTAAGAATCTGCATGGATGTGTGGTGATTGCTCTGTGCAGTTTGTTAGTTTGTTTGCAGTTTGTTACCTGCTCCCTATTTGCATCTGCTGAAGGGGCATAGCTGGAACTTTGTGGAAGAGGGCTGCCTTCCTTCAGATGCCAAGAAATGGTTTGGATAAAAATCTTAGGGAGGAAGTGGTGACTGCTCCTTGCCAGCAAACAGCTCCCCAGATGTGCCTTGGGAATGACTTTGGTAATGCTGGGTTGTGTAAGTACTCTGATCTGACTTAGCTGCTCGAAAGACTTAAACAGGCAGTAAGATGGGCTTCTGAGAAGCAGGTGGGCTTCTGTGGGTTCAGTTTTTAAAGATGGTTAGAAAACTCTTCAGGAAGATTGAAAAAACTGCCTGGAGTTTGTTACAAACCAGATGCTTGCCAGAATTTCAGGCTTGGTCGGAGACCAGTACAAAGAAACTTGCTATTCAGGAATGGGGCATGGGCAAAGATGACTGACTGCTTACCCTTTAGAACCAAGTCTCTTGACTCCAAGATGTCATTCTTCATTTTAACTCATTTTCAAAAAAAAAAAAAAACAAACCCAAAACATGCTAAATCAATTTAGAAGCCCTTTTATTGTACTTGATTACTTCAGCTTAAAGCAGTAGTGCAGGTAAATCCACTGAAAGCTCTGACAAATTTGAGTGCCCATTGCTGTGTGCAGCAACACAAGAAGCAGAAGCAAGTGCCAGTCTTTGTTTAAACTGCAGAACTTACCTCCCCCTACCCCTGCCTTTTCCTAGGATCTTAACACCCTTTAAAAATTCTAGTGAAGCCCCCCAGTCTTCAAAAGTCATATACTGGAAATGCTTTAAAGAGACAAACTAATGATTATATTGTCATGCTTTCAGTGGTCAAACTTGAGTTTATGGTGTAGAATATCTCAATGTAGCAGTGGTATGAAATGCTAGTATTCCCTGAGTATTTACTAGCGAAAAAGTCTGAGATGATGTACCTTCCTTCTGCATAAGTAAAAAGGATTTGGGCTCTTTTGCCTGTTTGGGGTTTATGTTGTGATTTAGTTTGATTTTCTTCTTTTCCTGAGAATGGGGAAAAATAAAAGTTTAAGCTAAAAATGCTTTTGGTCCTATGGCAGTTCCTTTATGAAGATTTTTCTTAGCACTAGCCATTCACTTGAGGAATTCAGGATATATGTGTTGTCTGACAAGTACGTTGCACAAATTTCCCTGTCTAGTAGAGAAAATAAGTGGTGCAATGGAAGTTTTGTGAATATAGTCCACTGGATTGTGGACTGAAAATGTTAAGTCAGGATGAAGTCACTGGTAAGGCAGGGTTTTGCATGTTTCTCTTGTTTCAGAAATTGGATTGCCTGAGGCACTAACTTAAACTTTTTGCTCCAAATTTAAGACAAGTTTCATTATATGTGCATCTTACCTTGCAACCTTACAGTTGCACTTACCTAGGCTTGTTAAGTAAGACTTCAGCAGTTTAGCAAAGAGGCACACTAGGTTAGCTAGTCATCTAAATATGCTAACGCTAGTTCTGAATGGCACCATCACAGACAGCAAATCTTATTTCCTTTTTGCAGCAATCATAGCATGGAGGCAAAAGGCTATGTTAGGATACTTTTTCATCTTACTTTTAAGATATCTCCAGTGTATTTTATTATCATAAAGAATCAAACACCATATTCTCTGTGACCCGGTGTTATGCACCCTGTCACTGGTTATGTATCCTTCACTCTGTGTTATACTTTCTTTTGCTTTCTGAATATGTAGATTCATAAACAGTTCTAAGTCAGTAATACCTCAAAAATTCTCCTTTTTTTTTTTTTTTTTCCTTCTGCTTTTACTTTCTTCCTTGATTCTAGAAAAATGATCATTTGAGCAGCCTCCAGGTAACTTACCGTGGAAGAGACCTAGGTTTAAATGAATTCAGCATTAAAAAAAAATGATGATTTTAATTGTGAAAAAATTCCAGCTGGATTCATAGGGGGGAGAAAATGTTTCAGAAAAGGTAGAGTGGATCCTTATAGGGAATGAAGATCTATATCAGGAGACAGCATTTGTGGGCAGGAAGGTATGTGTAGTACTTCTTCCTCATGACAGCTTGCTGGATATCACTTGACAGCTAGGTACTATGAGTTCTCAACTTCATGAACTGGAGAACTGAGTTTTCTTCAATTAAATATTATTTTTCTAAATTAATATTCTATTCACAAAGCATCAAAATAGTACATAAAGGGATGTTATGGGTGAGTTGAGATAATTTTTAAATTGTAAACCAGTCATCCTGTAAGTAGGAAATGCAAATTGAGAAAGATGGCTCACTTAATAAAGAATTACAAGCTCTGAGAATTTTTTTCAGATTTTGAGTGATATGCAATACCTATTTTCATAGTGAATAAGGATGGCTGGGATTGAGATTTTTTGATGACAAAATTCACCCGTGCTTGGAAAACAGATAGTACTTTGAAAAATCTACACAATACAATTCAAATTATGACATTATGAAACAGTGACTTAACTGTTATGGGTGTGACACCTGACTTATAGATTGTAATTGCTATAGTTTTTTTTTTTTTGTCATCTGTCAAGCTCAGGAGAATGGTTGCTGATTGTGTATTTTGTGCTCATGATAGCTGTGTTGAAACCAGTTGGGGAAGGTCAATCTGTAAATTCTCAGGTACAGCTTACTGCATTGCGGTTTAGGAATGTTTAAGGATTTTTCTCCATTACTTTTGGAATTTGGAAAGAGAAAAGCTGCTTACAGTTGGACCATCTTCCTTATTTAAAACTATATGAATAATAATAAAAATTGCATATCTAAATTCTTAGAATATAATTAATGAGTTGTACCATTGTTCCAGATCCTGTATCTTCATTCAGTTCTTATATTTTCATTATGGCTGAAAGTTTCCAGTTCAGTAAATAAAATATCCAGTCTTCAAAAAAGAGACATTTGTTGGAATGTGCCTTGGCACCTGCCAATCTTTTAGTGAATATTCATGGCAAATTTTCTGTACAAATCTTGAAATATTTTTCAAACCTGAAGCCTTTGGGGATTTATTGAATGTGAGGTCACCACTATCAGTGTGGTCATGTAAAATGGTAACTATGGCAACCGGAGAGTATTGGAATGGAGAGTAAGCAGAGAGGTTTATGTGAAAGAAGTAATATCCTTGAACACAGAAAACATCCTCATAGAGCCTCCTCAGATGAAGATGATATATGGACATTTTTTTGGTGTGAGGTTCTTTTGTTTTCTAATGGCAAACAAAATTAAAATTCCCATGACCTGTCCACTTCCAAGTTTATTTCTATGATATGGAATATTTTTAAAGAGAGGTTTTAAAGAGAGCTTGTGTTCCTCCATGATTTAAAGCGTGTGGAATATTCCTAGGTCTTTAAAGGCATTAACACCCTAGAATTAAATGAAGAGAAAACTAAAGCTATGAAAACATGTGGCTTAAAGTTTTGGTGTCCCTTTAAGCTTAATGAGAAAGGGAAGGAACAATAGCTTTTGAATTTTGACAATAACTTTATGAAATAAATGTAGGTAAATGGTAAAGTTACTTAAACAGGCATGTACTTAGAGATTGCTGTGCAGTATTCTCATTTGAAGCCTCTGGGAACAGAAAATTACTGGTGTTTTTCAAGGCATTCTAAGCTGTAGTACCTGCAAAAGCTGTCATAGGATTCTGCAACTCTTGCAAGTCTTTTGAGAGCATCCACACCTCTTTATATTGTATCAAATCTCCAGCTTTTCTGATTTTTTTTAAAATTTATTCTAGTTTTCTGAATTCTGTTCAGAGCTGTGTTTGATTTCTTGTGTTTTTTTCCCATCAGTGCTGCTTCCCATTATGTGCCTTTTGCATCAGAAAGACTGGGTGGAAAAAGGAAAGTAACTGTATGTCTTTCTCTCTTCTAAAATAACAGTTTACAGAGTATGATGTTAATAAGATAGAAGTACTTTGTTCTATAGTCCAAGTGGCCAAAATTGTAAAGCCATTGCTAATGACAAAGGGCTTCTTTTTTTCTTTTATTTTTGAAGTAGTTGGGTTTGTGTCTTTGAGTATCTTAATGTGTAAGACAAGACTGAATCTGGATCTCTTAAGTGTGAAGATATTCTAACTGTTAAGAACATCCCCACCTTCCTCAATATGCTTATACTGTTTTGAAGTAAAGGTGGTTTTGTTTGAAAGACAGAACCAAGAATATTTGGAAAGAAGCATTTTGTGCACCTTTCTTTGAGTGTTGAACTCCCAGAAGCTATTATTGAGCTGTGACTTCTAAAATGTGCTGTCATTCCGATTTAGACCAGGGCCAAGCAGATGATTACAAAATTGTTGGACAAGTCAGATGCAGAAACTATGATGACATGACTTTATCCTCTGCCATAGTGATGGAGAAAACATGACCTATGAAAACATAATCCTCTGTTATGTCATCCTTGTAATTGAATATACATAGGGGGAAATCTTTGCACCACAGAAGGTTATGGCACTTTTGCCATTGACTTCAATGAAGTCATGACTTTACAGGTCTTATAGAGAAAAAAACGAAGGTTTAGATTCAGGTAACTCACAATTTAGTATTTTTTTCCTGCTGTCAAATAGAAGTGTGATTTCATTTTGCCATTTTTGTGCTCTCTTAAAAATAATCATGCAGACTTTCTTTATACCATGTGAATGTGGCCTTTCTTGTCTTGTTGCTTGTCACAAGAAGGGCAGTAGCAGAATAAGAAGGTAGAAAGCAGAAATAAAACACCAGTATGGATTAATTTTCTCTTATTAGTGGACAGCCTCCCTTCCCCTAGCCCAAATATACACACTTCTTACCATGGCATGTATTTCATCTTTGAATCATGTTTGATTCTAGTGTAATGCAGAACTGAATGGAAGTAGAAAAATCAGCAGACATGGAACTAACAGTTAAATAGCTGAGGAGGGAGTGGAAATTTTCAATTAAGGAATGTGGTATCAAAGATTCAAGGAATTCTTTATTTTTGAATTAGGGGGTTGTGGAATATATTCCTACACTTGCAGATTCCAACTGTGGAATATATTCCAGCTACTTGCTGAAAAATGTGCCTCCTCATAGTTACCACGTGTAACTCCTTGTAATTAGGATTTGAGCAAACAGTGGCAATGTTATTAGCTTAGTTTACCTGTAACCAGTGCCAGGGCTGAGTTGGCATTTGAAGTTGCTCAGGATTGTTGCAATTTAAAACATAGCCAAATAGCCAAATAGGATACAGGATAGAACTTATCCTATTCTTCCAAAACATCTGCCATCTTCCAAAGTTGTCTATGTGGAATAAGAATTCAAGACTTTCTATGTCCCATCAACAGAATTTTTCTGCAATAAAGATACAACAGATTATTTGTAGTTTGTCTGTATTGTCACACAAAAAATAGGAAGAAAGGTGATTTTTATCTTTTGTGTGGTCTTACCCAAATTGCAGTGCAAATCCTGGTCTCCCTTTCTGATGCTTGCAGCCTAGTTTGCTGTCGTAAAGGGATGTGAGATGGCAGTTGTGAAAGGTGATCCGTTGTGCTCTTTTGCTGATGGCCAGCCAGCAGCACTGACTGACTTAATGCAAATAAGAGCTAGTTTTGCTCAGAGATCCAGTTTGAGGTAGTAGTATGTAATTCCTGATGGTAACCTAGTTTAAAAATTGATTTTGAATTTATCTTCTGATGTCCTTTTAACCTTTTGGTTTCTTTTGCTGTTACATATAAAGCATAGATATGCAGAAATTGCTTTTAAACAGAATGCGTGTCACCAACAATCTTTTTTTTAATCACAATTTTTTTTTTCTTTTAATCTTTGGCTTTGATTATGGTAGTATTGAATCGCAGATGAAACCAGCTAATGGATTTCACAGAGAAAAGGCATAGTTACTATGGCTACACAGCACCCTGAAAGCTTAAAAGGACAAAGGATAAATGAGTATGGACCTGGCAGCTCAGCCATTTCTAGAATAGATTCTAATAATTTAAAGGCTTTATAACCTTTCAGACACTGTCAGAAAAAGAAGGCTACTAGTCCTTTAAGAATTTGTAATTTATTTTTAGATTAAATCATTACTTTTGAAGTAGCATATTTGAAAAATATTTTTCCAAACATATTCTGCTTGTAATCAGTTTATTTCTCATTGTCCTGGTTATAGTGACCAGGACCAGTTTGTCACTGTGTGGGTGTGGCTAAGACTGTGTATTCTACACCCTCTATGTAATTTCTCATGAACTGTTAACAATGGATCATTTGCAGCAGCTTCCTGGGGCACACCTGACCCCTCAGGCTACAGGGTGGGTGCTTGGGAACTTCTGTGAGATAAGAAAGGTTTCCTGTCTTCACACCAATGACTCGGGTGTGGTAAAGCCCCTCTGGAGAGCTGTTAGCACCTCCACATCCAGCCTGAGGGGTCATGTCTGCTAATGAGCCATCAGGGTTTCCAAAAATATGCCATGACTCACCTACACAGTAACTCACCCATTGTGAAACTCCCCACCCTGGGGGAGGTACTGGGCACTCCCACCTGAACCTAAGCATATATATACTGGGGGTTTTGGGACTGAACTCACTGCCTCGCTGGATCCAGGGGAGGACCAGAGCCTCAGCAGGACTGTGACTGCCACTCTTGACCAGACTGGGACCATCATCCTCAGGAACAGGTTTTCCTTTTTCCTTTTCCTGTGTGCTCAAGGGGGCTGGGTGGTGCTCAGCACAGGGGCTGGCGAGCTCCATTCTGTTTGTGCCCCAGGGTGCTGGGTTACACACCTGTTTCTGTGGGTCAAACGGGCTTTTTCCTCTGTACCCTTGTACTTATTGTGATCTTTTAATAAATTGTAGTTCTGACTTGCAGTCTTTTGTGAGTTGGGTTCATTTCTCCTGCCGGTTTACATTTAAACCAGCACACTCATGTATCTATTGCACACGATGAAGTTGACTATTACTGGTCAGTTCTTCACTGGTGTTTTTACTATGGTATTTTAGAATGAGTCAAAATCTAATCCTTCTATGGACAGGTAAACAACAGAGTAAGTGTGGCTTGATGAAAAAACTTGCAGTAATGTACTTTTTATGTCTTTCACTGTAATTTTGGCTGAAATGTTTTTGCCTTTGATTTTCTTGCAAACCAACCTACACATTTAAGAGAAACATTTTGTATATAGTAAAGAATAATAGAACACATTTATGGTTAGGTTCATGCAATTAAGGATTGACTAACCAGTTTTTAGCATCACCCTGGTGACTGATGGCAAAAGTGCTACCCCCCATTTTTGCTTGAGAAATAGAATGCATTGGAAATCATAAACTTACTGCTTATCAGTTCAAGGGCATATTTTAATGACCTTTTAAAAAGAATACAGAATAAGGGAGTTTAGAGTGTAATGTTAAAATACATCTATTGTTCATCACAAATAGTGAGAAATTCTGCCTACTGATAATTGTAAGCACTGCACTTTGGCTGATAGGTAGTAGAAAGCCATTGGGAAGGTAGGAGTTGAGCTTATAGGTGGTTTTATAAAGAGATTTTTAATGTGCTCTTATTTCAGACAGAGGGCTTTTGTATTTGTATTTTGGATTTATCTCTTACGGAGCATTTGCATTTATTCATAGAGTGAACTGGGCTTCCTGCATATGCAACAGACCAGCTGAGTTGTCCTGCTGTTGTAGATCTGTCCTGTGCTTCATAGAAATGCCACATTTGCTACATTACTACATGGTGTCATTTATGTCTAAGACATGCGAATAAGCCTTTATAACTAACAATATCAGAATTACTGTACGAAATTTCACCATAGAGACCAGCAATCTAGACCAATCTGTAGAGCCTTTCTGGCCCAAATTTCAAGGTGAGCAGAAGAGAATGCCTGAGAAAACCCAAGAATACCCCAAGGAAGTGTATAGGTTTTGTGGTTTAACCTCAGCCAACAACTAAGTACCAGGGAGCCACTTGCCCACTCCATGCCTCTCACCTGCTAACTCATGTCCATCCTGTCCAAAAGCAGTGATTGGTCCCTTCTGGCCATCTCGCCCAGTTTATAAACTGGGCATGACATTCTATGATATGGAATATTGCTTTGGCCAGTTCAGGTCAGCTGTCCCAGCTATGCTCCCTCACAGCTTCTTGGGAAGCTCCTCACAGGCAGAGCATAGGAAACATGACAAGTCCTTGATTTAGGGCAAGAACTATTGAGCAACAACCAAAACATCAGCGTTACCAACATTACTCTCATATTGAATCCAAAACACAGCACTATGCCAGCTACTAAGAAGAATATTAACTCCATCCGAGCCAAAACCAGGACAGGAGGTGGTGCTGGTAGAAAATTATTGTGGGAATTTAATCCTGCTGTGTACTATTAATCTCAGATCGCTAAACTGTAGTAGTTCTTAAAGCGCCTGTGAGTTATAAACTCCTACAAACTAGAGTATGGTGATGTAGAAGTGACGTAGAAGGTCTGATTACTTTTCAAATTTCCATAGGGTCTGTTCTTAGCTGACTCTGGTGGTTTTGGACAGACAAATCTAAAATAAAGGTATCAGAAGTTCAGTAGGTTCATTTTCCTAAGCTAAAACAACGCTTCGTTAATTTACAGCTTGAGCAGCACTTGTGTTGCAATTTCACACAGAATCAGTGTGCTCAGGACTAGAATGATATTTACTAAGGGATTTGGGTTTTTTTTTTGGTGCTTCCTTTAAGATAGTTTTTCAGAAGATTTTCACTTTAAAATGTATATTTCTACTGTGTCTTGAATTCTCAACATAGAATCTCAGGTAAAATATGAGTTACTTTCATGAAATCAGCATATCAGTTTTTTATCTTGCATGAAAATGCACTGAGAAATTTCCCTCTTAATTATATTTCTTTCATCATTATAAACATGAGGATGTTAAAATTAGTCGTGCTAATAATGAGTTGTAGTTGATGTTATCTGTCTGAAGTTGTCCTATATTAAGCAGCTATTGTGGGCTTTTCTTTCCAACACTTACTTTCTAGCATAGTGTGATCTTATTCTTTAAAACTTGTATCATGCACAATTTGTTTTGCTCCATGTAACATAATGATTTTGAAATTTTAATCAAGTAAAAAGTGCCATCAGGTTGACAGGGGTTTTTTTAGAACATATATGTCCCATCCCACCTTAGATGATTTAGATGTAATGCTCTCTGAAACCAAAATTATTAAAACAATAAAGTAAAAAATAACCCCCTAAATAGAGGGGCTTATTCGTAGGTACTTGTTTCATTCATATGCTGCTTGAAATTCAGGAGTGGATGAGATAGAAGGGCTTTGACAGAAGACTGAGACTATGTGACATTTGATGTTGCCATGGGAAACCGCTTTGCAAGAACATTTGCAGAGCAGATGGACCAAGATAAATAAAACAGATACAGGTATTGAATAGAGATTGTTTAATGTTCTGTAATAAAACAGGAAAATAGGAACTTAAATCTATGTAACATAGTTCTTATGATTTGCCCTGTTTTTAATGGGTATGCTGTTTGATATGAGTAGTTCCACAGTGAAGTTTTCCTATAAATTTTGTTTTCAGTAAGTCAAATTTCAGGTTTATCTGCCTCATCTTCTGTGTTATGCCAAACCAGTAGTGTCCTGATTTTATGCTTGTAGTCTACTGCCTTTTGAGTTAGCCTCTAAAGATACATCCAAGTACACAAACAATATGGAATGAAAAATCTTTGTATTTCAGGTGCTATAATTTTGTTAGCTTCACACGCTCTTGACTACAGAGAGCTTTTCTGTAACCTGACACACTAGCTTTTTTTCCCTTAATTTAAAAAATAAAAGACAAGATACATACTCACCCTGTTTAAGAAGTAGAATGTCTTTGTAATCATGTGTTTGGCAGAGAAGTTTGTTTCCATAGTAACGTAAACACAAAAGATGCCCATGTGACTATATACATAAAATGTGCCTTTGTATGAGTACATATGTACAGAAATATACTGTTTGTTGAACGTGTGTTCTTTGTTCTCTCTGGCAAGGAATAAAATAGGCACATGTTGTTGGCTTTTTCTTTAAGGAAATAGGTTGTTAGAGAATTTGAAATGTAATTTGTAGTCATAGCTTTTCAACTTCTCAAATTCCAACTTGTAAAAAGAAAAAGCTTATGGAACTGCAAAAGCTTAATCTGCTCCCTTGAAGATGTATGATTTCAACTGCTAAAAGATTTTTTCCCTCTAAGTAATGTATTGACTATAATATATTTCTTTGAACTTTCTACAGTCTATCTCATTGTGCTTCTGGTCTTTATGAGTTATAAAACTTACTCTGTGGGTTGATTTCTCCACATGCAGTGGAACAGTTCTTTGGGTCATGCTGTCATAAACTCATGAATGCTCATGTAAGTGTTGGTGTTTTCATTTAGCATCAAATGTCATGAAATACCATTCCACTGAACTCCGTACAGTTGATTCACATTTTTAGAGTACATGTTATCCAATTTTTTTGAGTAGTCAGAGTAATATTTTTTTGCTTTTTAAGTGTATTTTTCATTATGAAACGAAATACATTTGATGTATTTGTTGTTAATCCATTTTAAAAATCAAATGTGAATATCTGCCTGAAGTTCTATGTTTACGTATATTTGCTTTCTGATGGGAAGTTAGGGGAGTTAGAAGCAGGAATTATTGGGGAAAATTTTTGTCTTTTACAGTCACAGAATTGTTAGGGTTGGAAGGGGCCTCTGGAGATCATTTAGTCCCAACCCCCTGCCAAGGCAGGGTCATCTGGAGCAGATTACACAGTAGCACATCCAGGTGGGTTTTGAATGTCTCCAGCGAGGGAGCCAATGAATTGGATCAGAGTATCTGAATTTCTTCCATTGCTTTTAATCTGTGATTGTAAAATCGTGCCATTAATATCAGAGAGGCCAGAAGACATGTTGGCATTCATTAGAGTAAGGGTTACTATACGTTGCTAGCTTTCAGCTATAACTTTTTTATGCATTTTACACCAGCTAAAGCACGATGAGGTTGATTGCATTGTGGAGAAGAGATTTCATGGGTGATTCATTTAACCTCTTTTCAATTTGTTTTAAGCAGAGACCAGTTAAATAAAACACTTTACGGAATCATAGAATTGTTGAGGTTGGAAGGCATCTCTGGAGATTGCCCAGCCCCCTGGTCAAAGCAGGGTCACCCAGCACGCATTGCTCAGGACTGTGCCCAGCTAAGTTTTGAATCTCTGCAAGGATGCAGATCTATCTTGGGCAACCTGTGCCATTGGTTGACCACCCTCACAGGGAAAATAAACCCCATTACATTTAAGTGGGATAGCTTGTATTTAATTTATGCCTCTTGCCTCTTTTCATTTCAGTTGATACCACTGAGTTGTGCCTTCCTTACTCTGCACCCAATCAGATATTTGTAAGCATAGCACAGCTCCTTCCAATCTCTTATCAAGGCCTTCATTTCTCATAGCCTCTCCTCATATAAAAGGTGCTCTGGTCCTTGAGTTACCTCCATGATCTTTTGCTGGCCTTGCTCCAATAACTCTATGTCTCTGTACTGGGAAGTCCAGCATTCAGGAAGGCTTACCAGTGTTGAGTAGAGAGGAAGGATTACCTCCCTAAGTATGCTGGTGATACTCTTCCTAATGCAGCCTAGATTGCTTGAGCCTTAATTGCTGTGAGAGCATATTGCTGGCTTATGGCTAGCTTGTTGTCCCTCAGGTCCTTTTCTGCCAACATGCATGGGATTATTCCTACCAAATGCAGGAATTTGTATTTCCCTTTGCTGAACTTCATGAGATTACCATTGGCCCATTTCTCAGCCTGTCAAGGTTCTTCTGCATAGTAACACAACCTTCTGATGTATCAGCTAATCTTAGTTTTGTATTATCTCTGCACTCTGTCTCACCTTGCAAGTTATTGATGAGTTGCTGAACAGTATTCACTGTATTGACGTCCATAGTGTGCCTTTGATGACTGGCCTTCGGCTGAACTTGGTGCTACTGCTCCACAACCTTTTTTGCCCAGCAGTTCATCAAGTTTTCTGTTCATCTCACTCTCCATTCATCTATTTTGTGTTTCATCAGTTTGTCAGGGAGAAGACAATGGGAGGCTCTGACAGAAACATTATTAAAGTTAAGATAAGCAGTGTTCTGTGTTCTCTCCTTCTCCACTGGGTCAGCCTTCTTACTGTTGAAGGCTGTCAGGTTGGTCAGGCACAATTTGCCCTCCATATATCTGCGCTTACTATGCCCAAACAACTTCTTATTTTTCTTGTGTCTGGCAATGGTTTTCAGGTTTAATTTTTCCATTACTTTCCTAGGAGTTGAGGTGAGGCTGTGACTGACTTTCTTGAAAGTAGAGATAATACTTACTCCCTTCCAGTCTTCAGAATTTCTTCCCTCCAACCTGGTCACTGTGATCTTTTTTAATCTTTCAGTGGTTGAGTGGTCTCACAATGACATCAGCCATCCCTCAGTGCATGTGGGTGCATCTCATTATGACCTGTGTATCCAGTTTGTTTAAATGCTTCCTAATCTGATCCTCCTCCACTGAGAGGAAATCTTTCCCCAGGCTTTCCCACTGGTCTCAGGGACCTGGGATTGCTCACTAAAGAGTGAGATGGAAGAGGCATGTAGTGCATGGGCCGCCTTCATATCCTTTGTGACAGATCTCCATCAGTAGTGGACCACCATTTTCCATGATGGTCCTTATACTGCAGATAACACCAGTAGAAACATTTTCTGTTCCCGTTCACGTGAGCTATCCACCCATGTCTGTGATCCCAGTGAAGTTATCATCCTCCAGCTGCATACAGACCTCTTAATTCCTATGCTGTGTGCATTAGCATACAGGTTCTTTGGAGAGATGCAAAAGGATTCTGATTTCAGAGAAAAGGTAGAATAACTTTACCCATAATTCTTCCTGGTAGCATTTCCCTATGAACATGTACACAGTTGTGATGGGACCCTTACAGCCTTGGGTTTTTGCTTACAGATTTCCTCCTGTTGATATGGCCTTATACTCTTTGCTTGACAACCTGGTCCTGCTCTTCCTCTTTTGTTTGCTGGTCATCTCTCCTAATCCTGCTATTTGTAGTTTGAAATTCTCATTACTGGATTCACCAGCCTGTTGACAAAAATGTTTTTCCCCACTTATGCGGACAACAACTCTGCTGAACAATTTTCTGTCCTCATAGAGCATCCCATGATCATGTGAAATCTAAAACCCTGTTGCCCATACCAGCTGCGCAACCAATTGTTGACTTGTGGGATCTGTCAACTCTTTCTTCATCCTTCTGCCTTTCTGGAAGCATTGAGGAGAAAAGTGCCTGAGCTCTCCATGTTCTTGACACCCCCACACACACCCTAACACCCACACATATGCCCTAACAGCAATGTAGTCAGTGCTTGAGGGGCAAACCATCCTGAGCAGCAGCTGTGGGCTTCAATCCCCCCCAGCAAGGAGCTGTCTGCTGCAAATACCCACCACATGCTCCTGTGCATCTCAGCTCATGTGCAGGCTTGGGTCCTTTGCAGGACAGAGCTTGTATTTGCTATTCTAATGAGACAACGATTTTAATTAAGTATTTTATGTATTTTAGTCTTTGTTTTGTGAGCAAATTTGTATAAAAACATTGCTGGAGAACTAATTATATGTTTTGGCTTTTTTGTTTTATTAAGCTTTATTTATTCTTGAATGTTATTCTGCCAATGCCATATGAGTTAGATGGCTGTGCAAAGGCTTTTTTTCACTAATGTGGCTGATAGAGGGAAAATCATGTATGGTTTCCCTGTGCTCAGGAAGATCAAGGATTAATCTCAAATCAGTCTGAAAGTCTACTGAAAGATTAATGGGTATCAGTATCTGGTGAAGAATTTGATAAAAATTATTTAAGACTACCTTTCAATTCCAGGATTTTTATTTTAGGTTGTATCAACTGGAAGACACCAGCATAAGAAGTTTTCCCGAACCTTGCCTTATTACATGTTTTAAGACAATGAAATAGACACTATTCTAAAATAATTGGATTCACATGTGTCTTGTTTCTATTTGTTCTAGGAAATGAACCTGGGAAGTAATGTGAAGGGTCATGTGAAGCTCTGTCATAGCAGAAATTTTCTAAGAGACTGCTTTACCTGTAAGTTCTTTTCTGTTGTTGAGTGCTAAATTCTATCATACTGTGAGAATAAAAAGGGTTTATTTTGGCATTTTGATTTGCAGCTTGTTTGTGAAGAAAACCTTGCCAAGTATGTTATGTTTAACACCTGCTATTATTAACTTTTTGTATTTTAGGGAAGAGCAAACAAACGTTTTTCATGTTTTATTAAGGTTTTGAATCTAATGAGCAAGATTTTCGTGTTGAGTCATTATAGGTTATACATCCACTGTGATGCATGCTAAACAGCAATAGCTTATTTTTCAGAAATTCTTTTAAAAGCGGGTAAAAGATAAAATTCATCCAAATTCATATGAGAGTATGAAACTTTACTTTTTAAATGTTCTTTAGCAAAGATTGTGTGTGCAGGTGTCTGCTGTGACTCAGACATCTTTGGGATTCGGAATTATTAAATGAAATTATAGTGCCCTTTACAGTTGTGCCACTTGTGGCAAAGAATTTTCTTCAAGATACAGTGAACTCGTTTAATTTTACATACATCTCACAATGAACTCCACTTAGGAATTTAAACTATTGTTTTCATCTTGAGTCTAATTGTCTATGTCAAAATACTTATGTAAGTGAGAGAGATGAACTTGCCTTCCTAGAAATATTGCAAGAAAAATATTAAGAGATCCATTTTACACAAAGAACCGAAAACATTAGACTTGATTTTGTCAGATTCATGTAGGTGGGGGCAGAACTGAGAACAGAATTCAGAAATTCTTAGTCCCCATCACGAGGTATAATTTGAAAATATATAGCTATACCTAAAAAGTATATCATGAAGGAGACGAGGACTTTGCAAGCTAAAATTTAAGCAGTATGTTAAATTCCTCCCTTTCATATGTAATTATCATAGTTTGACTAAACATCAACTAGTTATCAAGTTCTTGAAAACTATAAGTGGGAATGAAAAATGTTTCAAAACTGATAGTAGCTTTAAAAATTTTCCTTTAAAAATAATAATCTAGCACTCTATTTGAAAGTAGCAGCAATGTCTATACATGGGCAGCATAGGTAATTTAGTTTGACACAAAATCCCCAACCAAATAAAAATTTGCAAATGCCAGTCTTCAACAACTCAAGTTCTTTATGAAGTTTCAGAAAATATCCTAATATTTATTTCTGATTTTCTTCAAAAAGTACTTTGTCTCAGTATTTCTTTACTACTCTGATGTAATTTGAGGCAACCATAAATTAAGTATAAATACAAGAAAACCTATTAGAAATTAGAATCTTAATTCTTCACTTCGAGTTATATAGTAAAACCTGAACCTTATTGTCTTTATTATATTAATATTCACACAGTATTGGTGCAATTTCAGCAATTGCCCAATGTTATCCTAAATGTATTAAAATTACTCTGATGAAGAAGCATTTCCTTTGGTTTTATCAAAGAATCTGGAGAGGCTATTTCAGGATAATTCAAGGAGACTTTTGCAATTACTCAGGAAAGCGAGAAGAAGAAGTGCCCCTCTGATAATGCTGTCTCAATAACTGAATTTATCAGATTTTCAGTATTATGTGATAGGTTTAATTACTTAACACTAGTCAGAAAAGTGGATTTCCAGCATCATAACAGTAGCCTTAAATAAACCACAAACAAACTGATCTGGTAAGATTGAGTTAGACTTCACTAATTTATTTCAGTTCTGTTTTCTCTTTCAATTAATTTCTCTGCTCATCTCTTCATGTCTCCCTGAGAAATGCAAGTATTTTATTTGTGCGTACATATATATATAGAAGTGTGTGTCTGCAGGTGTGCATGAATTAGAGATATTTATATTCAGTGAAGACAACATTTGGGATAAAAGTGCAGAAATTACTTGGAAAATTCTTAGGTGAGAACGTGGAGAAAAGTCTTTGACAGGATGCAAACATTGTGTTGTACTGCGTGCTGAGCAATAAAGTACATTTGCAGCCTCCCAGACAACTAATGCATTATTTGGAGTCCTGCAAATATGCTGATTTCCATCTGATTTTAATAGTGTGACTGCATTTAAGGGCAAAATAGCAGAGAAATATTTTTTTCTGATCTAAAATGTTTGCAGCATTGTCCATTGCTGTATAGTTATTGATAATTCTGAAGTCTGGTTGAAGAGCTGGCTATATGCAGGCATGCTGTCTACTGAAGACTGCAATTGTTTGTCTAATTCACAGATTCAACCATTGTATTGGTATAAACAGAAAAGACAATATAGAGAGGAAAAAAAAGAAGCTGGTGAGTAAGAATTGAAGTGATATCTATAGAAACTGGTGAAACTAGCACAGATTTTTTGTTGTAGAAAATTCCAAGACCCAAAGAGCACATTAATTTCCAAGGAGTGTCTTGCACAGCTCTAATTAAGGTTTCAGTGGTCACTGAGGATTGACTCTTCCACTGCTCTGCCCATGCCTGCCTTTTGTCTTTCTGAACTAAACTTAGACTTGAACTTTTATATCATGTGTTACCTGGCATATGTTTTCGTGTCAGCATCTGTGAGTATATTCAGGGGGCTACAGGTATTAGTTGCATACTGTAAACATCTTCCTGATCATAAGCTTGTACAACACTAACTTGCAGAGTAAGGAGAACAGAATTATTGTAAAGGTCTTTCATCTTTTGCTTCATTACTTATTATGTAGATTTTTTTTTTAATAAAGAGTATACTGAGGAATATATATAGATAAATCTGAACTGATGACACTGAGAAATACAACCGCTGTCCCCATTGTTGCTTGATAATTTGCTTTGCGGAGGTATAATTTCATGCTTTGTTAAAATCAGACAGATATGAACTATGATTTGCTGAAGGTGAAGTAAGAGGACAGGCTCTGAGATTTCTGTGGTTTTAAAAATACATATACCTAATATTCTCTGAAAGTAGTGGTCAGGAAAAGAATGTCCTGTAAGTTAAATATGTTGAGACAGTAGAGAGCATCCATGAAACTAAAGCAAAATATTTTATTCTTTATGGTCAGTATGCAGTCAATGATTTCTCTAGGCATAAACTTCCTAAATCTCAGTGTCAGAATCCATGTGTAGACATGAAAATGGTGCTAGTGAACATGTGCACAGCATTCATAAGCCACTGGCCATGGCTTCATTAACTGCTGAACATAAGGAAAGCTGGAGAATCATGTGAGCTGCCTTAGAAGTTAAGAGACTGATGGCTCCTCAGGGAATAAGCAGTGCCAAATTTGAAAATGTGCCATTGGGGGAAAAAAAAAAGACACACAAAAATATATTAAAAACAATTCTCAGGAGCTGAAGATAAGGTACTCTGTTTTGATTAATAAACAAAATTTTGAGGTCCATTGAGACAGAAGGGAGGGAATGATACAAGCACTGAGTACTTCTGACTGATAGTTGTTATTTTGTATTTTTGATTAGTCTAATGATTTTCAAATTCAGCAGAAGACAACTTCTTAGTTTATTTTCAGTGTTGTGAAAATATATGTTAATTCTATATATAAATTGTATCATTAAAAATGAGTTTCTGATTAATTATCTACAGAATGTATGGGTAGGAATTATAAATGTTTTGATTCCTTCATTTAGCATGGTGCGGTTATAATATATGCTTCCAAATTATGCAACAAGATTTGGCTTCACAGCCTCTCTTCAGCTTGAAGTAACACCTGTCCCTCTTGAGGTGACTATCTTGACCATGCTATAGAAGTACATTGGAAGGGAAGGAATGAGTACCATTACGTAGCCTGTCATTTTTACTTCACCTGCTGATTACACTCATTAGCTATTACTCCAGAATTAGTCCGCTGACAGGAAACATTATCTGGGATTAAGAGCCAGTGAAAATTGTTTTTGCTGAGTCTGTTTGCAAAAGTTGTTTGTCCTGCAAACAAGATTAATGCATTTTAGAAGAAGACTCATATTGATCTTAGAAAAAGCGCAAAGAGAATTCTCTATGGTTTTACTTCACTTTAAAGGAACAGCAATTTCGGGTGAGATACGGTATTTTATACTGCATGTCTACATCTCATACTACCTGGCTTTGGGCAAACAACTGTTTCTGCTTTCCAGCAGGTGAACAGTTCAACTCCACTATCAATAAGTTGCACAGTCTGGAAGGATTGTATAGTCATAGAGATGCAAGGGATGTAACACCTCCTGAATGTCCACACAAGGACACTCTGAAGAGCTTGTTTGTACCCACTGAAAGCAGAACACTCCTGACAAACTTCATATTGGTAGAGAAGCAACTTACATTTTTTTCCTTCATGTTGCCTAGAAGTTGATGTGTCACTGAGCAATAAAGGCAGGGTTAAGGTCGGGAGCTGTCATTCTGCAGGATTGCTTTTGCCATAGACTAGTGATACAGTCTGAGAGACTGTAATGATTGTGTCCTTCTTGTGCCTTCCACAAAGCTAAAGACAATAACTATTAATGTAATGAACCAAAGGCAGCACTGTTTTGGTGGGCTCTTTTATGTGTGGATGGTCTAAGGATTCTTCCTTTCCACTGCCACCTGGGGAAAAAAAAAAAAAAAAAGAATTGTAAGCTCTTGGCTCTAAACTTGAATGGATGAGGCCAATTCATACTTCTGTAATTATTTTGATTGCAGTTTATTGTTGTAGTCAATTTCAGGTAAACCCACAGTGCATGAATCATAAGAAATTACTAGCTAGAAAACAGTTAAAATGTCAAGAGGTGCTTTTGCTCCTTGAGTAACTAGTTTAGTATTAATGTCAGGTTTTGTGTGGCTGTAAGTTGGTTTTGTTGCCTTTTTTTTATTATTTTTTAAATCCTGTGCATTGTAAGAACATTGCCTTTCAACTATGCAGTAATATCTGATAGGTTGCATGTAATTTTAGATTTTTTATGACTTTTGTACTCAAGCTTCAAGATATCCTTTTTATACAGCCCTTGCTTTGTAAGTAGGTTCAAAGTGACTGCAACTATAAGCAGAAGGTTTATTTAAACAGAAATAACCTAAAGAGTGACATAAGAAATTACTGTCAAGCTGACAGGAGGGCAGTAGGAATACTTATGTTCTTCCTGTGTATGTTTCTATTTTTGTGATTAATCAGTGAAAGAAGTGAATAACCTAAAAGTAAGTAAACAAGCAAAACTTGCCTGTGCTCCTGTCTGCAGTTTTCTATTGACTAGGAGTTAGGACACAGCAGCAGCTTGTGAGTTTTTTTGCTTGATTAGCCCACCAGTGTATACAGTCTATATTATACAGAGCTGCATATAAGATCTTGAGAAAACAAGATTTTGTGCACTTATTGCCACCTCCCATTACTAGCATTGCATAGCTGTTGCTGCAATCCTTGGCCTTTCCAGGTTCAATTATCTTGTTATTAGTGGTAAAATTGGGAAAAATATTGCTGATAGCTGGTAGTTGTGTGTTTAAGTAGCTAAAATACATAGTTGTAACTGTAGTTTGTAGCTAAAATTTCCCACAGGTACATCCTGCAATGTGCCTTGCTCATCTTGTTCTCTGGTTGGAGACAGGCTAGTCTAGAGCTATGTGTGTGCTTCCTTGCCTGCATGTGAGGGTTCCCTGCTGAAGCATCTACCACATGCATAGGTCAGAGAGGAATGATGGGTATTAATCTTGTATTAATTTAGAAGGTACTGCTCCTGGAATGTTTTGCAGCAATCATTCAAGAATTCCTGCTAAAGTGAAAATTTCCTTTGATACTCTTTTATGTAAAATGTCCAAAAAGTTAATTCATGAGGCTACATTAGCACTGATGGCACTGACTGCTGTTAATTTCAGAGTATGAAATTTGTCCAGACATCTGGCTTAATAGAGGAGAGTAGTTGCTTTGGAGTACAGACTACATACACTGTGAGTGGCTAAGGTTAGACGGTGTATATACATTCCTTCCCCAGTGTATGTCAGTCAAAGAAAGAGGATTGCAACAACTTCCATTCTGGAGTGAATTTGGCTTTCATATTCAGATGGTCTGTGGAAGAGTTGGCAGTAGTGTGCATGTTAAAGAAGTAGGTTAAATCATCTATACTGACTCAGTTTGGCTCAATTCACACTAAATGGCAGGAAGATCCTGGAATGATCCTTACAGCCTCAGTTTCCTAGGTGCTCCCATTAGGAGTGTCTCATGGTTTCACCAGGTCTGATAGTCTGGCTTTCATGCACTCAAACATGAACACCCCTGAGAAAGGAGAACAGCTAAGCCTGCTCCTGACATGGAGAAAGAGCACAGCTGTGATACTTGTGATACTTGTAGGTTAGGGCTTAGGGGTGCCTGTGGAGTGTCTCTACCCTCACATATACTGACTTGGCAGTGGGACTATGTGTATGTTTTACTCAAACCGTCGTTGTGTAGAACAAATTTGCTGAAAGCTCACAAAATGTGATTGCATTGATCACAAAGAGAAGTTGAAAGCTGATGTTCAGTTCTTAAAAATGCAAAATGACAGCAATTATTTTCTGGCTATAGATAGACTAACTGAGATTTTTGTTTTGGAAGAAACTGTGTGTATTATATTTTTAAAACAGAGACCTATGCATAAGCAGAATTATGAGACAAAAAAAAAGGCAAAAAAAAAGCAAGCTGTTGTTTTGTTTTCTGCAATGTTTTCAGTAGTCCACATAAATCAATTTTCAAAGATGTCACCATGAATAATAATTTTGTTATGTTTGACAAATGCTTTTTTAAGTACAGCTATACTACTACTACAACTGTTATTAGTAGGTGGAGTGATGCCTGTTGAACACTTTGAAGCAGGCAAATGTGAATTTATCTGGAGAGATGTATTCATGGCCAGTAACAATTAAAAATTATTTTATAATAATATAGGCTCTTACAAGTCTTATCTGAGACCTAAATTTGGATTTTGTTAATGTATCCTAGGAACAATTCTTTCAACAAAATGTCTAATTGTCCTCTGATGTTATTAATTCTTAATATTATTATGACTTTAACTACAACCTGTAACTGAATTATTTACTCTAATTTTATGATTTTTGAGAATTACAGCCTTTTACAATTTATGAAAATTTTTCCTTACAATTCCATTTAATAGGCCTTTGTTTTCTGTCCTGGCAAAGTTCTTCATCTGCCTTTTTTGTGTATCTTTCATTACTTTAGTCTCTTTTGTTCTTCACTATTCCTCTCCTTCAGTTTAATGATCTGCAGGTGGAAGTTTTGTAGATTTTGTACTGTTTAAGGGAAACTAATGGGGTTGAGAGTGTCACAGTGAGTGTTTATGACCTTGCAGCAATTGTTTCTATGAAACTGGTGACACTTTCCTCAAAAAAAAGGGAGAGAGAGCAAGTACAGTAACAGTTTGAGGTTTTTTTTTTCTTTTTTTTAATGTTGGTTATACAAAGCTTTGATTTGATCCTATTTAGCTGTGCCTGTAATGTGCTTACTTTATGTTAGAATAAGTCATAACAATAATCTCTGTTGTTTGTTGCAATAAAAGTACCCCAGTACCCATGCTTAGTTGTTTTCACATTTGTGATCTGTGAATGGAAGGAGTAGTATTTGCACATGTAAACTGAGCACTGTTGTTGTTGCAAGAAGTTTGAAGTGGGAAGGGTTATTACGATTCTTTGACATCAGTGAATTTTTATCCTTTTGCCGTCTTTAACAAATGTCGTTCTATGTTAATATTGCCTAAAAATTCTAACTTTACTAAGATGGGGTTTCTAATTTGCTAGACATGACACACAAATAAAGAAATACTCTTTTCCTGTAGGAGTGCCTACCATCTAAATATACAAAAAACACATGGGTTGAACATAAGGTTTTACAGTGGTACTTTTTTCTATAAGCATGTCTTATTTGTTCCAGTACTTATTCCTTATGTTCTGGTTGAAAGAAGGTTTCTTAAAAAGCAGCTTACAAGGAAAGTTGTAATGAAGTTATTATTGATTAAATGAAGACATTGCACACATAACTGAGCAGGCAGCATACGAAGGCAGATGCTCATACGTGCGTCATACTCGTAGTCATCCACTGCATTTAGTAAACTGGGCTATGGCATTCAAAGAAGGGCATCTCTCAGCTTTTTGTTGCTCTTGTACTACCAGGGAATAATACTTAGGCAACAGTAGGGAATTTCAGTGCTTTTCTAAAGCAAACAGTTCCAAAAATTGCAACAGTAGGACACTTGATCTAAAAACAGATTTGTACCTGCTCTTAATTGGAGCCGGGGCGGACTTCACAGCATGCAGCAGAAAGGGGAAATTTTTTCTTTGCGTCACGAATGTAAGGAAACTCTTGACCCAGTGCCACTAATAACTGTGGCTTAGTTGACACAATCTCGTAGCTTTTTTAAGCTGGTAGTACAGCAACAACTCAGGGCTGTGGAAAGTATTTCATTCTTAGCTGACTAATAGAAGAGAGCAAAGCTGCTTCATTAGTTGCTTAGTGTCTCATAGGCATCAGCTTTTTAGGTCCTTCTAGTAAATGCATGTTACAGTATTGTCATTATAGGTCCAATTCTGTCTTGTGTCACTTTGGGTTTTTTTTTACTGTCAGTGAGGGAAAATCATGTAGCAAGGGGTCATTTTTAACCTGCATTTTCTATCTGAAATGAGAATTTCAGTGAGATAAGAGAGCCCTGGATTTTCAGTTAAGTTGGCTTAAGTTTACTGCTTATGCTGGAAAAAGCCAGTGGGATGAGATTTAGGTGATAAAATACCTTTTCAAACTGCTGAGCAATATTGGAAGGCATGAGCAAGAACTGACTAGGAGGAAGTTCTACAATCTATTTATGAGATAGGATGTTATTTTAAGGTAAATGATTCTTAAAATACTAATATTGACAAAGTGCTTATCAAGGGATATGTCAGAAAAAAGTGGTGATCAGAACAAGATGTGCCTCAGTAGTTTTTGTGAATATTTAAAGGTGCAGGCTTTGTTCAAGGTGCTTTGAGACTCATTTTTCAGGGAAACATGGAAATGTTATCTAGGCATTCTTTCCTAAAGGAATTTCACAACACTTCTTGAAATAATGTTTGCCTGAAATGGAGATTTTGCTAACTTCAGAAAGTGTTCAATTTCTGCTTCAAAAATATTTTTTTAGATTTCTTTTATTTTGACCTGAACTGGTTCACTACTGTTATGAAACATGTTTGATATCTATTGTGTCTTTTTTATGCTAAGACCAAAATTTCACTAAATTCTCTTGGAAAAAAGTAAAGGACAGATCAAGAGTATCTTTCAAAGATACTCAGTATAGATTAAATCCATCAGCAAGTGAAAAGGATACAGTTTTCAAATATAATTGTTGTGGATTTTTCAAGGAATTTGGTGCCAAATTGCCTTTGAAATTTAGCAGGCACAAAGCTTTTAACTTATTTAGACTCTTCAGAAAATCCAAATCCTAATCATCCCACTGTAAGGCACTAAGTAAGCAGCACCCAAAGAAGAGGATCTTTAGGTGCAGAATTTAGGAATACTCTTAGGAAAGGGCTGATTTTATTGATTTTGAGATATTTGTGTTCTCTTTTTTTTCTTTTCAACTAGCTTTTTTTTTTTTTTTTCTAATATGCCTATTAAACTGACATGGTATAGTCTCATAGTGATTTTTTCCAAAGCCTTTATCCACTTCCCCCAGTTCTTTCCTTTTTCAGCTGTTTTGTAAATGTTTCGACTTCAAAGTATGTGCTGGATTTCCCTATGCAGTTTCAAATAGTTTTGTGCTGGTATATTCAAGAGCTTTAAAGTGTCACAGATGTATATGCCTAGTTACTAAATCAAGTATTTTTGTGCATTGGAGAAAGAGGTTTTTGACACCTATTAACTGAGGTTTGTGTAATGTGGTCTGATATCTGCATATAGTGTCTACTTTGAGGCAGGTGCTACCCTTGTGTTCTTACCACACTGGGTACCTTAATGAAAATGAAGACATATTCCCTGCTTGTGGAGTTTATTACTAGAAAATGTCTGTAAATTTATGCTGTAAATTGTCTCGAAATGTGTGGCTTTTTGTAGTTTCCCACTAAAAAAAATTTTTTGGGATGGGGTGAAGGTGGGGGGGGAGGGGGAGCTGGAAAATGGCTGGAATTCGAATTCAAATAACCATTTCCTGTTCCATCATTTTCAGTCTGTGTATTCACCCAGTGCAATTTTAAGGGTGGACCTTTGCTGTGTAAGAAACGTGTGATGCTTGTGCCAAGGCTGTGATTTTGTTCACGTCTTCAATAGGAGCTTTTGATGCTCAGAAGGAGATAGATGGGAGTGGTTTCACATCTTGGAGGTGTTACAGTGTAATCCTAACTTTCAAAACTGGGCTATCTGTGCTGCTCAGAGAATGGGAAATAAAGACTTGCAATCTGAACTGGCATGCACAATCCATTAATGTACTTTGCAGTCCTACAAGAAAGTAGGCTAATCCTCTCTGATTAGCATGTGGAGATGAGTAAGCCTCATAAATATCCAGTTTCTAAGTTCCTGTTTAGCCCAGATACTATGATGATGGGAGTCACGTGACCTGTTGGAAAGCAATTTTATTTTCATAAAGCTGATCTTTATAAAATTGGGTTTTATTTTACAGCATATAAATGGTACATGAACTGTTGGCAGTGTTTGGGAGTCACTCTAAGTGAATCCTTAATTGTTCCACTTGGTAGGATAGTAAGATAGGCAACAGTACAAAATAAACTTTTAATCAGTATGTGATGTGAAGAAACTGCTGAGTTTTATGGCACAAGGGGGTTGGATAGTAAATCTTACTTCAATCCTGATAATGAAATTATTAGCTTTTTTAAGCAGGAGCTTGACATATTGACACCTTGTTAATGAATTCAGGCTCTTTTAAAAAACACAGTTATTCAGTGAAAAAACCAAAAAAACTTATTTGTGTCTGCAAATATTCCTGGGAAGAATGACTTCAGAAAGTGTACTGGAGAGCAATTGTAACTTTTCTCCTGATTGTTTTTAATTGGTGTGGGCAAATGATGGAAAATTATGCTCACCAAAGGTAAAATGGCTGTGTGGAGAAGCTTGGCACTCAGAAATGCTCAATGGAACTCAAAAGAACTGTAGCTGCTATTGGGTCTTCTCAGGTTGGATTTTCTTCTAGTGCTTAAGTAGCAGTGTGATTACGGAACAAGTGCTTTTTCTAGTCTCCTCACATTGCACAGGAGTTAACTGCAATAAGTACTACTTTTATGTAGTATTGAAGAGAATTTAGTTTTTTATTGAAGCCTGAAAGAACAGATAAATGAAATAGCATATTACGTTCAGTCTTATCTTCTAAAGCAAAGCATCCAGGCAGAGGTAAGATAAACTTATGATCAAATTAATCTTGCAATTTTTAGAAAGCTGGTAATGGGTAACAAAAAGAAATATAAAACTTAAATCTGTGGTAGAGGTGTGTAATTTGGAATGAATATTTAAGACACATAATCTGAAGAAATACATAGAGAGAGGGTATTGATTTGCCTGGGTGTTAATGTTGACAGGTACTTTTTCTTTAGGAAGTAATTTTATTGTCTTTTTTCTCCTTCCTGCCTCCCAGATGAATTACCACTGTTAGGTGCTGAGCTCCATGGAAAAGTAACAGACAAAACAACCCCCTCTAAACTCTTGATTTCTTGATCAATAAGCAACATGTAAAAACCTGAATAGTTCTTAATTCAGTCTTTATTTTCAAAAAACGTTCACAGGCTTTCAAGCCTTACTTTCAAGTAATCATTGGATCCTTCAGAAAAGGAGCTTGAGGGATTTTTTTCTTAATCTGGGTCCACTGCAATTTAAACTGAGAAAACTATATTGTGATAATAAAGTTAGCATGGCATTGTCCATCTAAGTGTAATACCTACTTATAGAATTAGGTAAGCATCATAATAGCAAACTATATTTGACTAGAAATTAATGTAATTGTACTAATTATGTGACTGCTTTTGATATACTTCCACAGTTTTAAGATTAATTTATCATTATTACTAACACTTTGAAATTCTCTTTAGCTGGAGAAAATAAAGAGGAATGAAGAAAAGACTTGTGCATGTTTAGAAGAATGCATCACACATTTCCACAATTAATTACCTTTATTTAATCAGAAGTAGATTCCATGTTTGTTAAAGAAACAACCTTTTATGATTTCATTAAATTTCTCAGGCATGTAGAGTTTCACCCAGGGAATGTGTTTTGTTTTGAACTCAGTCAGTGACTCCTGTAAAAATGTTTAATTAACTTTTGCCAATGTCAATATAGTTCTATTATACACAGCAGGCTGGATAGGCTCCCTCTGGTGGCTTATTTGCATTGAGGGTCTGTTTCCTTTCCTTCGTGTCTGTTTTCTCAAGCAAACAAGGTTCTGACCCCAGGTATCAGTCAAGCATCAGTTCCTTCTGGGCTTACACTTAAATTGAAAAACATCAATAATTTTCTTAGAGAATGAAACAGCAGCATTTAAATTCACAGCAGTTTCAGTTTGTTAGCAAAACAAAGAGGTACTGGGTAACATTAGAAGCAAATAAAATTGAGTAACTTCTTTCTAAGTGTAAATCACACAGTAGGTGGGTGGCAGTAATTTAGCAGTGGCACTCACAATGTTTACTCTTAAACTTAGGAACTATATGGATATTAAACCAAAATATTTAGATATTGACCATGAGATTGTGGAGTTCAGTATGAGGTGAGGAGGAGGCAGGGCAGCAAGTAAGTTTACAAACATGGGCACTGTCTCTCACAACATCCTCATTGGCAAATTCAGAAAAGTGTGAACTGGATGAGTGGACAGTGAGGTAGAGTGAGAACTGGCTGAATGGCAGATCCCAGAGGTTTGTCAGTGGTGGCACAGCGTCTAGTTGGAAGCCTGTCACTAGTGGTGTCCCCCAGTGGTTGGTACTGGGCCCAATATTGTTGAACTTATTCATCAATGACTAAGTTGAAGGGGAAGGAGCCTCCTCAGCAAGTTCGCTATTGACACAAAGGTGGGAGCAGTGGCTGATACCCAGAGTACTGTGCAGCCCTTCTGAAGGACCTCAACAAGTTGGAGAGATGGGCAGAGAAATTCATCAAAGAGAAAGGCTGGATCCTGCCCCTGGGAACAACAAACCCAGGCACTAGTACAGGCTGGGAGTTGACCTGCTCGAAAGCTGCTCTGCAGAGACGGACATAGGGGTCCTGGTGGACAACAAGCTGTCCATGAGCCAGCAGTGTGCCGTTGTGCCCAAGAAAGCCAATGGTATCCTGAGGTGGGTTAAGAAAAGCATTGCCAAGAGGTTGAGGGAGGTGATCCTGCCCCTCTACTCATCCCTGGTGAGATCACACCTGGAGTGCTGTATCCAGGTCTGGGCTTCTTAGTACAAGAGATACATGGAGCTCCTGGAGCAGGTCCAGCAGAAGACAACAAAGATGATTAAGGACTGGAGCATCTCTCTTACAAGGAAAGGCTGAAGTAGGCCTATTCAGCCTTGAGAAGAGACAACTGAGAAGGGACCTCATCAATGTCTGTAAGTGTCTGAAGGGAGGGTGTCAAGAGAATTGAGCCAGCCCCTTCTTGTTGATGCCAAGCAATAGGACAAGAGGCAAAGGGCAGAAAGTGATGCACAGGAAATTCTGCCTGAACATGAGGAAGAACTTTTTCCGTATACAGGGATCTGCTTACTGGAACAGATTGCCTAGAGAGGTTGTGGAGTCTCCCTCACTGGAGATATTTAACAACTTCCTTGTTGCAATTCTGTGCAATGTACTCTTGGATCACAATCACAGAATATTCTGAGTTTGAAAGGACCCACAAAGATCATTGAGTCCAACTCTTAAGTGAATGGCCCATGTGGGGATCAAACCCACAACCTTGGTGTTACTAGCACCATTCCGGACTACTGAGCAGGGAGGTTGGACCAGATGACCCACAGTGGTCCTTTCCAGTCTTAACCATTCTGTGATTCTGTAAAGAAAATGGTTCAAGAATGTGAAGCCTGTGTTTTTAAAGTGGGTTAATCCTATGGATGAACTATAATAAGAGTTAAAATGAATCTTGGTATCAGAATTCATTTAAGCTATTTCATAGAATTTAAGATAAGCATAATACACCTCACTTTTTATAGTTTTCTTAAAATTATGAGGCCAGGAGAATTTGTGAGTCAAAACCACCAGCAAACTTAAAATTATTTCTCCATCTGTGTCACGTTTCTTTCACAGATCCTTTCTAACTCCATGCTGTTGTAATTTAATGGAATCCTTATCATACTAGCATTGAACTGTCCTCTCGCTGAAGCAGTGGGAGAAGTTTCAAAGCCAAACAGTTAATGCAAACTGGACATAAGGTTAAAAACCCAGTTCAATATAGAGGATTTCATGTATTAAGGTATTGTCAATAAAGATGGTTACAGAATAGAGTATTGAAAATAATAGAGAAGTTGTTATTCTTGGAATATGAGTGTTTAGCCAAAGGTAAAATTTTGCCTGCTTATTTCTTAAGGAAGGGAGGAGAAAGGAGTCACAGCAGATGAAAATAGGAGGGAACTAACAGTGTTTGTAAGCTTATAAGACAGACATCTAAAATAAAGGGAGAAATACAATATAATTGACAATATACACCTGTAGGAAATTAAGAAATATCTTATAAAAAGTGATTTGAATGAATATTTGTTTGCATGTTTTAATTAATAGCTTGCATTTTTTCATGTCCCTTAAACATCCTAGCAGCTGAGATTCACAAGACAAATAATGTTTAGCAAACATGGCAAATCTCCAGAAAGTAGACTTTTAATATTCACACAGATGGATTTTTTATTTTTTGATCACAAATTGTGCATCTGTCTTTGTTCTTTGTCAAATAATGATCAAGAGCACAGGTCATACCATAATACTGTTCACCTGAATATCTGCATTGAAAATAAACCATCTTGGTCTTCCAGTCTAATTATATGTGGCTAGTAACAGAAGCAAATGGGTTAGCAAATAATTTATATTTATGCAGGTTTTTTAGAACCGTTTCCCACTGCCTTCAAGTTCAGCATCTCCTTGATATTGGTGATCAGAATAGGAGAAGTAAAAGGTCTTGTATTTGAGGAAATTAGTGATGTAGTTTTTTCAGGACTAAGAAAAATTTGAAATAATTGCTTGGTGAATCCTGTGGCTATATATTTTTGCAGCTGATGATAACAAGCATTTTCCAGTCATCTTTTCATAAAGAAGTACGCTGATCTTTACTATCAGTCTGTGCTCCTGGCTGCTACCCGATTTTTTTCCCGTTCTACCAGTGCCATAGCTATATTGCTTGTACTATTGAACTTCGTGTTTCTAATGCTCTCATCTACAAGATTGTCCAAGTCTTGCAGCATTGTACCCTGGTTGACTGACAGCTTTGAGGGTTGGTCAAGAACTTGAGTCCATTCTTACCAAGAGCTCTGTAAGAATAATGGATTCAGCTTTGCAGCATTTAACCCAAAATTAAGAAGGTGGATTCCACTGCTTGCTAAATTTTGATGTTTCTATCATAAAAATTGTTAATCACCATATATTAGAGAGCTGTTTAAATACATTTTTCATGTATGTCATTACAAAGTGGAAAATAATGGGAAGAATAGTGGGAAATAATACTTTAGGTCAATATTTTTATTTACCCTCTACTCTGAAGAGTCTCATTGACAACAGCATTTAAATTTTGCTTGCTGGTGGAAATGGGCAGCTAGACAGCATGGCATGCAGATTACATCCACCACTGCAAAACCAGAAACAATACAGTGCAATTTTATTAAATGATGCTTCCTTCATATTGCTGAAGGTCAGCAATGTTTGTAAGCAGACTGATGGTTGAGAGGTTAGTGTTCATCATGAAGTTAGATGCTCATCATACATGAACTAGAGAAGTACCAGGACCTTTTACTACTTGTGGGCACGCACACAAGTTGGGTACTGCAAACTGCAATAAATGTACCAGGATTCCACTCTGTGTAGTGAGTAGCTAAGTGTCACTGCAGTATAAATAATTACTTCAGTGGACACTGAAGCAGCATAATTTCTGCTATTTTGTAATGTAAATTGTTAAATACACAGTCTGCCCATTCTGCCTAAAAGTTGATCATTGACTTTTTCCATTGTTTTTTATAAGCTCCATTTAAACAAAAATTCTAAATTCTAAATGGGCTGTTCAAGTTACTGGCAGTTTGTAGAACTTTGCAAGTCTTCCTTTCTTTCCTATTTCATGGGGACACTCTAGTGCAATAAGTGAATAGTACACTTGGATTAATTTAAATAAACTTACTGCAAACACTATCTTGGAGGCATCTGTGAAAGTCTTTGTGTTTGGCAGTGAAAACCAGTTGGTTTTAATTCTGTTATCTAGGAGATAATGGAAATAATTGGTTTTACCAGCCAGGGGCAACATTTTATCCAGCTTATCACCATTCTTTCATTTCATATCTCACTTTGATCAAATCTTAGTTTTGTCTAGTTAAACTTTTATTGGAGGTATGGGTCATATTTTAATTCAGTCTCAGCTATTAGCTATTTTAACTTGCTTTTTGACTTGTACCCTTCCATGACCTTGGATTTACCAATGTTTTAAAATGTTCTAAAATCTTCTACTTAGGCACTATATCTGCACAGAATATGCAAGTGACAAATAGATTCTGTGTTTGCACTGACTTCTGTTTTAGAGTCTCAATGGTGAAGATGACCAGTGCTTAGTAATGCTGTTGATGAAAGGATGTGTAATAATGTACAGTATCCTGTGAATAGCAACACAGAAAAATTGCCAGAGACATTAGTTTGAAATTTTCCATTGATTGCTTCCTAAATACCTTTAATACACCTATACTGCTGTAATATGTGGCATTACATTACGTGGTACTTCTCAGCACTCCAGTCAATTGTGAAGCTGTAGGAGGCAAAGGAAAAAGCTACCTAAGCCTCCCTGAGGATCTAGTAACATGATGACAACATTCAAGTCTATACTAACTCCATGTAGTGTTTAAAACGTCACTTCTAATATGACAGTAAGTGACTTCTAAAATGCCATCTCACAGCCATTCGTTCTAATTTGCAAAGACTGCAAAATTTATTCATGGGTTTAAAATAGCTTTTAAATTCTGCATTTAATGAGGATTTACTTGAATGTGAGTTCTGCTGAAAACTCTTGTCTTCCTTAGGCTCCTCCATTTGAAGCCAGCTCACAGTGCAGAGCAGCATTTCGGACATACTTGTCCAGATGGCAGACAACAGGTTTTGTGGTTCAGAGGAAAAGACAGCTGGAATCTGCTGCTTTGGGATATTTGTGTTTGGCTAAAGATGTCTTTCATATTTGCCCTAATTTCATGGCTAACTTTGTACTGCAGTAACTTAAAGGATGGGAGAAGATCTAAAGGAATTTCTCATTTTTCTGAAAACTTCATTTGGTTCTAGTGTCATGTAACTTTGGGATTCTGTGGAAGTCCAAGAGATTGCTTTATGTCAGTCCTGTTTGGTCTGCATTAGACTACTGCTAGCTGCACTTTTAGTTTGTGTTAGAAACTTCTGTTAAAGTGACTATCCTTCATCCCAGTTGATAATCTGTCTACTTCCACAGCTTCTGTAGCATTCAGACTTTCTTTTCTGTACCTAAGCTGTGATTATAAGACAAACTATACCGTTAGATAGTAAAAGGAGCATAGTATATACAGTGTTTGCAACTTTTCTGTTTAATTTTTGAGAACAGTGAAACTAATTTCTAAATCTCAGGACTATAGGCTATATGTCTGTACCTTTTTGTATACTGTGTATTCATAGCCAATGTATCTTTTTGACAAATAATGTGGAGTCCAAAGTAGCAACTTATAAGTGTCCTATGATTTTTTTTTAAATTAATACAGCTTTTAGCTGAAATATCATGATAGCTACAGTGCATCTTATCTAAAAACCACTTTATGTGAGCAAAAAAGGAGTAGAATTATCTGTTTCTGATAGCGGTATTTATGTAGGTAAATGTAGGTATTTTATGTAGCTATTTAAAAAAAATAATAATATGGGGTTTTTTTTCAATTCAAAATGTGGTAAAAATCTGAGATTCTGTAAATGATGGCAACAAGGCAGAGGTATTACGTATAAGCTGTCAGTGAACTGGCAGTACACCAGTACACTGTTTCCTTGTAATTGTGTTAAAAAAGGGGCTGTATTGCTGTTTTTTATTCTCTCATTGACACTTGCATCACCATGGTTGAACCATTACCATAGCTGATCAGATTCTCTTCTTAATTCAATGCAGTAGTTGTGTGTAAATGGGTATGGTGAGAAGATAATGTGCTCCTCATTAAATTAAACTAAAAACATGGCATGTGTATGTAGGGTTACAATTCTTACCCCTTTTTGTTGTCAGATTCCTATAGAAATGGTTCCAGGGATGGTTTGTGCAGGGAATGTATGTGTCCTGGTGTGAAAGAGGACATAATACCCTCAGAGCCATGGGTGAAGAGAATAGGTGAAGAGGTTGCACATGTTCCAGGTAAGAGCAGAAACACACATGGTAGTCCACAGCTAGGGAGCAGCCCTACATTGTGAAACACCAGGAAATTGCTCCTTTTGTCTTGGTTTCCTTCATGGTCACCAAGATCTGACCGGGACTGTTCATGAAGTGTGTACTGAAGGGAGTGTGCTGGGTGACTAAAAGGGAAGTTGGATCTCTTGACTTATGCGAGTTGGGATTAGTAGGGTTTCAAACCATAAGCAAGAGGAGGGAAGAGAGTCTTCTCTCTTTTGTAGTTACTTGCTTCAAGAACTGTGAATTATATTTGGAAATGCAAATCAGTTACTAGCACACCCAACACATAGCTCTCTTCTCTGACAATGTCATTTTCAGCTGCTCCAGGTGACCAGTTCTCATCTGTTACTGTTATCCTCTTGAGATTAAAACCCTCTCATTCTGCTTTGCAAGGCAACTTCATACTTCAGTGAGCAGCTGTCATGCTGTCCTTCAGGTGAGGCATGGCACTGAAATTATGGCTCTTTGGGTGATACATTTGCCAAAATTAGCATTCTTTAAATAGAACACTAAAGGCTGATCACCATGGGGAATGAGTGGAAATAGGTGTATTTTCTAATGAAGGGGGTTGTGTGTGTAGCTGTAAAATCACTTTGTTTACAACTTTGAAATACGTTGGGACTGTGGGAGCTGAAAACACATTGTAAATTGAAATCAATACTTTTGTCATCTCTTCAAGATGTGCTCTGATGTTGTACTGCTGTTCTGAGATCATAGCTGTGCTAACACCTATGCAACTTTTATGTTTTATAGTTCTGTCATAGTAAACTTGAAAAAGCAAAGACAGAAAACTAAAGTTTAGTGAAAAATGATCCCGAGTGCACCTCTGCCATTGACTTTTTCTGGGTGCATTTGGATATTTGAATATTTTCTAACAGCTTCCCTACCATGAAGCAGTGGTGCTCTGTATTTCTAGGTATAGCAGTATGAGGATTGATTGTTTTGTCACTTGTTTTAGCACTCGGGCTGAGAAGAGCCATGTGCAGCTCATGTACAATGAAGGCAATCACATATTAAATCTAAGTCGCCACGTGGTGAAGAAATGTAATTAGTTAAACAGTCAAGCAGAACATGAGCATGGACCTACTTAATCTTAAAATATAGCTCTTGTTTTGGACTGAGTTTTTTTGTTATATATGTATTAATGTTACAGGTCATTGTGGGGGAAAGAAAGGGCCACAAAATTTCATCAGTTTGAAAAGAACTAAGCACATCACACCCTTTAAGGTCTTTATTCTGGTTATAACAGACATAGATGGGATTAAAGAATTTACTGGTTAACCTAGAAATCACTCACTTAAATCTCAAATTCATATGATTTAAAATGCAGACGGCACAGTATCAAAAGGCATGTTGACTTTTTAAAAATTAACAGGACATGAAAGCACATTTAAGGGACAGTTCCATTTTAATTCCACAAACCCACTACTTTTCTACCAATGTTTCTATCAAGGAGGTGAGTGATTATCATGACAAAGCAGAGCCAGGTTTAGGAATTCTTAATCTTGTTATGCCTCAGAGGAAGGAAAAGAATTCTCTAGCTTTAAAACTTTCTGTTAAACTAAAGAATTTCCTTTACATTATAGTCAGTATTAAGATTAACAGTTAAACTTTATCAGCCTGGTATATGGCATTTCTTGTCTTCAAATATTTCTGGAATAAATTTTTGATTTACTACCTTTACTATCTTGGTAGAGTTGGAGCTTTTCTTTTTTTTTTCTTTATTTATATTGAAAATTCAGAAAAATATCCCTGTGTAGATTGGAAGCTACTTAAACTTACATTCAAACTGATTTTGGATATGGGAGATTAAAAATGGAATAAGCACATAAAATGTAACTGAAAATGTGTAAATGATAATAGAGTTAATTTTATTTTTTGTAAATCTATTACATGACTATATACATATAGAACATGTATATTATAAATATATAAATATAAAAATGTGCACAAATACACATGCTTCTTGCAGCATCTGTTAATCCTAGTACAGATTACATTTCTTTTTTAATGCATTTGATAAACTCTTATATCACAGCATGTGATATATCCATATATCTGAATTTAAACCAGTGATGTAAAACTGGGATGGCAGCATGAACCAGATCCCAATTTATCTCAGGCTAGTCCCTTGTAAGCTCTATTAACTCAGGCTGAGAAATAGTAACTGAAGTAGTGGAGTAGTGAATCAACAGTATTTTAAATCCTCCCCACATGGCTTTGTAAGAGAATCCAGACTGTATATAATGCTATTATTTCTAGAATATTTCTAGAATAATAGCATAGATAGAAATAAAGATAGAAATAAAGATATTTAATTCAAGGCTTAGGTTTTTGGTGTTTTTTTTTTTTTCTCTTTAATTGGCAGCATAATAAAACATTGTCAGTGTTTATTCTGAGGTGTTTTTTTCTCCTTTCATTCCTGTATTATTTATCTACAGTGCTAAGAATTTGACTTCTGTTCTAAGAATTTCTTCACTATTTTTAATCAAAATCAGTTTTTCTGGCATTTCTAATACTTGTTAAGAATTATAAATTCTTTCAAGAAGTATAAACATTGTTTCCTTTCTTCATATCCATTCTTGTAATACAGCACCTGGGATGTTCTTCTATTGTTTTGCATTTTAAGGGGAGAGGCTATGCTGAAACAGTTTTTCTGGATGTTTTGTTTCTTGTTAACTGAGAGAACTGAAGCTGTTGAGAGGGGAAGCTCACATAAATGACATTCTCAGAGTGCATGTGACTACTGCAAAGGCACGCCTGTGTCTGCCTTTGGCTTGTCCTGCTGAGCTGGCTTCTGGTGATGGCTTGGAAAAAGACAAGCGCAGCAAAGGGTTAACTTTTTACTATCAACCTCAGAAAGGCACATTTGCAATCCCTCCCAGTCTTGTCTTCCTTTTTACACCTCATTTGCTCACTGCCGCTATTCACTTCAAGGCAGATCCTTTGACCTAAGTAGATTATTGTAGACGCATGAAGGACACAGCAAGCTATCCTGTGCTTTTAAAGGAGGAGATTTTGGCTCCAAAATAGGACACTAAGCTTTTCAGCCTTATGCTGCTGTACCTAGTCAGCGCGAGGCAGTGTCTGGGGGTGCGTAGTCGGCTCCTGTGGAATCGGATGGGAAACAAAAGCAGAAGTGGCAGCTGCTGCAAATGTGGGAGCCTGTACCGTTAGTGGGAAGGGATTGCTAATAAAGGCCTGCGAGACCCGGGTTTCCTTGGTTTCCATGACAGTTATTAGGTAACACAGAAATTGAATTGTCTCCCACAGGGCTCTTGGGGGATAGTGGTGTGAGGGGGTGCTCCGGGGACAGAGACTTGCAGCAACTCATCACTCTATGCATGTGAAACTCTCTGGACTGTTGTGCCTTACTTCTTTGTTTGCTGTGTCTCATTCATGTTTGCAATTTGCTCTGCTTTGCTTTTTCTTTTTTTGTTTTTCTTTTTGATGGAAGACCCTGGCGTATGCTACACCATTTCTCAAATAATATTTTCCCCTTTTTATTTAGAGCTGAGCTTGGCAAAGAAAGGATATGAACAATTATACAGGTGGGCTACTCAGGGGGAGTGAAGATATAAGGCATCCAAACAGGTACTGGCAACCTGCAGCACTGTAAAAATGCCCCTCCAGCAGATTTCTGTAGTTCCAGCGCGGGAGACTGCCAGCAATGGGAGAAGTTCAATGGGCACAAACAAAGAGAAGAGCAAGGAAGTCGAGGTAAGAGGAAGGTTTCAATTTGCTACGGTAGGACAAGTCTGCCTTTGGTAGCCAGTGGGTTTGACCACTCAGCAGGATGCAGTGTGCTGGAGCGTTGCACAGTACACATGGGTGCAGCGTGCTCTGGCACACTGCAGCGAGATTCTCTGATAGCATTACAGAAGGAAGAAGCCTATTTTAAAAAACAAAATAATTAAATGAGGAAAATTGCAAACTGGATTAGGGGGTTTTAATATTTTCATTTGAAAGCATGCAACCTGCTCGTACTCACTGTCACTGTTCCCTATAAACTGTCAAGTAGCAGTTTCTTTATAGTAAGGTTGGATGAAAGAGTAGTTTTAGTAAAATTCCTGTCTCTCTTTAAAAACAATAGAAATATTGTTCTAAAGCCTGTCTTTCTAATACACGTTATTCATAGCAAACATAGGCATGAGCTCTGTAACTTGGGTTTTTTGTCATTTAAAAGGCATCAGTGTTTAGTTTTTTATCCCTTGACTGACTTTCTTTGATTCATAAACATACAAAAGTGTTTCACCAGTAAATATCATATCCTGCTGTGTCCCAGATAAGAAGAAACTGTAGGGGTTTTATATATATATGGTTAGTACGAAAAAATACAGAAAATCTGTGCAATTTTAATGGGGTTTTTACCTGTAGGATTCTCTTTTGCTACGTGTAGATTAAACATGCATTGTGCAAGACCAAAAAACCAAACAGCGGCATCTCTTCCAATCCCAAAACATAAGTAATCTGTTTATAGATGTAAATGTATATAACATAGACATCTGCTTTTTATAGACATGTTTCTTGTCTCTGTTTCTTTTTTTTTCTCTTACTGTATGGAAAATAAGGAACTATTGGGAAAACAAACATGATGTGTTTTAAGTATTGTCTGAGAGACTGTGACAAACTACATTCCTGAAAGAAGGAGTCTTTGTGGTTTGTATGACATAATTTGCAGGAAATTTTTAAATTCAGCAGATGGTTGATATTCATAAAAGGTCTGTGTGATTGTGGAAAAGTATTTTGTTTGGGTTGTTTTTTTTTTTTTTTCCCTAATTTAACATAATTTTTTTGTCCAACATTTGGCTATGGAAAGTTCACTGAATATGATTATTCTGTTTTTCCTTTGAGCACTTGTGTTTAAGCAGCATCCTTCTCAGGAAGTAGTCTCCAGTTGTTTACTGATAGCACTATCATCAGAGTTCCTAATATTTTGAGATTTGTGTCCTGAAATGGAAAACTTTTGCTTTGCTTTTATTCTTCCATTGACTGGTTAAAGATGAAGGTTCAGGTAGAACCTGTATTAAGACTCAAGGTGTGAAAAGCAGAAATATACTTGGCTTAAAATTGCTCTGTGGCATTCTTGTTTAAATTTGATCATTAGAATTAAGAATACATGCAACATTCACACAGGAGTCAGATAAGTGTGAGAGTTAATTTTGCGGGATGGAGAAGGTGTGGAGCTTCTGAATTTTAAGAATCACCTCATGAACTTCTAGGGTTTGGGTTTTTTTTTTCCTGTGAGATCTGGGTTGCATCATTTCAGAAAGAATATGATGTCTCAGGAAACAAAGTTTCTTCTTGAATGTTGCGGAAGTCATGTACTAGAAAAGATCAAAATGGCATGAAAGTTCATGGAAGTTCTCTTCTAAAATTAATATAAAAAGTACCAAACACCAATCCTACAAAACTCCCAACCAAACTTAAAGTACATGGTGCTCACTGAAATGTATTTGCCAGACTGCTCTCTGCTGGGTAGAGCCTAATCTTTCTGCTCAAATATCTGCTCATCCCTTAAAGCTTATGGCTGGAATTCATGCAGTGTAAAAACTCCCTAATACTATTGATAGAGATTGTAGATCAAGTGGTAGAGACTAATGTTCTTCACACAATATCTGCAGTTTAGGTGAATTATGATGATGTTCAGGTTTGTTTAGTGGATGTAGTGTGGGAGTAGTGAACCAGACTTTTTATTGTCTAGACAGAGATTGCTCAGGCTTATGTAGATGGTCTTCTATCCTGGCAAATCCTGCACAGCATGGTCCTCACAAAGGGAAACTTCCTTGTGGGTACTCAGTGTTTGTATCTCTGTTGGTGAGGGTCTTCTGGGTTCATGGTATCCACTGACATTGTTTCTGCAAGTACCTGCTTCCTCTGCCTTTCCATTAGCAGGACTTTTGAGATGAAAGCTAAATAAAGTAGTTAAATGGGCCTCTAGCTGAGGGCATCAAGCTGGTTCAGGTTCAGGAAGACACCAAAAAAGGAAATGTCTGAAAGGTCTTCCACTTGCTACGATAACAATTGTTAGGGTTGTTTGCCAAATTCTGTTACTGCCAAAGAATTTTATATTATGTCGATAAAACAGCATTACAATTTATGAAGAGTTCATCTTCTGTCTAATTGCAGAGCTTGCTGCAGTGAACTGTTTCCAAGTTCATGGTGAATTACATAAATCTGCCTAACAATCATATTCAACTGAGGTTCTTAATGATACAACTCATTCTGTAATGCTTTTCTGTGATGTTTAGATGCTCATACACATGCTTTATGTGAAAGTTTTATTATGTGTCTATGCACACTTATAGATTACTGCCAAACATTGGTCTATTGTTACAATATTAATTGTGGTATCAGTTAGGAGCCACAAGTGACCATAGTGAATATCTGAGCAATAGAGGTGTCACAATGGCTAGAGGGAGCTTTTTCAGGCAATTTTTCTATGTAGTATCCTTTGTCGGGGCAAAAACTTTAGTGTAGTCTATTCTTGCAAGTTTTGACTGATTTGGCTCAATATCTAGAAGAATTTGTAGCAAACAATGGAATTTACATCAGTTTTAACCATAGAGCCTCTTTGAATGTAGTCTAAAGACGAGGTAGGTTTTTTCCATAACAAAATAATGAAAATGCTTAGGTTTTGAATAACCTGTTGCAGCAGCTGTGCAGTACATTTCAATATGCAGGCATAATCTTCTGCTGGCTTGTTTCACTGATTTTGGGAAAGCTTAACAGTCAGTGCTACTTGTTTTGCCCCAAACATGTAAGTGAACAAACTGTCATTCTTTTAGTAATGTGATTGGAAAAGACTGTTGCAGAAAAGAAAACCAAAGTATAAAGTGCATTCACAACATGATGTGGGCTTTTTATTTATTCAGCTTTTTTCAATATTTGAGAAATATCATCAGTTTACAGTGAAGTGTGGAATTGGGTTTCTGTGACCAAGAAAAAGACTTGCGTGTCCATTTTCAGAAGACTGCTAATAGAACTGCTGTTCAGAGTAAATTAAGTCAGTAACTTAAAGATCAAATTATGTCATCAGGACTTCAAATCTAGCAAGTTTTCAAAAACATAGACTTCAGTGCCTTGAGAACAGGACCATATTTATATATGACCCTATTTTTTATGTATATAGTATATTAACAGTTACATTGAACTTCTGGTTGATTTTTTCTACCATGATAAAAAAGGCAAAAGAAATGTATATGATTCCTAAAGAACATGGTTGATGATACACCTGCTATGGCTGATACTTTTATTATTTGTTTGTGAACATACATGGTGATGTTCATAAAGTAGCCTCTGTTTGCATTTTCTTGCATATGCATGGGCAAGGATTATTATTCTAGGGTGAGTTAAGTACAGAAAGAAAACTTGAATAAAGAAGGCAGTGACAGTATCAGTCAATTTTGATTTGGTTACCTTTCAAGATTTTCATGAGAAGAAAAGAAAAAAGTCATACTCCCATTCATATGGGAGTATGACTTATTTGTTATGGTGATGAGTCTTACTTTGTTGCCCTCAAACCAAAGCAAATATCCTAAAGGTGTTACAAAATTTGATATTCTGTAGTTACTATTAACAAGTAATGACTTAGCAATGTTATTATTACTTTATTTTTAGTTTCGACTCTTTGCTCATTTTCTACTTACTGTGTTTGTATAGTCTTAACACATTTTACTGTTCTGGCAGAGGTGATGAGGGCTATTAGTTTCCTTCATGGAACTTCATAGCATGTAATAAGATGCAAAGAGGAATCCTCACTCGAGTGTTTATCAGACTTTGGCATGAAATTGAGTTCTGCACTCTGCACAGTTCTGTGCTGTAAAAGAAACATTGGACCTCTTTGTTCTTCAGCAGTTTTTCCAGGGTTTGCCATCTGAAAGGCAGAAAGAAAGCAAGAGAATTGCAACTTTGGAGGCTTTAAATGTTATCAGGGAAATACTTTGACATTTATGGAGGGAGTATGGTAAATTAGATTTGAACTTGGTGGTTTTGCTGTAGTGTTTGTACATACGAAAAAAATGTGTTGCTCAAAATTATGTGTCCTCATTTATTGTGGAGAGCATGCTTTTTTTTTTTTTTTTTTGTAAGCAGATCTTCAAGTCAGAATTAAGACTAAAACCTAACGGTTGTTTCAAATACCACATTTGAGTAGCTGCTAACATTTATTTTAAACACCAGACTAGAGTTAATGCTAAGGTATACCTTAAAGCTGGTAAATAGTTTAGGAGATATTTACACAGTTTTTAAAGGAGGAAGCAGTAGCTAAATTTTTTTTGGTGGGATGAATTGTTTCTTATTTGCCTGTTATCTCACTTTTTACTTACTTAATTTTAAATAGATGTAAGGATAGATTAAATACTTTTAAAGACACACACTTCCTTGTGTGCTACAAATAAAGGAGTGTTTATACATTTCTATTAAATGGTTTTCATGGCATTTGAGAAGTATATACAGAGATATTTGATACTTGAAACATATCTGTAATTAAGGAAAAAAGGTAAAGTAAGAAAAAAAAAAACATATTGATGTTGTTTTATTGCATTGCAACTTATAGAAGCAATGTATTTGGGTTTTTTTGTTTTGGTCTTGGTTTGTTTTTTTTTTCATTTTTGTTTTGTTGGTTTGATTTTTATTTTTTTTTTTTTATATTCAGTGTATTTACATTTGTTAGTGTCTTTGATTGCTTTAGCAAAGGGTGAAAATAGAGTAACTCCTGATATGGAAAAATGTCAGTTATACCAGTGCTAATAAAGTGGCTTAAGGCAGGCGATTCAAGGAATAAAAGTTGTAGAATTATAGGATATTGATGAAATTATTCTTAAGCCAGATGGATGGCTTTGGTTTTGTGGCTGATTATCTTACAATCTCAAAATTTCTTCGGTATAATTTAACAGATAAATAGATACAGTCATTTATTACCTAAAATACAGTTGGATTTTTTTCTACAGGAAGGGTAAGGATGTTTATTTTCAAAGAGCTGCCTGAAAAGAGTCATGTAAATGCAGGGTTTTTTTGAGGTATAGTTTTTTTATTCAGCAAGAGATGTGGGGGTGAGAGGATGGGGAGGGGAAGCTCTAGCATATGAATCAGATTACTGGTGTACTGTGACATGTATTGCTTTCCCTTCATAGTTTTTCTTAATGTAAAGCGCATCTTGGACGTGATGTCACATACCATTTATGACAAAATCTCTAACCCTGTTTATTGTCAGTATTATATGATATTTCTCAAAAGAGAGGTTATTCTCCTTCTCTTGACCATGGTTTGGACTTCTGTGCTATGTTTGCAAGGAAATCCAATTGTACCTGCAGTTATAAGACACTGCTTCCTGGTTAAGTGTTGCTGTATTTTTATGGTGATAAATTGCTTCTCTGTTCAGTGGTTGAGGTGATCCCAAAGTACAGCTGTAAACTGGACTGTGGCATGTTTAGTTATCTTTAAGATGGTTTAGAAAATTAAGTTTTTTGTCAGGAACTCTTCTGGCCCCTGTTTGGGAGGTGTTATTATTTTCGTCTTCCATGTGATTGTTATGACAAGCAATTTCATGACAGTGTGAGAAATTACAAATGTGACCTTATACAGGCTAGGTTTTTTCCTAATAATTTTGGATTGCTGTTCCTTTTTAATATTTCTATGAATAAAAAACATTACTCTGCTACCAGTAAGAAAGTAAGAGATTGCTTGTTGAGGTTTTATTAGCATGCTTTGGGATAATTCAATTCTTTATAGGCTGCTTTTCCTGATAAGATTATGCAAAGACTACAGGCTGCATAGTATTTTTGTCAGGATTTTAATGAAAAGTCCGTAAGAGTATATTTCCCCAATTTGAGTTGCTGTGTATTGACTATGCATCAAATACAAGTATTGACTTTAAAATTGTTGTTTTCATTGATAAAGGATTTGAAGCTTGAGATTCCATATCTCACTAGCCTTCTGACTCTTTATATTTGTAGCCAGTGCTTACAGTCTGCTGGGGCATGTCTTGTGATGCTGCTGAAGTTTGATTACAAGTTTCATGAAGAAAGCTCTTATAATTCCTTTTATCTCTGGAATTCCCAGTTCCAATAAATTGGAGGTTTGGAGTTGTGTGTATATTTCCCTCTCCTACTCTAAAATGGCTCTGAGTTTAAAATATTAGGCTTTAATCCATTTAATTTGGATTTATTTCTAATTTTATTTGAAACATCAGCTCTATGCTATTAATTAATGTTATTAAACATCAGCTAAACAACATTCTAAGGTGGGATGATTTAACTTTAATAAGAAGATGGAGGATTGTTCTCAGCCTACTTTAAAGTATTAGTAGATGTTTTCCGGGCTTTGAATACGCAAGACTCTTGACTTCACTTCCGCATCAGTGCTGTCTTTTAAAATTGTAGCAGCAGGAACAGTCTGTGTAGCTGATGGAAGCATTTCCTTGTTCAGAATATGTTTTTAACTGTATCCATGTTGTGGAATGAAACTTTTCAGTCATTAACATGATGTCTATACCTCCATTTATCTCCATTATTAGCCAAATGCGTCCAGCTATGTAGTCATGGGACTATGTGAATATAGAAGGCTATTTTAGTGTCAATAATAGGAAAACTTTCTCTTGAAGCAATTAGATGAATTGTCTGATTCCATTGACATGTGATCCAAAGGAAACTTTTAGTTTACTCGCTAGATATATTTGAGATTGCAGCTGTATTTTACAGCACCATGATGCTAAACAAGTTTAAAGTAGTTACAGTAATGTCTTACAGATTTTAAAGAAGTGTTTGTCTTATTAGAGAAATTTGTTATCTGGTGGCAGCCCAAATAAGAAACCAAACCAAACCAACAAAAAAAACCAACAAAAAAACCCCCAAAACCAAACACGCTGTCATAATTTCTCTTTAAAAAATCACACTTGCAGATGCTGAAAGGGAGACTTTTCCATTCCTGCTGTAGCCTGTTGCACTGACTTTATTGGTTTGTGGGTGATGAAGATACAGCTAGTGCTTCACCCTCTTATTGCTCCTTATGGTTTTGGGCAAGAAATCAGAAACTTTCATTTCAGTAAAGGATGTAAATGTCAAGCACGCAGTGCAGGAACAAAATGAAGTGGAGCTCAGATCAGACAGCAACACTGTGTTAGTATTTCTAAGTTTTAACTACATTGAGTATATTCCTTCTGTTTACTCCAAACACTATATTTGAGAGAAAAATAAAATGCTTCTCATCACTTGACTTTTCCAGTGGTAGGCAAGCTGTTACCACAGTGCAAATGGTTAATTGGACAAACCTTGTGAAAATAGTGCATTTTGTTGGTGAAATACATTCTGAAAATGTGTTTGCTTCTTTTGGCAGTGAACCCTGGTGAGTAGGAACCAAGGTCTCTGAGTATGCTTTATCACATGGTAGATGCAGCTAGAGATGGTTGTGACTAGGCAGTGTACATGGCCCAAAGGGAGTAACTTTGGTAACTTTTTAGACTGTGTGCCTGGAAGGACACAGTCTGCAGTGCTGGGTGAGAGAACAGGAGGTGCTGGAATTGCATGGGATGGTGATTGTGTGAGTATTGTGAAAGCTTTACTGCTCTCCCAGTTTTGTAACCACTTCCAGACTTCTGGTCTGAACACAAGAGGTCAGACACAAGTGGGAATGTGAATTGGCTTTCCCAAGCCCTGTGTCAGGGCTGTGTCACTGTTACAGGTGGCAGCGACGGGAATGCCTGTTAAGACGTTCTGATGCTGCTGTGTTCTCTTCCAGGGAGGAAAGGAGGTCACAGGATGCACAGGGCAGTGCCGCTGTGAGCTCAGCCTATCCGCACGCTGTGCCGGAAATCTGTTTCAAGTCTCATTAGTGAGGAATCCCCTCTGTAGCCACTGTCTGCAGGTAGTGTGGTTTGGCGCTCCTGAGCCGCAGTGAAAGTACCGAGTGGTGGTTTGCTGATAGTCCTCTTCGTAGCATACGTGGCCAACCATTTAATGCATGAAAATTGTTTTATTTTTTATGGTAGTTTTTTAATCTGCATTTCTTCCCCCTCCGTCCATCATCCCTAAATGCTGGTTTTGAGTCATTGTAGCAAGGACTAAATTTGACGGACACCTCAGAGCACTCTGACTCTGGTTCTAATTCCAGATATGTTTTTCTCTGCTTTCATTTTTCTTCTCTGAAATTAGTGTGGCACTGCTCCTTCTGCTTTCATAGAACATTAAGAAATCCCCCAGTGAAGTCCATTTTCTAAGGGATATGGATGTGTTGTGTTGTTTCCTGTGGGTGTATCCTGTAGGTAAAAAGTTTCCATGGAAACCACAAGTCCTTCAGCTTTTACTCTTCCCACATAATCATGAAAGTTCTGTGCATAGTGTGCAGCTTGGATCAACTTACTTATCATGTGGAGGCTCCTTGTTTTTTGCCATTTTAAACTTTGTTTAAAATACAAATGTTAATCACTTATCTCTTGTGCATATGTTGACTGTGGTTGAGAATTTGGACTACTTGTTTCATTGTCCATTTAAAATGTTTGGATATTAACACATAAGAACTAAAAATCAGGGGAGGCTGGAAAAATAATAGTAGAATTTGATGCAGAACTATTGAATCTTAAGTAACATTTCACTTGATATTTATGGCCTCCACAATATAGCTTCTCATTCTTGAAATTTCTAGGGCCTTTTTGATTGTAGGAGTGTTTGAAGATTTTTTATTCAGTAATACAGGCTTTATTTTGTACGATTTATGTGACCATAAATCATGTTATTGCTCCTCTGTGTTTTCTGCAGTTGGGTAGAAGGGCAGTTTAACATTTTCATAAATTATTTTGAGGTTCTGGTTTTCCAGTTAGGCTCACAGTATTAATTTCTGATAAAATAAAAAACTCACTAGACTCGTAAGGATAGCACTGTCAATACCAAATGTACAAGGAGTTAAAAAGAATCGCTATTAAAAAAAGATGGGCTCAAAGTTTTTTATTCAGAATTGCCTGCTTCAAAACATTTCAAACTGAAAGAAAAAGTCAAACTATTCAGAATGTGTTTTGCATATTTTCACAGATTGTGTTATCAAGCTTTTCCTCTGCAATCATAATTGCAAGACAATGGCTTTTAAGAGAAATTTGGCATTCTTGCTTAGTAACATGACTTTAAGAATGAACATTGCACTCTTTATTTCCAGAGGTGTCATGATCTCAGCATCTGCCACCAGCCAACCTGGACAGAAGATTTTGAGTTAATTTAAGATCATAATATAGAACTCTACTTCTGAATTGCTGCTGTCTGGGTGTTATAGGAGAAATATGACATAATCAGTTTTCTCTCTGAAGCTAATATAACCATTATAATCCAATAGCTAAGCTTAAATAAATAGATTATGACATAATTAAGAATAGCTACTCTGCTGTTGTTATTTGCAGTTCAGTTCAAAATGATGCCATTCACAAGTGACAGACCTTTGACGTATCATTTTAGTGTCTGTTCTGAAAAAGTCATTAATGTACAGCATTTTGTTAAGCTCATTTTTTTCCTGAATTAGGGGAAGATTTAAACATCTGATGATTGGATTGTTGATTCATAAAATGTTTTATGCTAAAATGATTACCTCAATTTTAATAGATATCTCTGTATGGTAACTTAACATGCAGATACATTAAATGCAGGTTAAATGTGTATGACTGAAGTTTAACTAAGCTCTTCAATGTGACATATTTTTTGGTCTTGTTTGTTTTTTGCCTTGGAAGCCCGACATTAAGACTTGATACTTTCTGGTGTGCACAAGCATATTCTGTTTGCCATTCACTTTCTGACAGACTAACATTTGGCACTGGGTACAATCAGAAGGGTGAAACATTTAGGAAAAAAATGCTGTACTTCTATTAGTAGGGAAGTATTAGTCTGTTTGAAATAAAAACAAGCAAACCCTGCTGATGTTCTAGCTCTTCTGTGAATTAGTCAAAATATACCTAGCCATATACCTAGTCAAACATTTAGACTGCAAAATAAGTTTGGTATCTCCTTACATTCCTGATAACCAACATTTTGATAACATTGAAAATAATAATGCAATATTATATATCACATAAGTTTAAGTGGCATTATGTGACCTAATTGCATGTCTCAGTTCTCACACAGTTCTTTCTGCAGTGCAAATACCTATTCCCAATTTTATGTTACTTCAGTTTAATGAGAGAAAAACTAAACGGTATTTCTTTGATCTTAACTCTGCCTAAATTGCTGCTAAGATGTTTAAGGCTGAACTACCTTTTTAGATATAATTTATAGAAACAGACTCACTTGCTGTCCTTCCCATGATGAAGAAGAAAAACCTTTTATTATTTGCTTTGCCTATTGCTCTGTGTACTGGGGGCTTCTTAGTTCTTAATTGTACTGTCTTTTATGGTCTAGACTGACTTCAATATATTGCTTTAGTAATTAGCCTTTTTTTTAAAACAAAGGCTTTTTTTCATTTTAATTTTAAAATGGTTATTTAGTAAGAAAATAAAAAGACTGCAACTTAGTATGTGCAGAAGACTAACTTCCTCTTGAAGGAGGTTGCAATCTGATCTATGAGTGAAGAATAAATCTTCTACGGGCCTGTAGGGAGTTACAGTGCAAAGCCTTCTCTGTTCTATGATCCTAGTAATTTGTCCTGCTTCCAGATTTCTGCTTAGGAATATTGAAAGCTGAAATAATTTACGGAAGAAAGCGTCATGGAGAACAAATAGAGGGTGTTGAAGCTCTCTAGCTCTGCTACCTACTCTGTCTGAATTCAAGGAATTCTCAGAGTCTGAAAGTGTTCACAACCTTGCTAGTTTGGAGTCTGTGCTTTAAGACTCTGCTTGTAGTCTATAAGGTGAGGATCTGGCTCTGCATGTGTCCATGGCAGCACCACTGCAAGCCCTTCCCCATCAGAGACCCAGTGGTTCTGGGTCTACTCTTCAGAACAGCCCTAGCCACGAAACAGTACTTTATGCTTTTAGGACACTGGTACATTCTCCATCTGACTCCTGAGGACAGGAGAGCTTGAACTAGAAAGAGGTTGTGTCACAGAATGGACTTGAGACCCTTATTCTGTCTAAGCTCATCTAAGTGCAACATAGAAGCTTTGTGCAATGTAGAAGAATATTTAAATAAACATTTAACTTGTAGCAGATGCTTTTGATGTTTCAACCATTTTGTTAGGGAAAGATGTAAGAAGAACATGTAAGTAGAGGTCTTGGTAGGAAACAATCATGAGAATTTAATTGACATTCATGGTAAAGGTATATGAGTAAAAGAATGAAAATATATATCTAAAATCCATATAAATCCCTAAGCTTGAATTTCGTTGTTTTATGATGCAGTAAAACACTGATTTTTGCTGGTTTTCTATGGGAACTGATCTCACTGTGTGCTGAGTGCTTTGGGCAGTTGCTGGATACTTTCAGACAAGGAAATTTAAGAAATTTCTGAGGCATCTGACATATTTTTCCTTGCTAAATCAAAGTTCCCAGTTGGTATTTCAACTAAATTAATCTTAGCTGAAGATAGGCTGAGTTCTTCTTTCTTACCGGGAAGGTGTTTGGATATGAAACACAAGCTTGTGTATTACTTCAGCTCCTGTTGTGTAGACACTGAGTCTCCCAAGTTTTCTGGGGTAATCTTTTGACTTACTGTTCTATCTAAAGTTAGAAAGGAGTGGTGTGGGGTTTGTGTCTGGTTTTTGTGTGTGTGTGTGGTTTTATTTGGTTGGCTTTGTTTTGTTTGTTTTGATTTCATTTTGTTTTTTTCACATGATGGACTTTGGCTCTTTTACATCATTGATAACTTTGCTTTATCTAATGTGTCTGATTCTTTCTGGTTATTCAGTACTGTATATACAAAACATTTTGGTTGTAAAATTAGTTTTATGAAGAATGCTAAATCTGTGCTATGCCAGGTGTATTTTTATATGGCATATGGTTTGTTTTTCTGTCCCATTCAGCAATTTGTAGGGTCTTGTTCTTCATGGTAGTCCCAAACAGTTTTTCTTTAATGCCTACTGCAGCTACCTGTGATAAAATTTCACTAAAATTGTCACAAATTGAGACTATTAGATGCGGGCTAAAAGAGTCTCCAAGGTAATCATCAATTGTATGAACACTATTTACTTGTGAGTGACAGAGAATCAAGTTTTGAAAAATTTGAACCTTGGGCAAAAGCGTGCCCAAATTTACAGCTTTTTTGATGTAAAAGGGCTGGTTTCAGAAAAAACGGAACAAGGGTGGCATTTCAGGGTAAAGGACATGTTCTGTTTTATGCATAAAGCAGCAGGAAACTTTTACCAGTTGTCTTCATAAAGTTAGTTGCATTTGGCTTAATGTTAGGGCCACCAAAAACCACACTAGAAAACATTGGCCTTCATTCTGCACCTGAAAATTTATGTCTGAATAGCAATTATTTGTCATGCATGTAAAATTCTGGATATAAAAACAGCAGAGCATGTCACTATGAAAATCAATTCTAAACACTTTGTGCACTGAGTAGATGCCCCATAAAATTTATCTTACACAAAAGGAAATAAAAGCATGGGCCACAAAGAAGTGTGCAACAAAAATGCCAATTGTAAATTTGCTGGGTTTTTTTCTGTGTAAGAACAAAAGGTTTATAGGAAAAAGCTATCAAAAAATCCTGGTATCAAAAAAGCTGGTAGAACATGCTCCTTGACAAAGGTGGCCATACTGATCCTGTTATTACTAAGAGTTTGTGCAACTTTCATGACTTGGAGATCGAGAATCTGCACCTTGAAGATGCCAGATGAGTGAAGTATGTATATGTGCATGTGCCTGCAAGTCTTCAGAGTCTGACTTCTGTGTGCAGGAGTCCCTGGCATGGGTCAGAAATTATAATAATTCTCTGACATACTTACTTTTCCCAGTGTCATGGGCATTTGAACATATTTCTGCAATACATTTAACTTTTTGAAGCTTTGTTTGTTTTAATAGGAAATTTTCTTGAAGAAATGCAGCAATAACTCATTAAATGATTAAGAATAAATTGAAAACTCCCATTTCACACAGAAAAGAATGTTGAAGCTCATGATCAAACATTTAAAATATCTGTATTATTTTTACCTAGGATACGTGGAAGTGATGAGTGGGAAATTGTTTCCAGATATTTCTAAACATCAAATAATTATTTTTTGCACATTCTCCTTACTCATTCTTCATGATTGTGTAAAGTCTATATCTCTCTTCCTATATGACATTTAGAAATGAAACTTCATGCTACCTAGTATGTTCTTAGCTTTCAGATGTAGAGATTCTGAAAGGGAAAAGTACATGTGAAAAGTACCTGTGAAATAATACTTAACTGTTAAATGCAGAGCTGTATTACAGCACGCAGCATTGCAGAATTGTCAGTTAATACTGAGTGCCACTTAATCAGTGTCAGATATGTTTTAACCTGCACAACTTTAAATAAGAAACTTATAGACTTGAAATAGACAGAGGATGCTAGGGATTCTTGATTGTAATATTTGATGGTCCAGTGGTTCCCACCTCTCAGAAAGATAGTTAAAATGTGGTGATGGCAAAATGTGTTTAACCTGAATGATTTTTCAAGAAATGTATTTTTGCATTTTGAAGTCCCCCAGAGTGCAAATTTTAATTGTTATTTTTTAGACATATTAATGTGGATTTAATATGAGAAAGTTCTACATATTATATAGGACCTGCTAGAGTGGAAAAAACACACATTTTCGCAGGGAATTTAGGGTGTGGTACTGCAAGAACAGGAGCACACCATGGCATAAAACCATTTAGTAAAAGAATATAAAATAAATTGCTAAACAAAATGGTAAAGTGAGTTGACAGCAATTTCTGTTGTAAGACTTCTTTTCTGTGAAACTCACACATACTGTAAGTACACACACACCGATCAAGGCTCCTGCCCCAGTTGAGTAGCACCATAGACTGGGGACAAGGGGAAATTGCTCCAAAGGGTCCATGTGCTGAGTCCTAGCTTACAGCTGGTTTTCTTGAGTAGCCAGCTGTTCCACATCAGACTCAGCCTTCTGCATGTTTTTTGGCACCCATAGACAGTTTCTTTTTGACAGATACCCTTCTTCCCTTTTTATTGCTTTCTGACTGGAATTTGGTAGGTATTTGGGTCAGCCTTCCCTATGGCATTTACATGTGTTATCAGGCACAATTATATTTGTTTTTCAACTTCTCATCTAATTGGTGGGTGTACCCATGATTCAGATCTCATTTTATCTCAGTGGTGCCTCCAAGTAAGCTTCACCCCGTGACACACACTTATATATGTGTGTATGTACATATATTTTTAAAAAGAATGTTGCTCAGATAACAAATTGGCAGTATTCATAGTTGATGTTGCTCAACACTTTTCATTATGAAAGTGTTTTTTGTTGCGAACAGTTTTGCTGAACTTTAGGTCTTTGGCCGAAATGGTCTGTGCTGTCTCTCAGCTGAAAAGATTCAGAAGAGATGATACAGGTGTGCCCCTGAATAAAGCTAGGGAAATTACTTGCTTTGGTTGTGTTAGAGATTTAAAATAAAAATGTACTTGGAATTCCTAGTCTTTGCTTACTTTTTGTTGATAGTATTTCCTAAGTAAATCTGCTAAAACAAACAAACAAACAAAATCACTGTACTAAAAAAAATAAATATTGCTTTCCCTTTCTGACAGTATTTATTAAAAAAATACCTTTCAGAATCTCTTGAGGATACACTCTAAGTATGATTTAACTTTTAATTTGTTTTTAGTTTCATCATACAGTGGCAAAAAATTAATTCTGAAATGAATTATAACATTATATTTTTTCTTGTGGGAGAGGAAATTAAGATAGTAAACAGCTCAAGGTGTACTTTTTTTCTGGTTATGATTTCTGCAACTTCTGAGGTTATTTATCTTTTTGACTAAACTGTTGAGTAATTTATGTGCTATCCCTTTGCCCTCCTTCTGTTTAATCGTAGTAGGTCATGTACCAAAACTTAGTCTTTATTTAAAAGTTCCTCTCTTCAGTGCCTGGTTTAATTTCAGTGCATTGATTGATTGATAGTGCACACAGTTTTGTAGTGCTGTTAAGTCAAAATGCTGATATTTACTGTGTGAAGTGTATGTTCCTGGTTAATAAAGCAACACCCATCTGAATGGGTTAATGGGTAGATATTATTTGCATGTGTCCCCTGACACAGATCTCTCATTTGAAGTGATTTTTATACCAACTGTAGTTTCACAGTTTTTGTTTCTACTGTGAGGCCCTTCATGTTCCATTTTGTGTAATGATACACTTTAACGCTTGTTTCTAACACAGAACAGCAGTTTAAGAATTTATCTGACCAACGACTCAAGATGTTAGGTTCATTGAATTCTGAGAGTTAGTACTTCCAACATTCATCATCTGTGAGATATAAAAGATATTGACTAGCATAAATTGTATCTGATTCCTCTATCCTTTCTCTCCTTTTTCCTGCTGGGCAAGGCTGTAGCAGAACGCTGGAAGCCAGCAAACATTTGGTGTTATACACATATTATTTCTCTTTTTTTTTTTTTTTTTTCCCCCTTAGTAAAATCGGATGAAGATGTTGTAAATCAAGCCTATTAAAATTCCAAATATGTAGATCATTGCAGGGAGTGCAGGTTTTGTTTTTGCTTCAACAGACACCCTGTTATTTTACACAAAAGATTGCAGTATTTGGGTAGTCACTTGGAAATACTGTATGCCTTTTAAATTTGTTTCAGTATCACTAGTTGTAAAACTCCAGTCTTGCTTTGCACAATTTGCTATTTAAAAGCTTTAAAAATCCTCTGTTTCCAAAATGCAAGAGACTATGATGCTCTTTAAGAGTGCACAATAAAAGTGTAGTTGGACAGGTAAATCAGCAAAATTTACAGCCCTAATAAACTGTGAACACATTTGAGAGCCCGATACAGGTTTTATTGTAATACTGTAATCCTTACAGCAGTTCTTTAGCATAAATCAGGATTGCAATAAACTAACACAGAACACAGTTTTGGTAGTTTAGAGTGCCTTTTAATATCATTTATTAAATATGAAATTAATAGTTTTCTAGAAAGCTTTAAACCTTTAGAGCACACAGTAATAAACGTTCTGCTTATGTTAGACCTCCACACAAAGAGTTTAGCTTCTTACACCCTGTGTCCTTTTTCCATGTATCCAATGAAAAATATGATAATGTTGATCTGACAAATATTTTCATTGCATTTCCCTTTTTGCAATCATCGTACATAACTACAGTGACACAAAGATAAATACAAGCAATTCTTGCTCAGAAACATAGAAGAAATTAATGAAGAATGAGGAAAAAGGTGGTGCAACAACAATAAAAAACACAATTTGGGGAAAGTGGATCCATTACTGCAGGCCACAGAATTTTATATCTCATTTTAATAAGATCTGTTATTTCTTCTTACATGTGAATGTGTGTTTATATCAAGAAAATTCAAAACATTTATAGTAAGCATAGGCTTAGTCTTAGTGAATTTGTTGCTTATACCATTTCTTTATAAGGATTTTTATTTTCTATTTAAAATCCAAATGGTCTTAGGCATCAGGATGTGAGTTGTGTTACGTTGCTACTAAATCATCCAGTTAGTTATTTACTGTTCTAATTAAAAGTATTAAAAACATAAAAGCTCACTGTTTGTTAGAAGAATGGGTTTCAGCTGTGAAGACTAATGGTGTCAAGTTCAAGAATATTATGTTTCTTCTCAAAAGGTGGAAATCCTGGCACACAATAACTTAAAAAAGGTGAATCATAATTACCTCCTTTGAAAAGCAGTGAATCTTCAAACAGGTTACAAGATGCTTTTCTCTCCCCTACACATAAAGGAGTAAGTGTATTGATCAACATCTTTGGGAATCAATGGCAGCAAGAATGCCTTCATTCTCCTGTTGATTGACAGCATGATTTTATTGAAGCAGATGAAGGGAATCTGCAAAAATCCCTGAAGCATCAGGGTAAGCAATCAGTAGAAATCAGGAAAAAACAATCCTGGATATTATTTTTTTTACTGTTGTTTTTGGGTTTAGTTAGTTTCATTTTGAATTGGTAATTACAATACACAGTAATTTCTTTTCTCATTAATATCCCATCTTCAGTAAACTCTAATTAAAACACAGAAATTGCTATGTTACTGTTACATTAAATATAGAACATTTTATATAGCAGATTTTTGTTAACAGCTTTGTTATTGTGCCTTGAACATTCCCACTTATGAAGTACAATTTTACCCATGTCCCATCCTTCGTGGGACTGTACTCATTATTCATTGTTGCTTCTAATGTAGCCATGAAACCTTGTCTTTTTTTTTGGCTCAAAACGAAATGAATGGATCCCTGGCTGTTTATGGTGGTGTGAACATGTTGATGGAGTCAACATGGAACAAAGTAATAGAGCAGAAAAATGCCTGTGCAGCTAATGCAGAATGCAGCTTCTGCAGCCTCACAGGGAGCACTGAAGTCCAGACTTGGAAAGTCTGAAGTTCAGGCCATGTCACAGTTTATATTCAGGATGTGATTTGATCCCAAAATCTAGACTTGAGTTAAGGTAATATAATAACACAAAAATAAAAAGAGTAAATATGACCTACAATAGTGAAGATGCAAGGGTATAATTTGACTGTGTATTTCTAAGTTAAGTCACTACACCTAATTTTCAGGAACTGATGAGAGTTAAGCTCGGAAGAGCCAAATATTTTTGGTACTAAAATATGTCTAAGTGCTGTGACAGACTTTTGGGTGCTAAATTCCTTTAAAAAATCTGCTGTTTTGTCAAAGCCATAGTTATTTGGAAATACTTCATAGTATTATGTAAAGACATGACTTTTATTTGTGTTTTGTTTCCCTTATTAGAATGTAATGAACTGAATTCAGCAGATAAGTTCTCCAAGCCTAACAGTGCTCAAGATATATTTCTCTTCATGTTTGCTACAATTTAACAACCAGAAAGTCTGAACAGAGTGAATAATTAAGGACTAACATGCTTAAAAGACACTTAATTCTTCACTTCTAGGTTACTCTGAAATACATTTGCTTCTTTGTTGAAGAAATAGTTAAGAAGGTAGATTGTATATTGAAAGGATTTTATAAGCAGGAAAACCAGTGAGAACCTACTCTAATTGGTCTGTGGTAGTATATTTCCAAGAAGCTAGATTAGATATAATTATCTTGGGAGGTTAAGAAACCCTCTTATCCCCATTAGTGTACTTACATAATATATGTTTTAATACCATCTGACAGCAAGGCTACTGATAAACCGTAGGAGATATGCAGATTCCCAGTGTTGCTTTTTCTTTCTCAAAGGCACAAAACAGATATCACAATTCCTGGAAATACGGTTTTCTGTCTTGTCCTCTCTTTGACATAACTGATTATGGCCACCTGTAATTTTCCCACTAGCTCAGCCTCAGGTATTTGCTTGTTCTAAAGCAAGGAAAAAGGTGATGTGAACAGCTGACTGTTGGGTTTTTTTTTCCCATTCCCTGGAAGAATGCAGTTGATGCTATCTGTTTGATTTGATGGTAGAAATCAGCAGCAGGAGGAGAAAAATCCTGGTTTTACACGTTTGAGGTTTTTTTTTTTTTCTTTTTTTTTTCCCTGTAATGATGAAAAGTGAGTATCTGTGCAAAACCTGTTATGCCTGGTAGAGGTATTGGATGTGTAAAGCTCCATGCTAATTGTAAAATTTCTGTACAATGTTACTATGTAAACATCATTAGTAAAAGAGCAGAGTAGGTTTTGAGATTCAAGAAACCCCTCATTAAATCCTATGAGTATAGCTCTTACTAGGCGTGTATAAAAAGGAAGACATTTTCTTCGTGTACTTAGCATGCCCCCATCAGTGCAACATTGTCAGAAATGTGTGAAGTTCTTGAAATGTCTTTTGGTGTCTCAGTAGAAGATTTTTTTTCTATTTTTGTTTCTTTATGTTTTAAGACTGTCAGTTTCAGTGATCTAACAAACATGAGGACTTTGCATGTTGGAGGAGAGAAGAGAA